>VWZF01005579.1:17778-486962 GCA_013396755.1 Sclerurus mexicanus
GCGTGATGGGGGGGGGGGGGGGGGTGGGAGGGGGGGGCAGGGAAGTTAATTTTGCACATTCTGGGTCTTCACAATGCCAATATATGCTCTTATAAATATAAATTTCAAAAATGCACCTGGATCCGCTTTAAACCACAATAAAACAGGACCAAAGCCAAGTAGCAGCAATGCCTGAGTGAAGTAGGACTGCAACATACAGAACCCTGAGAAACAAGTGTCCAGAGCTGAGACATATTACACAAAGTTGCAGTCTTGGCTTGGGAAAGATGATGAAGGGCAGCCTGCTGGGGCTCTGCAGCACTTCTCTGGAACTCTGGTCTTGCTTGCATAGTTTTGTGCTCAGAGTTTTCAAAATTCACTTTTGCCATCTGTGGCAGTTGCAGGAGTGGATCTCTATGTCACCATGTCTGCTGAGCACCACTGAGTGTGCCATTCTCCTTTATGTTGTCACCTGCAGTAGGTTCAGGTCAGTTAACACAATCACAATCCACACTTTTATGTGGGAAGACAAAAGCATACTCTGAGACCACCAAGAATGAGGAACTTTCATTTTGAGATACTTTTGGCAGCCATGAATCATTAGTTTTGCCCTATAGGGATGCTATCAAAAAAAAAAAAAGTCAAAAAAACCAACAACAACAAAAACCCCACACAAAACAACAAAAAAACTCAGACAACATGAAGATGCTTGAGAAGGTGCATGAACTGGCAGTCATAGAATGTTGCCAACCCCAAGATCACACAGATTCAACCATCTGGGGAAGTTCAACAGCATTGGTCTGGACTGTGCTTTTACAGTAGTTGCAGACTTCTCTTGTAATAATCATCTTTCCCATTTTATTTATTTTATACCCTTCCTCTTAAACTCAGATATTAACGTACCAAATTTACCTCTGAAATAGGTAAAACTAATGAATAGCTTCCATTGCCCATTATTCATCATCCTATCATCACATTATCAGTGAGTTCAGTTTTATTCTTTGATACTATTCAAAGAACCAAAACAGAAATAAGTATTGCAATGAATACATGAGACAAACAGATAGCCACTATTCTGCCATCACAGTGACTGCTTCAGAATTAAATCTTTAATGATATGTGTGTATAGAAGCTATAATACAGAATTATTTTAAGATTACCTAGTACAGCACAGTTTTCAAATTGTACAAGCCCTGCTGGCATAGAATGATGTCATTATCTGCAATGCAAATTGTTTACTCACAAAATGCTCAGAATTAAATATTTCAGATTCTTGGGAGGTTAACATTTTGGGAAAACACCTGTTACATTTTCTCATTTTTCTGGAAATCCTCCTTTATTTTAGTAATTTATGACAATATTAAAGTTTAAGATTGCTACCTTTTCTTCTCCAGCTGATTCAGCTTTGAGGATCTGGCTCTGCCACAGTTATCAGATGAAGTGAAACCCATTTCATTCTAAAAAGTACAAAATTTCTCCATGAGGCTCCAGTAGAAAATGTTCTGAAAAGAAAAATACTCAACAATATTAAGACTTTGTGCTTAACAGATCAAAATTCAGTTTAGGCAACCAGGTGAGGGGAAGCTGCAGATAAACCCCTCTATTTGAACATTGTCTCCAATTAAAAAAAAAAAAATTAGTTTAAATTTTTTTATATCCCTGCACCATTGGTATTGATTTGATATGCTAAACTACCTATCAGTAGCAAGCACAAGTTTGTAGGAAGGCAACATTTGAGAAAGCAATTTTATTTAAGAAAATTGAGAGAAAATTAAATATCTAGTAAGAATTATGCGATCTTGAGAATAAAAAAGTTCACTACTGCCAGCAGAATCCTTAGAAACATTTTTTTTTGAAAATTGCAGATTAATAATTATTAAAAAAAATTACTGAATACTCATTTGCAAATAAATTGAAATGAACTGCGAACTGAAATTAATTTGCTACAGTATTGAATAAGTATTTTTTCAATCTATCCTAAAGTAAAACTTTAAAGATGAAATGTAAATAACTACAAAAAAAACCAAACTTAGATCTTACAGTACTTCTCATCCACAGTTCTAAAAGTATTTGAAAAGATGCTTTTTAACAGCTTCAATTTAACAAGCAACTTACTAGAATGAAGGCCTTGAATTTAATTGACTTGAGCCTAAATAATGCCTACACAGATATGCTATCATACATTCAATATACAGCATAGTGTTTATTATTGATCCACAAAATTGAATACAGTCATTTTACCAGGGAGCCTATATTATTTTTATTAATTATTTGGAACACAACAGTGTTAGAGAAGCCAAGGGGAGGCAGACACCAACCGCTTTTCCTTCTAAACTTTCATTTCCTCTGATGCTGCATTTTAAACACCAGTTTCTCTGTAATTTTTCAAATACTGCCAAAAAAAAAATTTAGCATGAAAAAATTGTGCTTGAATCCAAATAAGACTATAATAGTCACACTAACTGGCTTTACTGAAGTGCTTTTCATCAGAAAAGGGATACTTTACTTTATTTTCAGGGCGCTCATACAGACTTGGTTAAGCACATATGCAATGGATAATACAATTTCCTTCCAGCCACAGCATAAGCTTCCAAAAGCAGAATCCTCATGTTTTTCTTTCTTATTTTTCTTTAATGCTTCTAAGGTTTTTAAAAGCATAAAACTAGTTTTAAAGGTAGCATGAAGATCAAAAATAAATACATTGCACACACAAGTAACAAAGATCCATCACGAAATTAGGTTAAAACACAGACTGAGAAGATCAATTACCTGTTCTGGTAAGTCTAACACCTTCCTCTGCCTGAACTCCAACCGTTCCCTAGATCTCCTTCATCTAGCAGGGCACAGCACCACCATCAGGTTAAAATGCCCTGCTAAGAATCTGACAGGTTACTGAAGGAATTGCACCGTGCAGAAACATTCATAAAGTGCTTGCACACCTGATCTGCAAGGGAGTCTGTCCAGCCTGGGGGATGAGCTGGGCAGTTCAGTGCCTGTCTGCCCCTGGTTGGGAATGCACATGCCCACAGATGTGACTGTTGTGGCATTGGCATGGCAGCTTAACAGTAGATGAAAGGTCTCATCACTGAATTACAGAATGATTGAGATTGGAAGGGATCTCTAGAGGTCATTTTGTCCAACTCCCTACTCAAGGCAGCTACCTGGGACTGTATCCAAATGACTTTTGAGTATACTCAAGGAAGGAGCATCCACCACCTCCTTGGGTGACTTGTGCCACTGCTTGGCCGTTCTCACAGAGAAAAAGTGTTTCCTGAAGTTCAGATGGACCCTCCTGTGTTTCATTTTGTGTCCCTTGGCTCCTGTTCTGTCACTGGGCACCACTGAAAAGAGTCTGGCTCCATCTTCTTTGCACTGTCTCTTTGGGTATTTATACACATGGAAAAGATTCCTTTGAGTCTTCTCTTTGTCACCCTTCACTTCCCTCTGCTACATCCTTATGTCCCTTGTACTGGAGAGCTGGTAACCGGACACAGTGCTTCTGGTGTTGCCACACGAGTTCTGAGTAGAGGGGAGTGTCACCTCCCACATCCCACCAGCAGCACTACTCCGAGTGCAGCCAGGGGTACCATTTGCCACTATTGCTGCAAGGGTGCATTTTTGGCTCATGTTCAACCTGGTGTCCACAAGGACCCAAAGTTCTTTACTGCAAAGTTCTTTCCAGATGGTCAACTTCCTTGCTGGCACATAGTGAGTGGCAACAATTCCCAGTTCTCATTTCTAGGAGTTTCTGCTTAAAAATAAATAAAGAGAAAAGCAGGGCATTTTGTGTACATTCTGCCTTTTGAATTTTGCAAACAGGCATTTAATTACTTACAAAAGGCAAAGGAGAGAAAATGACAACACAAGTCTGCAGCAAACTGTAAATCCAAAATAATTCAAGAGGCTAAGATGATTAATGACACAATATGACAATTCAGACCAAGCCCACCTCTCATTCTTTGTAATGTTTACCAGCATAACAATAGGGACTCATTTTTTGCTTTGAAGAGGATGTCCCTGTGATATTTACCCCATGATGTTGATTCTTGGTATGAGGACTGAACCAAGGGATCTGTTTGAGGCTCCAGCTGCTGATGTGTTCTGCTGCTGCTGTGTGCCACTCAACTCACACTGCAGCCATCTCAGTTTCAGTCTGCTGTGCCTCCTCTCATAGAAACCCAGCAACAGTCTTAATTCTTTTAGAAAGGGTAAAATTACCTACAAGATTCACACACAGAATACACACACACACAGAGACACACACACAAAAAAAAAAAAGGCAGTTTTCTCGATAGACTCCTTTCCTTTCCTTTGAAACAATATTTATCTTTCTCACCTGTGTGCTCTCCCCTCCAAGGCTCCTGCCTTGCTGGGCAGGCATGTGTACACAAACTAAGAGGGTTTTAAAAGTTGTTCCCACCATATTTATAACTATTATGGCTCTCCCTTTTTTAAGGCACAGCTTTTTTTAACAGAAATAGACCCAAATATTGTAAACCAGACATGCAAACTGAACCAGTCATTTCTTCTCACTTCCAAGACAAATATTGGGATAGTCTTGGGGCAGAGGTCCTAGTCTGCAGAGGTCTCAGGGGCTGAGGAAAGACAGCACTCCTCCTCTGTCAGGTTTCAGAGTAGGTGAATCATTTAATCTCTCCTTGCAATTACACCTTTCTCCTCCTTTCTCTTGTCTACATAACTTGTGGAACAAGGATTGCTTTGGTGGCTTACAAGAAACACATTACACAATGTGTCTGAACCTCAAAAATAGGAAAGGGAAGGAGCCACCAGGATTTTCATCATCCCTTCCTGTTCAGTTTCTCAGGGATGACTTAACAATGCTTACAACTGCTCTCCTGTCTTGGTCAGAATTTTTCTTCCAGGACAGCCTTACTGGGTGACTGCTGAGTGACAGCACTGAAGAATGAAATAGAATTCAGCCTTAAGAGACAGAAAAACCTTTTCTAAATAGCTCTCCTGTATATGAAGTCTTCATGGCAAGCCATAGCGGCATTAGTTTGGTGCTACAGGATTGCTTCAGTATCAATATTTCTACTAAGTATTAACCAATGAAGTTATGGTGGTAATAGTCGTTTTCTGTGTATTAATTCATGCCCCAAAGTAAACCTTATATTGTGGACCTCTCTTATAAAACTGCAATACCACATCCTAATTTTAGTGAGCAGTGAAATCTCTAAATGGAAACAAATATGTAAATAAATCACAAGAGTACAGGTAATATAATCTGAAAGCATCATGGTTTTTATTTCAGCTGATAAAATCATAAAAAGTAGACAAAACTCGTCAAAAAGTAGCCTTGAAAACTGTCCATATAAATACAGATAGGAGAGATACTGAAGAATGAGCACCTTTGACCTAACTTTACATATGAGTAGCAGTACCTGGTATGGTAGAATGACATTTACATCTATGCGCAGAAAGGCACTGAATCAAAGACAGAATAAATTGAGTTAGAATCAAATTAGCTCATCTGACAAGATGTTACTGGTTACTCCATGCACTTACTGCAGAAACTTGTATACCAGTTTTACTAAAGGTTTGTGATCCGAGGAGAAAATACCAGTAAAAACACTAAAAGGTTAAAGAAACCACCTTTTTCTAAATATTTGCTCAAGGGGTTAATGATATCTACTTTTAAAAACAAAATTCCTGATTAAGCCAAAGCTTTCTATATATTGATAGTTCTACACTTATGTGCAAAAATTAAACCTCTTCAGTACTCCATTTATTCCACTTAGAAGTGTCTTATCCCCAACAACCAAAATACCTCATAATCTTCTTTTGCAGAACTTCCATCTGCTTAAGCTTCTCACGGTAAGACATTCTTTTACAGTTATGAATCAATTCTAAGTTCTCACAAATTTTATTGTATTTGTGAAGATTTAAGTGACAAACCCATTGAGTCAGCAGTGCTAGATGAAAATTACCTTCTTATCTGACTTGCTACTATCTTTATCCAGCAGACAAGGATCAAGTTGGTCTTTTCTACCCTGGCGTGTTGCACTGCAAGGTCCTGCTAATATGATAACAAGTTGCTTTCTAAGAATATCATCTTCTAGCATGACCTTATAGGTGGATTTAGCTCCAGCTTATGACACCCAAGCATTGCTCTCTACATAGATACTTATGTATTCAAGCCAGAATCATGATTCAGTTCAAGATTAAGATATTTGTGTTCAGATGCCAGCATGCAGATGTGTACCGCAGACCAAGAAACATGATTCATCAGGTATCACATTTACTGAGATAACATAACTCAGATTCTCAAAGTCTTAAAAAAAATTGAGACAATGTTTTCAAATATTTTTGCCTAGAAAGAAAAATGCAACACTGGATTTATCCAAAATATCCCTCAAAACAGATGACTGATGATGCAGATGACTTTCATTTAAAACTTCTTTTAAAGATATTATTCAAAGTAGTCTGTGGCAAAACACTTTTCACAGCCTAGAAAGAGGAAGGCACAGATAGTACCAGGGAGCTCCACCAGACAGAGCACTATCACCAATTCACTGTTGGATAAAGGTCGGGGAGAAGCTCTGTTTCAGAAATCAAACCCCTCATTTCAATTGTTGCTCTTAGAAGTGACTTAGGAAAAGTAAGAACATTTCATCTAGTGAAAAACCGGACATTTTATGTGACAAAACATATAATAAAAACTTGAAAAATCAAAGACTTCTAAATATATTTCCAATTCATTACATCCATAGCAAATATATCTTCTATGTAGAAGAAAGAACTGCTGCCTTGCTGGACTTCATTGCACAAAACGACTCCTTAGACCTGAAAACAGGAACTTCCAGCCAAATGATTCTTTGTTCAACTTATTCAAGGAAGACTGAGTTTGTCTAACACTCACTTTGTCTCCTTTCATGCTGCTGTTTTAAGACACTTGTGGCTGTCCCAGATAGTTGCTGGCTGACAGAATTAGTGCCCTCAAGGGAAGATGAACAATTTCGATTTTACAAGCATTTTTGGCTGAAGCACAAGACCAGGGTACTGCTATTTTTCAGAAACAAGACCTTTAGTTTTAAATCATTCACATAACTGCTGGCTGGGCTCCAGGATTTTCTTTTCTTCACCTACTTTGATTTGTGAGAAAGAATGGATCACCAAGAGGACCCCCTGGATATTCCTTTTGCAAGATCCCTAAAGTCATGTACTTAGTTCCAGCCAAAGATTTTTTTTCTTACTACAGATGGCAACCCGAGCCTACAAAGGTCCCTTGCCCATTTTCATTTGCACTGCACTTAAGAGAAATGTTGAATGCAGCAGTAAATCAGATTATTGCTGTATACTTTCCAACTGGGTTCTCTTCATAGGGAATAGACGTTCTCTTCTTGCTCTTTCAAGAGAATCATTACTTAGACATGTCTGTGCCTGGTCCTCCCTACAAAAATATCAGGGATGGTTTTTAGGCAGACTCAACAGTAGTTTAGAATGGTGGTTTTTATTATTTGGTTATTTTTATTATTATGTATGTATTGGGCATTCAAAATACCAGCAGTGCCAAATTTGCTATCTCGTTTGTGGTAAAGTCATGCTGTCCTTTTGCTAAAAAGCAATGTGCTTAGTGGCTATTAAATCCATTTTAAGTCTTGAGGCACAGATTAAGTCACTGTTTTTTTAAAACAATTTAAATGGGCCCATTTCCACCCTTGAGTGTATTGTTGTCCCACTCTGCTTCTTCTGACTTCATTTATCAACCAAGCACCCTGGGTGCTGTTGCTGTGAACACAAAAAAGGAGTAAATGGTATAGGTTTAGTGCACATCTCTGATTGCAATTTCTTTTCTCCTGCAAAAGAATCCTTGGGACTGACATCCCTTCTATGTCTATCATGGTACAGACGTGGTACAGGCAATGTGCATAAAGCCAGAGTAATGGACCTTTAGGCTCTGCTGGGACCTCCTGCCGCAGCCGCACTAAGGTAATTAATAAGTCCCTACAAGCCTGTCTTATGTGGTAGAACTGAAGGGGAGGTTTTAGGCAGCACAGCCTCATTTACATGTATCTTAGACTCCATTTTAAAAGAAGTCTGATTCTCTTAAAGCTTTTTGAACTGGTAAATTTAAATTGCTGACAACAAAAGTAATTGCTATATGTAGATTAACCCCAACTGTTTGTAAAATTCAACCCCATTTCCAGCTCCATTTTCCACAACATAAGCATTCCAGCAGATCTGCATTTCATTGCATAGATGCTCTCTCCAAAAAATACAACAAAAACTATTCATTATTATATGTTTCTGGTGCCAAGACATACAGAAGGTTTATATGCCACTATGGAAAGGTAAGACAGAAGTAAGGTTGTTTCTCAGGTAATAAAATCATCTTTTATTTCGTCTTCTCTTTCACAAGGGTAAGGGTTACCCTGTATCTCACTAGGAGTTCAATGGATAATATAACTTTCTTTCCAGAAGTATCAGCACTTCTAACTAGTTTGTTAAACTAAACACGTTTCTAGTGACCATTCTTGACTTCCCTAACAACCTGTCCAAATTCATGTAAATCACAGCCACAGCAACCTGATGAGAAACTTAGCTGCTAGTTCTGTATTCAGAGAACTGAGTCAGGCTATTCCCTGCATGGGCCATAGCCCTGTGCTTGGGGACAGGCAGGCTCTAGTCTCAAATATTAAAAACTCTGGTTTTAAAAGCGCTCCTGTCAAGACAGGACATACTTTTATAAATGTAATCCTCATCCCAGTCTGGAATCAAGTGGTACCTGTTCAGTGCAGCACTCCTATCTATTGAGACAGGTGAGATGTCCCAGTAAGTATGGAAAGGTTTTGTGAATATAAATGAACTTTTGTTACAACCAAGACTTGGGAGAGGTTTAAGAGAGCCCTAAGGCATGGAAATACCTTGTTTCTACCAGGACAGCCTCTGTGAGTGTGGATATTCCCTACACAGTAATCCTCTTCATTAATATTTGCAGCCCTGCTGGAAGTTTTTGAAAGGGTTTAGAATCCAAGAGGCACAAAGCCAAACTACCCATTGTGCTGTGGTGTCAGGCAGAATGGAGAGAAAAGATAGAGATGCCATTTCAAAGTGACAGATGGCTGTGGCCAGATGAAATCACTTCCTCCTCACCCCCAGCTGTGCAGGCATCGCTGGCAGCCTCTGAACATGCTACCCCGCATCTCCTTTCTATTTCACCAAACCAGTTAAACCAGTCAACTTGTAACTGCTTCTGTTCCTCTCACATCATGCATATCGTTCTGCAGCTATTCCACAACGCTCAGCGAGTCCTTGGGGTTTTCTATTTTCGTTTCAGTTGGTTCATTGTCTCTGTCAGGACTTGCCTGTGATGAGAACCATCAGTACATTGGCCATGAGATGTCTGCTTATTGTGTGAAGCGTGCACATTGGATCCGCAGCATCATTCTCCCCTTGGCAGGTGAGTCTGATGCTCCACACATGCAGCAGGTGACACGGCAGCATAATGAAAAACTGAACACTACATAAAACTTTTGTAGCACAGGTGAACTCAGAGTGCAGGCATAGACATAGTTGCATCAGACAGTCACAAAGATCCCAGAAGATGCCAGTGGCCTTTCTTAGCTGCTCTCAACTTTAACAATGTCAGGATCAAAGTCCCTCTTGTGATATTTTTTTATGCTATACATATTTTAGAAAAAGAAAATCAGTAGAAGTATGTTCACATAAACCAGTAGTCTGACTATTTCAGAGCCTAGTTTGTCAGATTAAAACTATTATTTATCTCATTCCCAACAAAAGGTCCGAATTTTACAAGTGCCATACATAGGGTTCCCTTTTATTCAACAATAAAAATTTACTAATAAGAAGCAAAATGCTGAACTGTGGCTTCTTTGCCACACAAATTCTAACTGTTCCTCCCTGGAAGAGGTGGTTCATTCTCCAACAGCAGTCTGAAATTGCAGAGGACAGCTGGGAAGAAGGCAGTGTTTGTGGATGGTTAATCCTGGCTCATCTTCTCTGTCTGCTCTGACTCTTTCCAATGCGGTAGACGAGAAAAAAACCCAAAAAATTAAATGGCATTCCCCATCTCCCCCCCAGTATCTGCTAATCTAATGTTTATGGATTTTGTGGCTGCAAAAGGCAATATTCAATACATGTACCATTTATTTTTCTTGCAAGTGCTTAACTTTTGAATCCTGTATTTATCACAGCATGTGGAGTTGCTCAGATAGATAAATACAGGATCCTCCACACAGGAATACATACATAAATCACTACTCTCCACAATTAGTAATTCATTTTGTCCCAAAAAGTGTTCCCTATTGTTAACTAAATTGTTTTCAATACATTCCAGCTATGCAGTTCTGTACTGGGGCTGAAATAGAGGCTACACAATAAAACCTGCAGAGTTTCTCCTTTATAAAGCAAGAATTAGAATTCATTTTAGAATTATTAATTTATTATTTGTCCAGGTCTTGTGTCCACTCTACTGGACAATCCATTAAAGAAAAAATAAGTTGTTGAAGCAGAGGAAGTTTTAATGAATGGAAGCTGACACTGTTTAGCTCTATTGCCAGAGGGGAAACAAATCACACACTGCACACATTTCTGAAAACAAAATTAATTTCAGTGACTAAATAGTAACTCTAAAAGCAGCTTCCTTTCATTAATAGCACACAGCTCCAACTTTCTGCTCAAACTGGATTTCACAGGAATAGGGAGGCAATCCTGGGAAACACAGACCCAGTCTTAAAATTCACTCTCTTTCTGCTCTGGCCTGTGATCACTCTTCCTTGGACCATGGCCACACATCGTTGTCTGCAGAGCATCGTGCACCCTCTGAGCCATGCTGTGCTCATGTCCTCAGCCCTGGCTGCAGCAACCCTTTAGCACAGAAAGGGGGCCTATAAAAAAGATGGGAACAGATTTTTTGGTAGGGGCTGTAGCAATAAGACAAGGGGTTAATGGTTATAAACTGAAGGAGCGTGGGTATAGATTATATATAAGGAAGAAATTTTTTACAGTGAGAGTAGTAAAACACTGTCACAGGTTACTCAGAGAGGTTGTAGATCCCCATCCATGGAAACATTCAAGGTCAGGTTGCACAGAGCTCTGAGTGACCTGATCTAGTGGAAGATGTCCCTGCTCATTGCAAGGGACTAAGTGGACTTCAGAGGTCCCTTCCAACCCAAACTATTGGATGATTCTATGAACCTGACCCATATATTCAGTCTTTAGGACAAACTTCACACTAAACCTCAGCTTTGCAGTGGAGACCTCCCACCCAAGGTCACTGGCAGGCTTATGGAGGGCAATGCAGTACTCTCAGTACTCCACAGAAACTGTGACTTGTGCTTGTTGACCACCAATTCTATTCTAAATGTGTACCATGTACATATACAAAACACAGAATAAAGATTTCCAATCAATAAAGTATCTGTTGCATACCCAAGACCTAGAAAACTCCTATATTGGCCATATTTTGTGGACAGTTTTAAAGGTTTAAAAAAAACTCCTCTCCACTAAAATTTTCATAGGATAACTTTATTAGGACTTGTTCAGAACACCTTTTATTTTTTTTTCCCCTGTTGTGTTACACAGGTTTACACAAGAATTCACTTGAAGAGGCTGTGACTACAAAACTGTTTGTGGGGTGGTAAACACACCCCCAAGCCCATAAAACCCCCCAGTTATTCTATGTTTGAGGTGCTGAATCTTTTTAGAGGTCACCAGGCAACATGAGAGGAGATTCAAGCTTGACCAGCAGATCCCAGGTTGGGGTGAGAAGAGAGCAGTAACTCTTTTCTTGTTCGCTTAGTGAACATCTCTGAGTTAGAAACTGGATTGACGTTTGTCCTTGCGCACTTTTACAGCATCTGTACAAATTGAGTGATGCTGAACCTGCTAAAACCACCTGCATTTCAGGCACCAGCCTTTTGTTTCCATGTTGGCAGGAATACAGAATTGTACATTACTATAAATAGCAACTAAAAGCATGCTGAATGTTCAGAAATGCCAGGGCTTATCTGCACAACTCAGTGGAAGCAAAGATAGTGTTTTTCACCTGAAAACCCAAGACATGGTGAATATAAAACAACATACATGGGTAATACTAGAATACTAGAGAATGCTAGTACCTGATACATAATTATTTAATTACCTTATCCTAACCCCCCCCCAAAGCCAAAACCAAACCCACTTTAGTGTGTTAAAAGGCATTAAGAATCTCACTAAAAACAGAAAGAGAACAATCCTTAATTCAAAATAATTTCATCATACCAACCCATGAAGAAAAGCAAATTGGAAAATACCGAGAATTTTATTAAACCTTACCTTCATATTAATAATAATGGAAATTGATCCTTCAGTTTCCCTCAGTTTGTTTTTTTTTAGAGTACACAGAATATAATTTCTTCATGCAAAATACAAATTAAGTTGGTCTGTTTAACAGTTTAGAAGAAAAAATAAAAAATCTACAAATTCATAAATATATCCAAAAGCAGAACACTGAATTTCTGCTCTACTTCAAATAATTATGTGGAGTTGAGCACAAGACAATTCTAAAGAAAGCAAACAACAACAAAAAAACCTTTAAAAAACATAACAGAGCTGTTTGATATCACACTTGAATAATTATAACAATTTAATGATGTAAAAGCAAGTTCCTTCAGTACAGCAATTTAGAAATAAAGCTTATATTTGTCTTTAAACTATTTTAAAAGGTTATTTGAAAGAGTCATCAAAATAACACCTTTCAATTATATTTTTATTTCAATGAATTTGTATTGCATGACCTACATACAAATGTGTTGGGTCTAGTTGGCTGGATCCAGCACCTGTCTAAATTTTAAAAAAACTTCTACTTGGCCATCTTAAAATTCCCATTTTCACAGACAGTTCCTCTCTGTTGCTTTCTCTTATAACTTGATTCTCCAAATCTGACACCAGAGTTTTTAATGTATGAGGATTTTTTCTTTTTGTTTGACTGTCCAAAAGACTTCTTTTTTAGCTAAACCCTACCTTTCATGTTACCATGTTCAAATTTTGTATTTTTATCTTTGTTTACCCATATTATTTTATATATATAATCTTATGAGATTACAAAATTAGTTACAAACAAAACAGAATAGGTTATTTTTATTTTTTCATGGTTTCAGTATTTATTTTGCTTTGTGGGAATAATAAAATATGAAGTCAGTTCCCTTACAATAACACCACTTTCACTGGCAATAATACAACAGGTGTTAATCCAGACTTTTATTAGTAGAAGCTAGGTAAGACCTAAGTAAAATATGATTGATTTTCTCCTTGAATCCTCACTGATTATTTCTCTTCTTTAGACATTCAGATTCCACTGTGATGAGGGGCATAAAACTAAGACAGATTTCCAGATGGAAAGATCATTATATTCTTTCAATACAATCTCTGCTCAAGACCCCGTCTCAAAGTAATAAAGATTTTAGTTTCAGGGACACAATGAAAGTATTTTTGTGAAGGTACTTAAGAGGCTTGACAGCCCAGCTTCTGCTTGTCTACAGTAAGTTTTTTAAACATTTTATTTAAAGCAATGCAGTTATTTCTCAGGTTTCCCAAAAGACAGGAAGAACTGGAGCAATCAGAATATGCTTAGATCATAAGAAATAATTGGATTGAGCATGAGCAATCAACTTAAGCATAAGATAGATATGTAAAGATAACATGAAACACAACTAATGAGATGAGATTGCCAAACAGTCATAGCTGACTTGTGTTCTCATCCGGGGTAAAGTGACTGGACTTGCAAACAGACAAGCAGTTTCAAAGTAATTAAATGCTTGTGCTGTCAGCTGCAAGGTTGTCTCTCCAAACCCACAGAATTTTTACCAGGATACAGCAAACTGCTAATAAGAATGAGGAATGAAACAGCTGGGGGCTGCAGAATCATGTTGCCATGGAAACCACTGCAGGTGCGTGGTCCAAGAAATAATAAAACCCACATTTTTAGAGTTTATAAAAAAATAAGGAAAAAAGGAAAAGAAGACAGAAAGAAATAAATAACGCAAACCAAGGGCATTGCGAACACTTTGGAGAGAAGGACAGAATAGTATTGTTAAATGGGATCTGTCAGAAAGAACATTGCAGGGGACAAAGGGATTGAGCTGAAAGATATCTCACTGCATAAGTATGTCAGAAAAAAGGAAGAAGAAAACAGAACTGAACTAAAGAAAAATACAAACACCAGGGGCACTGAAACAGAAATAAAATCTATTACAGGTCACTGTGTTCAGGAAAAAACAACAGAACAGTTCAGAAATTGATGTGGGAATCAGGACCTCTTGGATTGCCCCACATAGTTCTACTTCTCTTATGCCAAAAATCATTTGTACATCAAGTCTCCCCCTCATATAACTCATGCACCAGCCTTTCGCAGAATAACAGCTCATTCATCTATGTACAACACACAGTAAGTCTGATGGATCTGATTTTCAAGGTATTTAGAGTCCCAAAACTGTAGCAGGTGGGATTTGCTCAGCTCCTGAACAGGCTGAGCACTTAATTCACATTCACGTCAGTGGCACTGATGTTCCACATGCTCCCCTTGCCTGTCTGAGGACTACTGGCACACTGAAGTTTCTCCACAGATAAGTGAGGGGGATGTGCATCCATAAGACTGACTGAACCAACCAAGATTTTAATTGGTTTCTCTCTCTCAAGTGAGTCTATAGGATGCACTATCAATATCATTTTAATTAAGACTACATTTTTCTATACAGCTTCCTATTTATAGAGTTTATGAGTAAAAGGAAGAATGCTGTCTGGAGATGTCAGAGTGATTTTATTCCAGGCTCACAATACTCATGCAAAAGGGACTTTTCTGACTAGGAAGGAAAAAAGTGCAGTTTTATAAAGCACCTTAAGAGGAAATCCAGAGACAAGACAACAGTTAATGATACAGGGACATGCCATGACCTAGAGAATGGCAAGAGAGAGGTTCTGGAGGCAAAATTCAAGTTACTACACATGACACTAAAGAATTCCCTGACAGCATGTCCTGAATTTAGCAAAAAAGTAGACAGAAGGTGAAATCATAGTGCAAAGTTGAAAAATTAAGTCATAAACCCCATGAATAGAATAGAATAGAATAGAATAGAATAGAATAGAATAGAATAGAATAGAATAGAATAGAAATAGAATAGAATGGCAAAACTCGAACAGGAAAATATTTTGGCCAGACTTGAACAAAGAGAGTACCCTTTAAATGACACCTGAAAATTTATACATATGATGACACAGAAACTAGAAAACTTATTAAAAAAAAAAGTAAAGCAAAACAAGAACAAAACATAAATGAAAGCAAACAAAAGAAAGCCCAAGCAAACAAAACCCCACCAAAACCACAGCTATGTTAGTCACCGTGCTTGTTTTTCATGCATTCACTTAATCAGCATATTAAAAAGATATGACCTCCTTTCCCCCAAAGCCATAATGAAGTGGTTTATCTCAAAAGAGATATCACATAAAAACTAATTTTAATAAATTGTTTTCAGATTAAATATGAAATCCAAAAGATGAAAAATTTGAAGCTATGACAGAAATTGTTTAAATATATCATCCTAAAAGCTAAAAAGACAACCAGCCATTCCTGACACAAACTAGATGGACTACAGAGACAAACAAGAAGATTAGGGAAAGTGATACAAATAAGCTGGTCTTTTGAGTCATGTTCAAATGAAGCAGGAAAGAACTAGAAGAAAAAATATAGGTAAACAAAAAAAGAAAAAAAAAGAAGAAGGAAAATGTTCTTTTAAGGCATAAAAACAAATAGCAATTACCCTTTCACAGAGATGGAAAGCCTGACAAGTGTCTCTAGGGCTACTAGATGATCAAGGTGTAAAAGAAGTGTCCAGAACAGATATAACCATAGCAGACAATCCAAACAAGTTTCTTGTAACTGTGCTTATCATGAAAGAATTGTAGGATCATAGAATATCCTGAGTTGGGAGGGACCTGACTCCAACTCCTGGCCCTGAACAGGCCCATCCCCATGAATCCCACCATGTGCCTGAGAGCACTGTCCAAATGCCTCTTGAGCTCTGCCAGGCTTGGTGCTGTGGCCACTTCCCTGGGGAGCCAGTTCCAGTGCCCAGCCACCCTCTGGGGGAAGAACCTTGTCCCAGTATCCAACATAAACCTTCCCTGACACAGCTTCATGCCAAGAAACCAGGAAGGAGGTAGAGGTTTCAGGGAAAAACAGACCAGTAAGGCTGGTGTTTTGTATCACACAAACTCCATAAAAGAAAGTGCTAAAAGTAGTGCATTTAATAAACATACAGATAAATAATATCAAGTATTTTGAAAGATTAAAGTACCTGAATAAATGTCAGAAACAAACAAAACAATATCCAAATCATTGCTCTTCAAGAGCTTGAGAAAGGTAAGAGATATTTAGAGTAAAAAAGTAGTTACCTTTAAGCAAAAAGTCAAATATGTCAGTCACTAGGGAACTGAAGATCAAACCCTGATATCTGACAGAAAGTGGAAAAAATATGAAAAAATTCTTTTGTAAGCTAGTATGTGATGTTGAGTATAAATATAAAAAATGGATTGTCTAAAACACGCGGTGTCACACTAATGAAATTTACTTCCTTGACAGGGTGAGGCGGGTTGACCTCGGCTGGACACCCAGCCAGGAGCCTGCTCCAATGTGGGCTCCCCACAAGGTCACAGGCAGTTTTTATGACATATACCTGTTCCAGCATGGGGTCCTCCCCAGGCTGCAGGTGAATCTTTGCTCCACCGTGGACCTCCGTGGGCTGCAGAGGCACAGCTGTCCCACCGAGGTCTGCACCACAGGCTGCAGGGGAATCTCAGCTGCCTGGAGCACCTCCTGCCGCTCCTTCTTCACCGACCTTGGGGTCTGCAAGTTGGTCCTCTCACATATTCTCACTTCTTTCTTCGCTGGCCACAATTACGTCTGCACGATACCTTCTTTCCCCTTCTCAACTATGTTATCGCAGAGGTGCTACCACCATCTCTGATGGCTCAGTCTTGGCCAGTGGTGGGTCTGTCCTGGAGACAGCTGGCATTGGCTCTTTTGGACACAGAGGAAGCTTCCGGCAGCTTCTCACAGCAGCCACTCCTGTAGGCCCCCTGCTAACAACACCTTGCCATGCAAACCCAATATATAGGACTATCAGACTAGTGGGAAGAAGATTAACATTTGCATGAACCCTTTAGTAAAGCTTCTGGCGTTTGCCATTTACATAGGAAAATGAAGGATGTATCGTTTAGGTGAAGTTACTATTAACTGACTGCACAACCAACTGACAATAATAAGAAAACAACATGTTCATAGAATAGTTATTAATAGTTACTTTTAGCCTGGAAAGGTGGGAGATATCTCTCACAGGTTTTGAATTATACTCTGAATTTCCAGCAGTGATACGGTTGAGAGAAGAAACAATTTGTGGATGCTGCAAATGCCTTAAAGATTCTCAAGGACATGGTTAAAGTCTCTTATCAAAAGCTTTTATCAGCGAAATGCCGTGAAATTTAACCAAAAACTGGTACAGCTGAGAAAGAGGAATTAAAGTTGTAAATACAAAAAATGAGACTATATACACAGTACCACTGCAGAAATGTAGCTGGGGCTACAGTAAGCTACAAATAAAATGAGTTGAGAACATGAGTACAGAGCAAAAGTAATTCTGTTATGAAGGTAGAGGAGCACTGCATGAAGGCCATGAAAAGTAGCTATTCCATTCTGCAAAATATTGACAAGATTATAACTATGGTACAGTATTTCAAATAAAATTTGACAACTCAAGGAGAAAGCAAAGGAGGTGTTCAAAAAGTAACAGTGAAAAAAAAAGAGCTAGAGAAATCAAAGAACTATATTTGTTGAAACTAAAGACAATGTTTCAAAAAGCCTTTCAAAATATAGAAGGAGGCAACAATGAGATATTCTCCAATATGCTAGGTTAATTTGAGACAGGGATGTTTTGCTATTACAGTTTTAGGAAAATTAAACAAAACAAAGCTTTTCAACATGACAGTTGAGTACCAGGACTAATTAACTGTGAAAAATACCTAGCACAGCTTCTAATCTGGCCTCTGTTATTGTCAAACCACTGCTTGAAACAGAGTGGCAGGGTAAATACCCAATAGTGCAGAACCCAGCTTCCACCTGTTGTCACTGCATCAACTTTCTCAGTGTTGAAGATACTTGACCTGGTTTCTGATGACTGGGATGAAAAAGGATCTGCAGGGAATTTATTGGTAGAATATATTTGCAAATGCTTACTTAACAAGAGGCTGTGAGTGCTATTTTTAAAACAACAAACTTTAAAGGCAAATTTGCTATTTGCTAAATGAATCAGACTTTAAGTTCTTCCCATGTTAATATTGAAAACAGCAGAGCAGCAGAGTGGTAGTAGATTCAGTGTGTCACTTCCTCCTGAGTTACAAAGGGCACTGCTTTTTCAAGATTTTTCATTCTAGAAAGCAGATTTCATTACCTTAACTAAACTTTTTGAACTGTTATGTCAAATAAAATATCAGAATATCCATGAAAACTTGAATTTGACATCAGAGAAAATAATATCTCAAAGTCCAGAATAAGGAAAAGGCTCAGTTAGAAGAGAGATGCATCTGAGAGTTCATGATAGAGATCCTACTCAAGGACAAAGCGATACTTAGACTGATATAGAATATTTAAAGGTATTAAACGGAAAAAGGGTGTTTTTTAAAAAATAAAAAAAATTGAAAAATCCCTGACTTGGCACTAAAAATTAGGCTATGGTTCCTAGAGAGATGATGAATGTGGAGTGGGAAGCTAAGACAACAGGATTACAGAAATGTACGCATCTGAAGCAGGGCAAAACCCCAGGGAACACCCTGCTCACAGGACAAGGGAATTCACATTCTGCAGTGCAGAAATGTGATAGGATGACAGTGTGGACTTGCATGTTCAGTATCATGCATGGCTGCCAAGTTTTGGCTTCCAAAGCAAGGACTTTACTACATTTTAAGGGACTTAATAATATTTATTTTACAATGGAGCACAAGCTGACACAGGATGTCCTTTCTGTTTGCATCTTGGGAAACCAATCCATTCAGAAGCTGCCTAATCAAAATATTGTGTGGCAAAGCTTGAAGGGACATTAGTCAATAAGCCACATTAGAAACCCAAAAGAAAACCTTAAACCTAAGGCATAGGCTGATATCTGTCTAATAATGCAAACACTGGCCCAGCCGAAAAATCTCAGGGGAGAAATCTCATGGCAGTCAACACATTCCCTTGAAGGCCCCCTGGAGCCTCACTATAATGAGACTTGGTCTCTCCTAATCCTACTCTTGACCACCAATGTGCCCAAGGTCATTGCTCCTCGGGTGGTCCAAACAAAAAAGTTCTTCAGGAATAACTATCTGCTGCTCAGCTCTTCCCTAGGAAGAGCTTCCCCATAACTCTCTTCAGCTCCCCTCCATCTGCAACTCCAGGCTCAAGGTGAGGGAGAGGGAAATGGGGCTGCACTAACAGGCTACCTGCTGCAGGACCCAAACCTCTCTCTCCCTCTAGCCTAGGACCATTCAGACCTGCAACTTCATACTCACAGAAATCACAAGATCTAGGTAGGAAAGGAGAAGTCAGAACAGTGTTTTGTTAAACTCTATCTATCCCCATCCTTTCATGAACAAGAGCTTCCACCCATGTCTTTGCTGGCACCCTACAAACAGAAGGTTGAACAAGCCCTATCTCTTCAAACAGGTTAATAAGAAGTACCATATGGATTCAGTTCCAGACCAGATAGAAATCATTGCTAAATCAAAGTAGAGAGCTAATACATCTGTGTAACATCACCTGATTTTTGGCAGATAGATTTTTCCATGGTATTCTCCCAGGCTGAGTCATAAACGTTTCTCAAACACACTTTAGGGTACAAGCCATGAATTCATAGCCCTGGGGTCTGAAGTTCTTCTCATTTTACTCTGAACATCTGTAAAGGAGATTTTTTGCTGTTAGAAGGAGGGATAGCTATGGAATTTACATATTGCAGATTCTGATTCACTTCTATCACTATGCTGTCTCCTTCTTCAAAAAAAAAAAAAAAAGAAAGAAAAAAAAAGAGCTTTAGCTATGTATTCCAGGAGTGAAACAATGGCATGTCCTGGGTTTCTAAATCCTCTCTGCCAAATGAAGATTAATTAAAAATCCTAGAAGCTCATAAAAGTAATAAGTTGTAAGCAATCTGGAGAATAAAACTCATCTAAAAATAGCTACTTGACTATTTGAAAAATCTAAAATAAAGGAAAAATCTAAGCTTGTCTGCAAGACACTCTAACATGAAATTAGGCTACATCCATTAATTTGATTTTCCATCACAAATGTCTGGAATAGCTCTAAAAAGAGCAAATTTCTTCCATTCTTTCAATCCCATAATATTTGAATCCCTTCACATGGTTTACACTGACACTCTGGTTAAATGGCAAAGGAGAAGAACTGGGATAGGGACCCATAAACAAATGCAGTAACCACACAATCACTCAGAAATTAATGTTTATAGAAAAATAATTTCTCTCTCTCTAATCCATCTTCTCTCTGCTTTGTGCTCTGACTTTTTAACAAAAGGCAAACAGACAAGCCAAAGAACCCCTTCTTTCTTCTGATGTATCTCTGGAAGAAGCACCACTGATGTCACTGAGTGCACATTTCCTAGTGGCTGCTCTAAAAGAGAGGAACAGGCTGGGCAAGCAGCAAATTCTCTGGATACTTCTGGAAAACCTCTTTCTTCTCACTCATAAGCACTACAAATAAGAAGCTGAATACATTGGTGTAGTCTTAATAAAAATGACATTAATAAGATATCTAGAGTCAGTAGAAAGAGAGAACACAATTCAAATTTTGGTTGGTTCAGTCAATCTTAAAGCTACATATCCTTTTTTGCTATTAAGTTACTCCTAAGAGGATGTTTCAAAAAGTGACTGCCAAAAATACGTTAATAAACTTACTGTTACAGTTTTGAAACTAAGACGTTTGCCCATTTCACAGATTGCTTAATTTTTCATAATGTCAGAAGCTGTGACTGTACATCACTGGGACTACAGAAGTCATAACAACTGCTAAAATTCTCCAGGCCAATAAGGAAAAATCTTGATATAGTGCAAGAGAAAAAGCAACCACAAAGTCCTCCTTCATCTGCCCCACAGTTCACTTCTTATAGTTCACGTGCAAACCAGTAACTGCAGAGAACAGGCAAGGGAAATTTCATCCTGTAAGGTCAGTGTCTCAAAGTTACAAATGTACCTGGCAATGCAAACTGATTGGCAGCTCTTAGGAGCTGGAAAAGCTGCCAGCCCTGAGCACTGAAAGCTAACACCCTTGACCAAAACCCTACCAAAGCACTATTTTTGACAACAGTGCTAAACAATAATCTTTAATAGAGGGGAGAGCTCTCTTTAATAGAGGGGAGGCCTAGGGTTAAGCCAAACTCATCAGTAAAGCAGGGCTTTGAGATGTTGGCTGTCAACCACCACTTCCCATGTGTAGATGTGTGACACTTATCAGTAATCCTCAGTGGCAGCTCTGTAAACACTGGAGGTTATGTTACTCAAACTTATCCTAGGGATGCCAGGAATTATTCCACTCTTTTCCCCACATTTACAATATTCCTCTGGTTAAGCCTTTGTAGATTTGAAATTTGATCTGTTCTAGCATAGAAGTGTTTTAGGATTACAAAATCCAGTTTGCTGTTTTCTGTTCACCTGCAGATTTAATCCCTACTTATTAAAGGGTGATTAAAACCAGTAGCTGAAAATAGCAGCTGCAATAAGTAACAGGGTAATGAAAGGAGACCTTTCCAAATAAGGTAGTTGTTGGTACCAATTGGTTTTCTCTTGGGACACATTACATCCATGGGACAATAGATCAGAGTGGTATTGCCAGCCAGGAAGAATATTTATACTATCAGAGTAAACTCTAAACAACATCAAACAGCATTGAATCCTTCCTGAAAAATCTTAAATATGACAAAATGTCATGAAAAACAAATGAAGTATGCAGAACATTGCCAGTGTATTCAGTCACAGCAATAGCAGGGAATTTAACATAGGTGGTTCTGCTCCCTGTCTTGTTCTACTGTTGGTAATCCTGGAGACCTTGAGCCTTTTCCAACAGGTCTTGGATAGAGAGATCATTTTGCATCTGGGACAACAAGGAAGCTCTTTGGAACATGCTCCCTGCATTTCGGGCCTGAAATTTGACAGACTGAGCTGCAGCTACTCAGACATTGCTGTGTATATAAGGCATTACTCTTCAATAAAGCCAAAACTGACACTTGGATAAACATAACCTATGCTCTCTTTCCTTCTTTCTCTGACTTTTCATCTTACAGGATGGAAAACACAACTTCTTAAAACAGTAATAACTCATCACATTTAAAGTAGGATCTTTGAGAAGTTATCAAAAATACCAATTATTTTTAGAAGCCTTATGTAGGCAACTGAAAAGTATTTTAGTGGCATTTCAAGGAATTAGATATAAATGTGTTTAAATTCTCCTGTAGCTAGCAAAGTGCTAAGTGCAAAACTTATTTTTTCTTACCCTCTCTTTTTTCAGTGTTGACAACTTTATACATATGATTCAGGAATTAAAAGAAAAAGAAGGGCCTACTCTTTCTGGCCTCAGAGGACCAATGACTTTATTATGACTCCAGCAAACTAATCTTACAAGTCAAAACCAAGTCTCTTCCTCTGTTTTTGCTCTTCAAATATTGTTTAATGGTCAGCCAAATCTGAAGAAATACTGTGTTTTTTATGTCCTCCTGAAAGCCACAGAGAACAGTTCCAAAATAACTTCCTTTTAATTTCTAAATAGAGGTGCTCTTAAAGCTGTCACTGATATTCCTTCATTTTCTCTGAAAGAAAAAGAGCCAGATTGCCCAGATCCAGGGCATAAACAGAGCACTGACATTTAGAGGCAGCATATCCTTCCTCGTTTTTTCCCTGATAATTGGCATGTAAGACCAAACTTCAGTTTAAACTGAGAATCCTTGGATAAAGGTGGTGAAAGAAACAAACCCAATTTGGTGAACAAAACCAAAAAGAGATCTTCAACCTTGTATGGTTCATGTGGGTAAGACCAAGCAGGTGCTGAGCAGAATCATATTGTTGCAATCTCTTCACTGCTTATTTTCTGGAAGCACATAATTTTTAACTCATAATGTAAATATGCTGTTGCAGAGAGATGCAGAGCTTTCACAATATGAGTCTTTACTGGGGCATCCAGGGAATACTACCATAATAAATAATGCCTGCTGAAAGCAAAATGATCTGAAGGCACCAACAACTAATTAAAAAACCTGGAGCTCTAATTACAAATGGTGTCTTATAGTCCCCTTCATTTACCTTTGCTCATTGCTAATCTCTATAAGCAAGATCACTACTTTCATTCCTCTCCAGTCCAAGACCCGCAAATTGCTGAATTTTATGTGTTAAATGTTTTAGAAAATCCCACAAACAGTCTGAGCTGTTTGGTGTGGTCATGCCAGTTGTTTTTCCATCATTATGAATAAGAAAAAAACAACACAGCACATAAACATTTACATAGGAATTTTGTTCTTATGGAGACCTATCAAGTCATTGAAGAGATATAGATTATACTTGGATATGAAGCTAACAATAACCCAAAACTTAAAATTTTAAATATCTTGAATCTTGAATTGTCTCAAACTGGAATTACTTCATATGGGATGCCATATCTCACAATCACTTCTAATTTTTCATACTTACATCCAGAAATTTTGAACAGTCTAAAAATGTACCAAAGAATCACAGAATCAGTTAGGTTGGAAAAGACCTCCAAGATCATCAAGTCCAACCTTTGACTCACCATCATCTTGGAAACTTGACCATACCACTAAGTGCCATGTCCAGTCACTTCTTGAACTGCTCCAGGGATGGTGATTCCACCACCTCCCTGGGCAGCCAATTCCAATGCTTAACCACCCTTTCAGTGAAGAAATTCTTTCTAATGTCCAACCTGAACCTCCCATTGCACAGAGGCCATGTCCTCTTGTCCTGTCCCTGGTTGCTAAGGCTGATCCCCACCTGGCTACAACCTTCTTTCAGGTAGTTGTAGAGAGTGACAAGGACCCCCCTGAGCCTCTTTTTCTCCAGCCTAAACACTCCCAGCTCTCTCAGCTACTCCTCATAGGACTTACTCTCTAGACCTGTCACCAGCTTTGTTGTCCTCCTCTGGACTTGCTCCAGCACCCTAATGCCTTTCCTGAAGTGAGCGGCCCACAACTGGACACAGCACTTGACATATGGCCTCACCAGTGCAACACTGAACACATCACTATTACAAAATATTCATTAAGTGCCTAATTGCATGGAAGAAGTGACAAAGGAACACTTCCAGGACTGGACCTTAAGTTGCGCTACCATTCCCTTTCCAAGATTATACAGGATACTGCATATATATATTTCATATACATACTACGGAAAGTTACATTCAGATACTGTTGTGTCTTTTTTCCTCTATAGCCAGAGCCAGTGCAGATGGTATTAACAGAAAAATTAAAATCACCCCTGGCTTCACTCACAGTTTGTATTCTTTATTGTTCTCCCTTTCAAACCAAACTCCTTCTGCTTATTTGTTTTCAAGCATTACTTTTTATTTTAAAGCGCACACATCTGTTTTGCTCATTAGAATAAATATTTTACACACACATTAGGTAGATAAACACTGTCAAGGAAAAGGCTGTTGTGAAGTTCTCTGTAGCTGAATTGCAAAGGACATTGGACTGTAAATCAGCTCTGAGTGGAGCCTGGGAAGGAGGGAGGGGTGGGGGAAAGGTGTTTAAACTTTGTTTTTTATTTTTCATTACACTACTCTGGTTTGACCGGCAATAACTTAAAGCAATCTCCGCAAGTGGAGTCTGTTTTGCCCATGACGGTCACTGATGAGTGATCTCTCCCTGCCCTTCTTTCTATCCATGAGTCTTTTGCTGTATTTTCTCTCCCCTGCCCAGCTGAAGAGGGCAGTGATAGAATGGCTTTGGTGGGCACCAGATGTCCACCCAGGGTCAACCCACAACATGCACAAAAACTTTCCCCTAATTGTCATGTGTCTGGTACTAAGAAGGCATAGGAAGCTGAGATTTGGAAATGACATTGGTTGTGCAACAGGGAACCTGTTAGGTTCAGTTCCAGCTGCTCCCAGATAGCTTCAGAAAGCAAAGTCTGTTTTTAGGTAGACATGCTGACCAGGTTGTAAGATCCAGCTATGACTGAGCTGAACATAACATCAGACTTTATCTTCTGTTTGCACAGCTTAGTGTGTTCCATGGAGGTTCAATCAACATGATACAATACTCTGCTTTGTTCAAACAGCAGAATCATTAGCATGAGCACCAACCCATCCTCTTTGTTAGCCAATACCAAAGCAAGTGAAGAAAAACAAGATGAAATTTATCATTATAAGAAATAAAAGCAAGTAAGATTTCTATGTTTCTGAATGTCATAGGAGACAGAAAGGCTTAGAGAGGATTGTATTTTTCAGAAAACTTTTAGCAGTCACAATTACCTACTGAAAATAGTGGTTGTAGTTAAAAAACAACTTTCCTAAGTACTAAGGAAAGATGAGGCTTTGTCCTTGTGCTGCTTAAGTCTTCCTGCTCTACAATGGGATGCTCATTCACTCTGCAAACTCAGTATTCCATCTTCACCCAGTGCAGAGGATTAAATTACCTTAGGAAGCATTGCTCCTGCAGACACAACTTTTATTTACTTGGTTTTGGGAGCAAAAGTATATCCAGAGATGGAATTGTTTGGGGCAAAAAAGAAAAAAAAACAAATCAGATCATGCTGTATCCTGGACAAATCGCAAGTACAAATCAAACAAAAGGACAGAACTGAACTTCTCAGTCTTCAGTATAACAATAACCTGGCTAGAAGTCATACCAAGGTGAGTTTCTTTAAAAAGAACAAAAGAAAACAAAAAACAAAATCCAAACCCAACTCAATAGCATCTGCTAGTGTATCCTCATCAGTCCCAGAGCCTCAAATGTTACTCTGCAATATAGCAGATACTAAAAGGCTTGCACTGGGATACACAGGTCCCTGTTATGTGCCTCTTCTTTTCCTTTTTCAATTTCCTTAAGTTTTCTTTGAGACATACACTTACGTATACACTAATGTATATATACTATATAATTTTTCTTACAAGTGGAAGTTTTGAATACAGAATCAGTAGTCCAGGTTACAAAGAAAACATTTATCATGGATTTGTAATGCCAGCAAACCAGAAAACGGACAGAAGACCAGTAACACTCATTAGAGCTTTATCTACAGCTCAGCTTTGGAGTGACACTAACCACAAATTTTACATGATCCTGAATGAGAATGGTCAGGAAATCTGGTACTGAATTTACTAACCCAAGAACAAAATGTGCAGATAGAACAAAATGCTTCTTTGTAAAGTATTGAAATATCTTCTACAGAATAATCCAAGGTCTTCTTGCTGGAGGTATGCCTTGTGGTTTGCCCATAATTACTGACTGCCACCTACACTATATTTTTAAAATTTTTCCTTTCTTTTTTCAGCAATCACAAAATACTTGCTTTACTGTTTTGGGGCTCTTGGGTCTGCTAATGTAAGAGAACAGAATGAATACAATATAACTGAGTGACAGAAATTTGAATTTGGTATGTATGTTAACACATGGATGATACAAGCACTTCCATAAACGCTGAAGGACAGCTGGGACTAGCAAGTACAAAAGTTAGCAATCTGAAGAATTAAAGCATTGTTAAAAGTCTCATTAAGAATCCTGGGCAACATGGGAAGTAAGGCTGACATCTGAGCCATTTTCAGAGTCAGTAAAAGCTGGTAAAACAAAGTAGATCCCAAGAGGACAAACATAAAAAGCTTTTCAATGTAGGCACAGCCAAGCCGAGACATTCATCCTTGTAGGTTTTCCAGACCCAACTGAATGCAGTCCTGAGCAACTTGCTCCAACAAAAAAGGCAACCTGCCTTAAGCAGGAGGTTACATTACATTCCCCTAGAGATTGCTTCCAATGTGTATTAACGTGGATCTTACTGTGTGTAATCCTTCTGTACATTATTACATCAGAATTAGATCTGAACATGAGATTAGGCACGAGATTTACAGATTCATTTAAATAACAAGTTCCTATAAACACAAGGAAGCATCAGACTGTTCTGGTAATGCAGTGTAATTAACGGACAGTCCCCTTGTTAAAAGACCTCTGAAAACAATCAAGAGATTGTTTGCCTTATTAAGGCAGAAAGGCATTTGGAAATCAACACACTTATGCAATTTTTTGGAACTTGAGAAAAATGTAAGTAAATGCTTTGAAAGTGCATGAACAAAAGGTATCACCACATGTTTAGGATTTGAGATGGGGCTTCCTGAAGTGTGGAGAAAAATATCTCAAAGAATTCAGCTTGCCCTTATGAATAAACATCACTAAGGAAAGACAGGAATTTCAGAAAAAGGGGCTGAAGAAAGAAAATATTTATCTGACTAAAAGGCTGAGAGTACATTAAATGCAAAATATTTTATTTATTGCAACAAAAGCTGTGATAACAACATTGCACAATACCAAATTTTAAGGTTTTGAAATTCTCCAAAATCTTCATTGTGACTTTTTTGCTTCATATATATCTTTATAATTATATTTTTACATTAGTTTTACATTACGACAACAGTAAATTACTTACAGAAATTAAAACAAAATGTATATAACCTGCCAGTTTACTAATGTTTCATTTTATATGTCACTGAGTGTAACCATTTAACACTTTGATCTGAAAAGGATTATCAGATTCAACGCTTTGCTAGTCATACAACAGAATGATACAGTCTGCACTAATAATTTTTTAAACGATTAGAAGCATATGGGAATTCACTGTGTGCTGTTTGTTTTCTACAAAAAGTAGGTAATAACTCACTTTGTTACTTGACTAGAATAACAATTTCTCCCTTTTGTGTAAGAGCTTCAGCACAAAGGCAGACAAATACAATTTTAGAGCCAATGCTGAACAGCCTGGAGGGCAGTACTAAAAGTCCTGAGTGCAGGATGAGTCCCTCGGTGTGACATCAAGAGGGACCCGGCCTCTGCATGGAACCCTGCCTCTTTAAGCTGTCTGGCTATTTCTTCTACATCCCAGCCTCTCTCTCCCTGGTGAGCCAGAAGGTGGTCAATAAGGCGTGGGCAGAAGGCAGTGGGCATGCACTTCACCACTAACTTGGCATCAAGGAGCAAGGAAAGTATTTCAGCATCACAAGTGGAATCATCAACCTACAAAGAAAGAGAAATTCAAAGTAATTAAAAATTAATTACCAGATACAGCCATCAACCAGAGCATGTCACAATGGTTCTAACTGCATAGCATGACCTTCAAAGTGAAATGAGTATTCCATATGGATTAACAACAGGGATACACTCTGCATATGTCAGAATATGTAAAGGTATGTCTTTAACAGTCTACCACATTAATATAAATATTTGACCTGCACAAAATTAAGGAATAAGGATGCTTAAGAGCCTGGGATTACATCAACAGCTTTACAGACTTTTCATAGGTTCTCAGTCCCAGTGCAGAACAGATCACAACACTCAGCTCCATATCAAAAATGACAGTCTGAGGAAGGTCAGAGCAGAGTATATTAAATTTTGCTCACTTTATATTAATATACTACATTACATTTCACATGTTAATATGACAGGCAACATTCACAGACTCAATCAGATTTCCCAGAGCTACAGCACTCACAGCAAGGCTGAGATTTTCAGAAGAATATAACATGTAATAAAAAATGTGGAGCACAGAGCTGCCATCTCTGTGAGACACCTCGGGTGCCTTGAAAAGTGTGGTTACTTGACATGAGAGCAGATATTCTCTTAAGAATCTTGTCTATAGCTTTATAAATAACACTATAGAATATTTTAAATTCTATTTCAGCTAATTTTGACATGTCTTTCCCGGGTTGCTTGAAATGCAGTGTTAACTTACCACTTAAGGAAGCGCAATAGAACAAGTAACTACATATAACGCAAAAAGGGAAGGGATGCCATCCAGAAGGACCACAACAGGCTTGAGAGGTGGCCCTGTGTGAACTTCCTGAAGTTCAGTGAGGCCCAGTGTGAGCTGCTGCCCCTGGGTCAGGGCAATCTTCCTTACAACCCAAACCATCTAAGACTGTATGACAAAAAAACAACCAAAGGAGGGCTAGACAATAGTCAGTTTTCAATTACTGCATCTTATCAAGTTATAAATAAACTAATCAAATTATGATACCTTTACAAAACAATCTCCCAGTTTAAAAGGAAAAAAAAAATCTGTTTGGTTACCCTCTGCATTATTTTCTGTAAAAACTATGTACTAACTTACATAGTTGGTGCCACGGTATCAGCAACCAATAAAGACCCCACGATACAGTGATTTAGCACCCTTGAAGACCAACTCAGCTGCTACACAGGAGTCCAGGAGGTAACTACTATGTATGGCGTGATTTGGCAGTGACACTTTACGGCGAAATTAAGCAATTTTTAATCTAATTAGCATCACAAAAATTTTAACCCTGATTATTTTCAAGGGAACATTTGAAGTCTCCTTGTCTCTCTGTTTTAGTTCAAGCTAAAAGAGTGCAGAGCTTTTCTTTCCCACATTCACATGCACTGGGCTGCTCCTTGCCCCCCACTGTCACCACGAGCAACTGCAACAGGTAATTCTTACTTATAACACAATTCTCTGTCCCATAAAGTTTTCAAACTCATTTCTTAGTATAATGTAAGAATGTCTATTTGTACTTGTGGTGTGCTGTGGGTTTGCTGGGGGTTCTTTTAATTATTATTATTTTTCCAGACAGATTTAACAGAAGTATGATTTGTTAGTCCAGAAAACCAAATCTTATCTACTCAGACATAGGTAAAAAAATCTTACCTACTCAGACACATACACTATGAGAGATCATGCACACCATGGAACATGGAGAATCTACACTCTACTTTCTTCAGTTTCCCTACACAGTCAAACCAGAAAGAGGATCCTCAAAGCATAAAGCTGAGCAAGTATCTAATTTTCTATTGAATGCATGGAATTCCAAGACTCCCAGGTTTTGGCATCTTTGGATGAATCAATATTACATTTGTATGTAGAGGAACACAGAGATCATGAGGAGCTACCAGGTACCTCTTTCCTTGCATTGTGAAGTGGGTGAGAAATCTGCAAGTGGCTTCAGGAGAAAGAACTTCCTTTGAGTAACACCAAATTCTTTTACAAGACCAATCTTTATTGTACCTAAATAGTTTAAGACTAAGAATGTAAGTTTCACTCTGTGAAAAGAGCTGAAAAGTCAGCCTGAGGACTAAAAGCATGTATGTGGTAAGTAATAGGAACAGAATAATTTACTGCTCTATTTTGGAAAATATGCACTCTACACAGGATAAAATAGAATTAGAAAAGGAAAAAGAAAACAAAATACTGTGACATGAAAAACTGTTATGCTTCTTTATATCACCTTCAATATAACATTAATAACACATGATTATCACTTTCAATTTACTATTTTCTCTTCATTTGGAACTTCAGAAGCTTTGCAGAAGAACAGAAAGTCTTCTACATGTTAACTGTGAAGACGGTTTGCTGCTTCACCTTCATGCTGCTTCTTCCATTACTTTACTTACGTATTTGTGTTTTAATTGCCATTGAAATCTTAAAAATAAACTTGATTTCCTATAAGTCTTCAACATTTTCACACTTACGTATTGCAAAGTTAATGCAGCAGTGCACAACACTAGGTCCAGTTTACAAAACAGTTCTAAGAACCATACGGATTTCCAGCCTTTAGGCTGTTCAACCTTTAAGTCTTCAATTATTTAGTAACTGTTATATGTTAATTAGTGAAATGTCTTCCTGTTGAAGACAGGTTGATTATTAAAATCAAATGGGTCAACAGCCAGATGAATATGAGCCAGCAGTGTGCCCAGGTCAGTGACTGTCCCTCTATACTAGGCACTGGTGAGACCACACCTCAAATCGTGTGTCCAGTTCTGGGGTCCTCATGACAAGAAAGACATTGAGGTGCTGGAGTGTGTCCAGAGAAGGGCAACAGAGCTGGTGAAGGATCTGCAGAGTAAGTCCTATGAGCTGCTGCTGAGAGCTCGGGATGTTTAGCCTGGAGAAAAGAAGGCTCGGGGGAACCTTACCGCTCTTTACAACTACCTGAAAGGAGGTTACAGTGAGATGGGGGTCAGCCTCTTCTCCTAATTAGCAACTGATAGGTAGAAAATGTCCTCAGGTTGTGTCAGGGAAGGTTTAGATTGAATATTAGGAAAAATTTCTTCATGGAAAGAGTTGTCAAGAATTGGAACAGGCTTTTCAGGGAAGTGGTTGGAGGTATTTAATAGACATGTAGAGGTGGCACTTAGGGACATGGTTTAGAGGTGGCCTTGGCAGTGCTGGGTTAACAGGTGGACTCAAAGGTATTTTTTAAACTAAACAATGCTACGATTCTAAAATTCCTAGAGCTGGTTTCTTGCAGCACACAACACAGCATACTAAGGCATTATCCAAATAGTTGTCATCTTTGCCAAAATGGGAGGCTGAAGGGATATTCTTTCCCACCTCAGAGCTCTGTGTGCTCTATTCTCAACCTGTATATAGGATGTAACTTTACACAGGGCTTCATTGTTTGATTTTATGAATATAAAATGCAAACAGTAATTACTGTAATGAGATTAACAGCAGATCTGAGGTTTAATTTAAATTTTTTAGGCTACTCTTCAGTGAATGAAAAGTGCTATAGATTAATGTGATTTCATATAACAGAAACCTACAAATTGGACAGAAACAAATCTGAGGCTGATAGACTTTTCCTAGCAGAAAACCATTAAACATCTGAGGCATCCTATGAGGATGAAGATGTCCACATGCAATACCCAAGCAGAGCAACCTGTCTGCACTCATGCAGAAATGAGATTGTGACTTCACACATGACAAAACCATGCACAAAAAGGCTCTTGTGGTTGTGCCCAACAGCACATCCTTAAGCTCAAATAGTTCCGTAGGTTTAAACTGATAAACATTCCCCATTTTCTGACTTGAAAACTGTCTGAAGACCTGGTCAGAAGGAGGAAGCCTTTGTTAATTTAGTTGTCTCCAGACAACTGGATGGAGACATAAGATGGCAAGCAGACTCCGTGAATGCATTTCACACAGCTTAGGCCACTGTCTACCCTATGACTCTTTGGTCAATTTAAGTGGAGTCTGGCAGGTGTGAGAACAACATAGAGACATCAAGGTTTAATGAGTATTCTATATAAAAACAGGCAGCTAAGAAAGCTAGATTGACTATCTATCAGTTTTGCAACTCTAGGTCATGTCAACTTTTTGGGTATCAGCTGCATATGAAGAGATATTTATGGTCATTGGTTTAAATAAATACACACACCAAAATTCTTACCAACAGCGACACAAACTGTCAATGAATTAATGTATATTTAAAAACTTTAAGAGACCTTTTACACTGAGTATCTATGTTTAGATCAAAGTGTAAGATTTTTTAAAATTAATGTAAATATACCTTAAGACTGTGTACTTAAAATGATTTTAAATTAGAACAAGCATTAGAGCAAAAAAAATTACTAAAACAATATGAAAGTAAACACATAAAGCATATATTTAAAGAATACACCATAGAAAGTGTAATACTGTTTCTATGCAAGAAATTACTCAGCAAAACTAGGACTCTCCAATCTAGAAAAGAGGTGGCTTAGAGGGCATTGGGCAGATAGCATAATCAGAATTATATAGGGATAGATTACACACATTATTTCGAAGAAAAAAATAATAATGAAGCATCAAATTAATCTAGTAGGATCAGATTCAGAGAAAATAAATAAGTGTGTTTTTTCCACTGTTGAACTATTTGTCAAGTTATACTGCAGGATGTAAAAGCTCATCGAACTTTAAGGAGAAATTGCACAAAATCAAGAAAGAAAATCACTGGCAATTACTTAGCAAAAACACACAGCTGAAAATAACTGGAAGTTCAGAGAGTAGCATCTCAGAAAAGCCTGTACATTTGCTCTATTCTTACTCTTCACTAGACTTCTAATTTGTCCATCTGTTTGAGCCAGGATACTGTTCCAGATGGAATTCTGATCCTCAAAACTATAGATTTGAAAAAATATTAATTGAAATCAACCTTCAGAGTTATTCTTGTTTTCCATACATACGAAATATTAGCCTACAGTAGACACAGACTCGTAAATGCACTACATTTTCATTTTCAAAATCACTTTTGACAAAAATTGTCTGTAAGAGAGTAAAACCCAATTACTAAAAAACAACCTTACTATCCCAGTATTAAAAAGCTGCTTCTTCTGGGCAGACAGAAGAGGCATGACCTTATTAATGAGTCACTCCTAACTGCCGGCAGAGGCAGAGCCCTTGCTATCCCAAGATCCTAACTGAGCCTTGAAACACTGGTTCCAGCAAAGTCTATCACTAACCCCAGAATCACTGTTCCAGTGGTATGGGATGCAGCTGACTGCAGTTCAAGCAAGTCTCAGAGGTGCAGGTATGCCCTGCACAAATTAACACACAGCTGCTTTCCATATTGCAAGAATAAACTATGACCCACAACAACGACAAACTCTGAGCGTGCATGTCAGAGAAAAATCATTACACCTATCTAGAGCTCCATGCTAAGGGTGCTAAATTTTTCATTAGTGTAAAATCTGTAACTTCTGGAAGGTTTAAATGGGAGCAGCTTTCATTTTTCATATCCATCTCTCCTTCAGTAGGATTTGACTGTGCAGATTCAGTGTGATGCCCACACACAATATGCATGTATCCAAGTAAAAGAACTAATGAGGGTAAGTGTGTTAAGGAGAACTCCTGAATTTTTTTCATTGACTTACATGCCCACTGAGGTATTGACTAAAACCTACTTTCAAGCATTGAAGTGTAGGCATTCAAGTGGTATCTCTGCTCTCATTGAAAGTACTGGGACTACTGCATCCAGGTGTTGGAATGGGTCCAGAGAAGGCTACAAAGATGATCGTACGAGGGCTGGAACCCGTCTCCTATAAAGACAGGCTGATAGAGTTGGGGTTTTCAGCCTGAGAAGAAAAGGGTCCCGGGAGACCACAGAGCAGCCTTCCAGTATCTAAAGGGGGCTGCAAGAGAGCTGGAGAGGGACTTTTTACAAGAGCGTGGAGTGTTAGCACAAGGAGGCACGGCTTTAAACTGAAAGAAGGTAGGTTTAGATTAGGTATTAGGAAGAAATTCTTCACTGTGAGGGTGGAACAGGTTGCCTAGCGAAGCTGTGGGTGCCCCAACGCTGGAAGTGCTCAAGGCAAGGTTAGGTTTGGAGCAGCCTGGTCTAGTGGAAAGTGTCACTGTCCATGGCAGGGGAGCTGGAACCCAATGAGCTTTAAGGTCCCTCCCAAACCAAACAACCTATGGCTCTATTATCTCTCATGACTAGCCCACTCCTTTGGACTGTGATGATCAATACTTATCCCTGTAGAGACACACGTATTTATCTAGGAAGTGAGACAGCGGAGACACAGAATTGCAACAGATGTACTCATTTCCACTGAAGCAGCACTACAGTGCTCTGCTTGTGCATTTCATCAAATGTCTCTTCAATGCAGAATGTATAAATGGATCTGCATTTACAGATGGAAAACCACATGTCAGCTAAGTTTCTGTGGAAAGAAGCAAGGACGCATTTGCACTCTGTCTAAACTTGGCACACCTTCAGTAGGATGGTGAGGAGCCTTACCCCAGACTGCTAAGTGCTCCTCCTACAGAGGGCAGGGGATTCAAGCTGCTTCCTGCACAACTTTATTCATCCCTTCTGTATTTCTGAATCAGAATGGCAGCTTCTGTCTTAAGCTGAACTCGCTGCTGTCAGTGCACAGTCAGCCAGGGTTGAGCAGCCTGCCTGGGGCTTTGCCATCAGCACACTAATGTTATGAAAGGGGCTCAGGCTTGAGGCTCGCAGCCATACCAAGGCAGCAGGTCCCCTGGGCATGCAGACAGGGAGACTCTGAGTTTCAAGCAAGCTCGTGTGTGAAATAGGTGGGTGAAGATCAGAAGAGGAACTTGAGCCATACAGAAGGCTATCCTGATGAATCACTGAAGCCTCCACAAACTTATGCAACCACGAATGCAAGAATTCTTTGTATCCTCTCTCCAAGAACAAAGGCACATGTCAACATCCAACATTTTCTTCAGGTTGATAATACAACCTATGTGGACATTGTACCAATACTTGCTATGATGCAGCATATCTGAAAAAAAAAAAAAACAACAACAAAAAAAAACCCAACCTGTCCTGAAGTGAGAATTTCCAAGAAGCAAGAGCAAGAGCAGGTCAGGTGTTATTGTTTGCCTCACTAAGGGGCAAGTCAGGGGCTGGGCAATTCCCCATCAGCACCATTTCTGTCGGTGTCTAGAGGTTCTGGTATTATCAACAGGCCATATTTCACGCATCACTTACGCATTATAAAATCCATGCATTATGAAAAATACGAACTGCTGATGACATAACAGCAGAAAACAACTGAACCTGCTGTTTCCCAGAGTATTCTCTTCTCTACTACTACTGGAGGTAAAAATGCCTTTAATTTCATTCCTTACTAGAGTTTACATGGAATAAATAAATAAGGGGAGAATAAAACAAGAAAAATAAAGTACAGAAAGATATTCTACCAAATTGCCATGGGCAATTTAACAAGATTTCTTTTTACAGTGTAAGACCCACCAAGCAAGTAGCCATAACTGGCCTAAGACAGTGGAAAACACTAGAAATTCTATTATTTCCACATTTTTCATATGATGATTTTTTGTATTTGGAATTTCAATTAAACATGTTACAAAGGTAGACTCAGAACTTCTTCACTGAAAGTATAGCCTGCAAACAGAGCAAAGGTATTATTTTACACTAAAACATTTTTCTATTTCTCGTTTCTAATAAAGTCTTGATAGAAGCAGTATTTGTGCTGCTTATATTAACTCCCACTTGTTAGCAGTTTTAACATTATAGGTACCAACAGGTAACAGAATATTTACTTGTTCTGGCAGATGTATAAAAATCAGTCTTAATCTCTAAAAGATAACCAAGTGCACAGACAACACTGAAACCCTTCTCAAAAACAATTTGATTTTTAAGGGCTCCATTGGCAGTAAGAAGCTTATTTAAAGTCAACTGATTTTTTAAATTATTCACACACCGCACAACACAGAGAAGAACTGTTATTTCTGCTACCCAAAAAAGACAAGTGGCAGTTCATTAAAAGATACACAATAAAAAGAGATGTTTGCAATTTCAAAAAAGCTTACACAAAAACTTGGTTGTTTTATTACAGGCAAAAGCTATACAATTCCTACTATCAGCACTTCAGCATCATCCTTAACTGTAAACATCCATAAAGCTGTCAGCAACATACAACAAATGGCTAACTAATACATCCTATCAGCAAGCAAGTGCTGTATTTTTCTCACAGCCATGTTTGGGAACTGTGTTAGCACTACATCTGGGAATCAATAGCTATGATTCCTCTCTGCCAGACGTTATTTGTCCATTTCCTGTTTAATATAAGCAGAAATGGCCTTCCTATGAAAAATTCATTAAGAATTCTACAAAAAGCATTAACTGTCCAAATACTGTTCTTTAAAAAGCAAAAAGCAGGCATAGAAAATTATACTGAATAAACAACATTGCCATAGGTAAGTAATATATGCACTTTAAGTACAACAGCAAATAATGTAATCATAAGAGATGCATATAAAACAAGGAGTAAGAGGTACTTTTCTACACAATATAATCTTTTATATTTAGCACAGCACTCTTCTGTACTAGCTGCTTTCCTAACACTGTCAGTGGAATGTCACATTCAAGGCACTGGCTAAACTCTATGCCTGATGTAATAGTCAATAGTTAAATCTTTGTTGACTTAAAATGAAACATTAGACCAAAACTAAATGCTTTGAAAATTCTAGGTTATTCAGTACTCTTACAGAACTACGTGCTCAATTTCATAATGAATTTAGAAGGAAAAACCAGAAAACAGCTTAGCAAGCTTCCCTCTTGCTTAGAAGGCCAGAAAGAATATTGTTTTGGGCATGCACAAAGTGCTTTATATTAGTAAGAACATAATATGGTTCCTGGCCCTAAAATTCCAACATAATGTAATCAACCTAAGAGTGTAGGAAATTGAAAGCTGGAGCACACTAGAAAGAAAAGGTCAGTTAAGAGAGTAATACAATTAGTAACCATTCAGAAAGTGCTACTGCATAATATTATGCTTTAAAAATAGTTAAATAAAGTGTACTCAGACACAAATTCCTGGTGACAAGCTTCAGAGTTAGTCACTTATACAGCAGCTTTCATCTGTTTACTAAAAAGGCAATTTTAAAAGATTAACAAGAACAGAGATAAGAAAGTGCATGCATACCATCAGATCCATGCTTGCTTTTCAATGAGATTATCGTGTTTAAAACGAGTTACAAAAAAGCCTTTCTTTGCAGACATTAAATCTAAAATTTTAGGTGGTAAAAGAAAACTATCAATGTACTGCTGTTTTGGTGGTTAATTTTATAAAATTATGTTTTGTGAAAAATTCAGAAAACTTGTGGCTTATTGGTATTAAAAAAAAAAAGGAACAGAAACACCTTCATGGTGGTTCTTAAACACCACACTCAACTCTGAAACACTCCAAATTCAAACAGGATGCTAGCAATGGTATGGGAATTTCGGTACAAGATGTGTATTGCATATAATATGTCCTGCTACCTTCCACGCTACTGTTTCAAATGTTCATAGAGAACACATTAAAAATATTGGTGCTTCTTCCATTTTGGTAACTAAGTCCTTTTGAAGGGAAATTAGCAACATCTGAGATGGAGTCTATGCTTTCAGATCCCTTGCTTCTCTGACTGGTCTTCACCAGTTCTGGAAAGGAGACAGATCATTTCTCAAACTATCCGATGGAAGCAAAAGGAGAAAGCTTCTGGAACACAGTGTGCAGCATAAGAACAAAAGACACAGCACTCAAGGGAGACTCCTGGGAAGAGCAGGATCTAGAATATCTTTCACAGGGAATAGAGAATGGTGCAAAAGTAGGGGATAGGGTTTGCACAACTTATTGCAGCTAAGGAATCTGAAAAATTTGGGGCAGTCAATGTAACTAGAGCAGAAGGCCTACCCTAGAAGGCAGTTAAAATTTCACTCTGATTTCCTAATAATCCCATTTTTAAAGCTTGTGCTTTTGGGGGATGCTTATTTTAAAAAGATAAATGGTTTCATTTGTTTCCATATGGGCAGTTTAAGTACCACAAGGGAAATACACCATCAATTATGTATTGTAATACACAATCAAGAGCTACCTAAGATATGCTGCAGAATTTGGAAGGACTAGAGGTGAGGCCTTCCTACCTAAATATTATAATTCTGGAAATTATCAGTGCAGTTAATTCAGACAGGAAAGCCATTCCTTTCCATGAAAAGGTCAGAGACAATAACTTTGCTACAGTATCTAATAAAGCCTGTTTAGAAAAGCATGACAGTCCCCAAACATAGCATCACAACAAAATCAGAGAGGTAACCACTCTCTAATGTGTATATAAACGGACTGACAAGTTTGTCAGAAACAAACTAAGTCATGTGATATAGTAGTATCACTTAAAAAACCCCAAAGTGTGATAATATGAACACAGAGGTAACAATCTCCTTTATATAATGGAATAGTTTCTCTTCCACCACGCTGACTTAAAATAGCATACTAAGTAATATAAAGAAAGTGCTATGAGGTTTAATCACCTCAAGCACAGATAAAAGATCTTACAAGATTTTCTGTGGAAAATCTTAATAATGGTGTCTCAGTAGTCTGAGATAAAAGAGGTAATTTATTACCTCAAACTCTGAAAGGCGGTTCATTCAACTGTTCATACCTTAGCAACAGCTGTTATCTGCTCCAGTGCCACAGCATGAAGATCTTGGTCTTTGCTTTCCACCATCAGTTTCAGGGATGGCAGCAGGAGGGACTGGTTAAGCAGCAGCAAACATAATTCTTTTATACACTGAAAATAAAAGCAAACTCACTCAGTGCGATCTCTGGAGACACTAACATCATCATTCACACTAAAATTTATGAAAATTTTATGTCAAAAGCAAAATGAAAACCAAACTCCCACAACAAATGAACTCCCTGTTGGAAATAGCTCTTTGGAAACTTGAAAGGACAAATTTTAAAAAATGTGGAATACAGGGTTAAAGTGCAACATTTGTTAGATTAAGACAAGGCAGGTACTGAATCACCATTAGAAACAGGAGTTTTACTGAAAAAATAACAAAGCAATCATAGCTCTCTATGGGACTAATATTTTTGCTTACTGAAATCCTGCAAAACACAGAAACTTAACACACACCTGTGACACTTCTGTAACTCAATTATGCAATCATAAAAGTGGAACAAAATAAAGAGGAAATAACAGTACGTACCAAAGCTCAGCATCATAAAGTTCTGTGGCAAAATGTTTCCAAATTTTATACCATATTTTATATGCAACCAAAGTTTAGCAAATTAACTTTCTGTCATTCACCTAGTTTCTTACATTATATAATATAGCATAAATGTAGGATCACATATCTTCTTCAAGAAGAAACTGGCCAGAGAAATATCTTCAAAAATAAAAACAAAAAACCCCAGCAAATCTACTGTGCCTTTTCAAATCTTTACCCTGGCTTTTAGTAAAAACAAACAAACAAACCAGCCTACATGTTACTTGTGGATTGGCTTTTTTTCCCCTCAATATTGCAGTGATTTATTCATTTATACATCGAAGAGTAGTTCAATGAGCAAATTATGTTACAAATCAAATTATAACTTCCCTTTCCCTTCTTCTCTTTCCCTTTTTGTCATTTCTGACATTTTAGGCTGCTTGTCACAACCACTTCCCAATGAGGCCCATCAGAGATGTCCTATATTCCAAGGCAATTTACACTAAAGACTCTGTATATTGTATGAGTTATCTTGAAAATGGTATCCATCTCTTAAGAGATGTTCTCTGTTTCATGCCAACATTTTGAAAGCAATTGTCAAAGGAGCTCATCAGTTAAACATTAAGCTGAGAGAATGCAAGTCACGTATTTTTTACATCTTTTGCAGTTTAATGACAACTGTAACAATATGATGACCAAGATGATCTACATTTTTAGCAGCACAGTTTCAGCAGCTGTGACTAAAAGCCTGAAAGTTATGTGAAGATGAGGAGATGTTAAATGTTCCAACTATAATATACTGCAGGCAAAACCTGGCCTTGCTTGGGACAGAGAACTTTTTCTCAATCTTTTCTAAATTTACACCTTCAGAAAACATAGACTAGAAGGATATATTCCATCACACTGAGCTCTGAGTCACTAAGGCAAGGCTTGTTCTCTTACACAGACTTGTTCCTTTAAACTTGTATTCAGTACTGCTACTCACTGTTGATGCTCAGAATCACAGAATATGCTGAGTTGGAAGGGACCCCTTAGGATCACAGAGTCCAACTCCTGGCCCTGCACAAGATAGCCCCACAAATCACACCAGGTGCCTGAGAGCACTGTCCAAAGGCTTCTTGAGCTCTGGCAGGCTTGGTGCTGTGACCACTGCCCTGGGGAGCCTGTTCAGTGCCCAATCACCCTCTGGGTGAAGAACGTTTTTCTAATAACCAACCTGAACCTCTCCTGACTCAGCTTCATGCCATTTCCTCGAGTCCTGTCAGTGGTCATGAGTGAAGTGCCTGCCCCTCCACGTCCCCTCATGAGGGTATTGAAGACCACAATGAGGTCTCCCCTCAGTCTCCTCCTCTCCAGGCTGAACAAACCAAGTGACCTCAGTTGCTCCTCATACAGCTTCCCCTCCAGACCCTTCACCATCCCCATGGCCCTCCTTTGGATGCTCTTTAAGAGCTTAATGTCTTTTTTATATTACAGTGACCAAAACTACACACAGGACTCAAGGTGAGGCCACTCCAGTGCAGAGCAGAGCGGGACAATCCCCTCCCTCACCCGGCTGGCAATGCTTTGCCTGATGCCCCCCAGGACACGGTTGGCCCTCCTGGCTGCCAGGGCACTGCTGACTCATATTCAACTTGTCCATCAACCAGAACCCCCAGGTCCCTCTCTGTAGAGCTGCTCTCCAGCCTCTTGTTCCCCAGTCTATATAAACAACCAGGACTGTCGTATCTCACGTAGAGAATCCGGCACTTGCCCTTGTTAAACTTCACATGGTTGGTAATTGCCCACCTCTCTAATTTGTTGAGGTCTCCGGCAGGGCCTCTCTGCCTGCTAGGTATTCGATAGCTCCTCTCAGTGTAGCGTCATCAGCATGCTTGGTAGGAAGGACATGACATGGGATCAAGGAATAAGACTAAATAAATACATTAAGCTTTGTCTGATCATTCATATGCTTATTAAACTTCTGATAACTTCATATTCCGTTGCATTTCTTCTGAGCAGCATACCTGCCATTCCAGCAAATTTACTGACTGCAAAGCTAGAGATCCACTCTACAAGTCTCCTTTTCTTGAAAATGTGTATCCACAGCAATAAATGCAACTTAGAAAAATAAATTCTGAGAGTTGTAAGATACATAATGTGAGTAAAACAGCAATTTTATCATGCTTGATAACTCTTTTTGTCCGAGAGCCTTTCAAAAGTGGCCAGACACCTTGAATAACTTTCTCCCTGCTGGTAGCATGTCTATCACACATACCCAATCTTACCTACCATGCCCAAGTACAGAGAAGCCATCATCTCTTTGGAAGGAGAAATACACATTCCGACAATTAACTTCGTTTTCTTTCAAAATATCATGCCTTATGCTAAAATTTGAAATTATGTACATTAAACTGAATTGTTTTTTGTTATGCCTTTCTGTGTAAATCAAGAGAAACATTTTTATCAGCTCATGTTCTATCTAAAAATATCTGCAGAATACAATCAACCACCCCTCAGTCTCTGGTAAGAGAATACATTGCACCCCTTCGGTCTTTTTTAGGTATTTTCATCCATGTACTACTTTTTGCAGGTTCTGTCTGTTACCTTTCATTTTTCAGTGTCCTCTTAAAATGCGAAGTGTTTTAAAAAACAAGGTGTTTTATTTTGATGCCAGTCTCACTAGTGGTTTATGGAGAATGGTACTTCTTACCCATTCTTCTTCACTTGATATCTCCTATGAAAAAAACCTGCACTTGCCTGTGTTTTCCTTATGAAATCTGACTTTAGAAAGACTTTGAAAATGTCACATGCGACATCATTGTCCTCTGCACCAGGGAAATAAGGTGTAGGACAGTGTAGTTCAACTTGCAAGCTCTTAAGAGTGGCCTCCATTCCTTTTTCCACAGGAAGGAACTGGAAAACTTGCCAACCACTGAAGACTGTCCAAACAGTACCAGTATCTCCTTGTATCATTGCCACAAATGACTGCATGGCTGCTCTGGAACTGGAATTCCTACGCCAGACAACAAGTCATCACCCACAGTGCTTCTCAGAGCAGCACAAGTGGCTTTCTGTTCTGCAGTAAGCACTCAAAAGCATTTGTGTGTCTGCTGCCTGCCATTGAGAGGCTGTGCTTAGAGGGGGATTGATGTCACCTGTGACAGGGTCAAGGGAAGGCCCAATTCAAAACATGGATTAGCATGATTTAGTTGAAACTTCTGTAAGATAATTTTCATCTTCCACCTAGTTATGCAGCTATCAATGAATCACTGTGACACCAGTGAGGCATATAAACCATATTTGATAGGAGTCTGTTTTGGGTCCAGTATTATTCAGTATTTTCACGGATGGCTTGAAGGGCTGGGTAATGAATACAAACAGCATTATGTCTGAAGAGGCTAAAAGCAGGCTGAACAGCAGCATTTAAATCCAACATCATCAGAAAAAAAAAATGATCAGAGACGACTGTGGATGAACAAAAACATACAATGTAAACTCAGCTATAAACCCCAGCAAAAACTAGCAACAAAAATACAAAAAAAGGAGACCAACTGGCTGCTATGTTATTCTAGGATATAAGGATCTCATAGCCACATTACAGGTGATTACAGATAAGGGACTAGATGCATTCTCATTTGTAGGTGTTCATGTTAACTGACAAATGACCCATAGGCTGATAGAAGAACATGAGATATTCAAGAGTCACACTTTAACAAACGGACAGGAGGATTTGGCTGTTTCTGAAGACATTAATCAGGCAGAGCAGATGTTGGGCAGTCCAAACCTGTATTACAGGCAAATAAAACAGTGTTTATTTCCTCTAAGAAAAATAGAAGTATCTTTCCACTGAATAATGCAAATTAAAAAACTAACAAATAAAAACAAACAAAAAACCCAAACAAAAAAAAAACCCAAACTCCCACAAAGCACACACCCAGATACAAAGATTAAATCTACGCAACTATCCAAAAGACATAAAAAAATAACTTGGCTTAAAAAACTAGACGGACCAGCCAGAGATGGAATAAAGAAAGAGTGAAACTTTTCTGAAGTACATCTAAAGAAAGTTTTTCTAACTTTATACCATCATGACTTGACAGTATATGTTTCTGATCACAACCTTTGAACTTTAGAATGGCAAATGTTATTCATGGTAATAAACTGATTTCAATTTTTAGAATTCCATCATTCCAGGTTTGCCTTCTTAATCAGTATACTTATTGAAATGTGAAGTCATCTAAACAGGTTAATTATCAGTGAATGGATTTTCATCTTATTCAGCCACATGACTGCAACTCTTAATTTGTGCACTTAAGTACTGCAGCCATGCATAGAAATAAACTACTTAAATTTATGCATGTCATTCCTCCTCTTCCCAAGTAGAGACTTACAGCAATACAGCCTGTGTTTGTAAGTAACTGTACAATTACACATTTTAGTGCAACTCCTGTTGCTGCACAGCATTCTACTCATAAAAAATGTATTTTACATTAGTAAAATGTTTTATGCTTGAGGATCAGAATAGCCTCATAACTCTACCTGTATATTCACACTAACACTGGGAGCTCTTCCAACACCCTGTACCATTAAAAAAGGAAGGCACTTCCAACCAAAGTTGTCTACCAATACCAAAACAGTGACTTGTCAAGGCAAAGTTTACTCAATTAAGAGAAATGCAAATCATGACCCATTCTTGAGCAGAACTCACGGTGAACTGACCACTGTATGACAGTAGCACTCTGGGGGATTTGTCTCCCTGCATCACCGAGGTGAGGCAGAACATTCAACTTTGATAAAGTTTGGCTACTCTCAGGCACAGTAAGATTGTGAGTTTACAAGATAAAATGTGCCATTTCAACACCTTATTAAGAAAAACTACATATAATTGTATCAGTCCCAGGGATACAGAGACCTGCCTTTCACCAAAGTGTTTTGGTGGAATGAATAAATTAACAAATGTACTTGTTATTTCAGCTTACTGCCACCTTCTGGAATCATTTTTTACAGAGATCTCTCAACCTGACTCATATCAGTGTGTTGGACTATTAAAAAGAAAAAAACAACCCACACACCCACCTGTCTGTATTTTAAACAGAATGTGTTGTTTTAATTCTCTTTCTAATGTCAGCTGTTTTCTGTAACAGATAGGGATTGTGTGAAGATGATTATAAGGGATTAATCAGCCTACTAAAAATATGCATGACTACTCTGAAATTGTGTGAAGTTTATTAAGTATTTCTCCGGTCTGTCTTCATTAATATACAATGTTTACATACAAAACACTTCAATAATTTTGTACTTCAGAGATACTTCTATTGAAGTATGCATACATAGTTAGGGAAGATACAACATCATAGCTATTACTTAGCAATTACTTGCATATTTTTTTCAATCACCAACGTATTTTTCAAGGGTTTCTCACTAAATCTTTATGCAATCATTAGTGAGAGGATTACTGATTAATTAACAGCTTTTGCAACACTGACTTCAATGACAACACACTATTAAAGGCCTTCTACAAATACATCAAAGAACAATTTATACTGGAACAGATCTCTAAAGGCCAGCTAATCCAACTAACCTCCAGCTCAATGCAAGTCCAGCAATATCAAACTGCCTGTGACATGATCCAGTCAAGTCCTAAATACCTCCAAAGACAGAGACTCCACGACTCTTCTAGGCATTCCTTGGATGTAATCAGTTTTTGATGACATAATTTGTCTCTATTGCCTTTTGTCCCATCACTGAGGATCCCTTAGACTGACTAACTCCTTTACTTGTTTCCTAATCCACATACTTAGAGATATGATCTCCCTTAGTCATCTCTTCTCCAGATAGAATGAAACCAGTTCTCATCCTCTCTGTTAGCTCTCCACTGAACTTGATCCAGTATGGCAATGTCTTTCTTGTAACTGGGACCATGAAACAGGACCCAAATGCATGATACCCAAAGTTAAAGTTAAAACTTACCTTGACAGGGAGCATGTGTTTTGTTTCATACAAAGAACGGCAGATTTTCAAAATTTCATTTCCTGTGTTCTCCTTTTCCTCAGGTGAGCATCTCTGCAGCATAACAGTCCCCAGTTTCACCCAGGGATTATCTGTGCATGATCTGTCCAGTAAAAAAAGAATTTTATGTAGAATATAAATATACAGGCACCACCTTCTGTAAGTTGTTTGACTTAGAACTACAACCTTATGAAAGAAAAACAAAAGTTTTGAGACAAGCTACTGTCCATCATGTCATCACTCTTTCAATGCAACAAAGAGAATTAAAGTACTTGAAATTATCACATACTGTTACAATCCCTGAGGAATCACACATCAGATAAAGACTGATAAAATTGGAATAACATAGAAAGAGCTTTTCCTGGCTTCATAGCAGCTGATTTCCCAAGCAGAATGGCATCGAGGGAGGGGTGACAGGAAACCAGCATGCCTAATTTTGTTTGCTTTGATCACATTCTAACAGCTTCTGTCTCTCAAGTATCTGTCTCTTGCTTCTGAGTAGAGAAAATATTGCCAGACTCACATTTTCAGGTCCAACAAGTACAAACAAAAATAAACTTTTTTCTATAACCAATCCAAATAGTGAAATTACACGTGTCTGAACTTCTCTGCTAATAGATATGGATGTAGATACATTTGTTTCACATATTTAAAATGTTCTTGTAAGTCCACACATAACATACTATGCCGCCATTACATAGTCAGACTTAAACAGATGGCAGACAGTAGATACAAGTAAATTTTATCATGCACAATAGCAAAGATAATGTTTACTGTAAAGTTTTACTGCTGCAACATTTCTTGGCCTACAGCAGCTATTTGACAGATCATGGAGACGGCTGGATACTTTTCTTAGGAATAGATGTCTTGGCTAGGAATGGATGTACTGACAGAAATGGGTAGCAGACTACTTTTAAATGCTAGCATGAAGTGCAGCATTGGAACACATCTGCACAATCATTTTTCTAAGGTAAATTCAGTTAGTGCATTTGAATTTCCACCTACAATGGGCTAAATTCATGCACAATCACACCTTAAATCGTAACTATATTAAGCCACAGTAACACAAACACTATGTTCATCTGTACATAAACTTAGGAAGTCACAAAAGGTGTTTTAAAAATGACCCCATCAATCTCTCTGGTCAGTAATCAGCATCCCGAAGACTTTTAATTTAGCTTGACAGAAAAAAAAAATCACAAGACCAAAACTGGCAGTTTGGTGTTAAAACTGAGTGTAAATTAAGATACCCATTTAGCACATGTGACAAGTAGCAGTAAAGTGCTGTCAAAGTGCTGCCTTTCAAAGTATTATTTAATAGCAATTGTTAAAACAACACATTAATATCACTGTAAATGGAGTCTGTTAAGAGAGTCTGCTGGATTGACTTGTATCAAGAGTCTGACAGCTCTGGAGAGGACAGAGAGGACATTCACCAATATCTACTATTTCATATGTAAAACCTCCCTCCTGCTCATCGTCCATATTCAAAAGTATATATTATAAACATGTAAAACCAGCTCCACAAGAAGCTGACACTACAGCCCAACATGAAAACCAGAGAAGCTAGGAGCAGACAACTCTGAATGCAAATTAAATAGAAGTCATTGTCTTTCTTCCAACAACTTAACTGAGGCTTTCCATCAGTCACAGTCACTGAGCTCAGAGCTGCCACAAGTCTGGCTGGGAACAGCAGAGCTCCTCCTCTCCTCTCCCTTCAACCTGATGGGTCAAACCCGAAGATGCCAGCTTATTCCACAAACAGAACATGATGCACTTAATTTGTGAAACCCCAGTAAGGTCAGCAGAAGAAAAAAGAAACCCTGCAACTCTATCTTTGCCTCTGGTTAAATAGGTAGCTCCTGCTATGTGATCAGTTTCTTTCTTAGAGGCACAGAGTCATAATGAATTTCCATTTCTGTAGGTGTTGCCCCCGAGTACATTACCAAAAGCTGTAAGAATTTCCCATGAGAAAATGGCAACAAAAATCACACTACAAAACACAGAAACAACCAGAAAGATGCAAGGCCATCAAGGATTGCCATTTAAGTAAAGTATCAGATATATAGTTTACATATATAAAGCTGTTCTCATCACAATTCCTTATAATTATTTCAACTACTTCTGTGATCTATTTATAAATATCTACTATCTGCTATCTCTAAGCAAAACCAAGACTCAGTTACCAAAACTCTGATACCTGCAGGTAGAATTTAGTTTTCTTCTCTCCTGAATTTTACTTTAGTTCAATGTGGTTAAAAAAAGTTATTTCTCAACATGATAAAAGTAATTATTTCAAAAACACAGCAGGAACACATTAGATTTTTTCCCCATAACCAAAAACTGGGTTTCTTTCAGTTCCAAAGCACCTTATCAATATTTAATCTAAATATAAAAAATGCCTTTTGAATGTAGGCTGAAAGTTCCAAAGGACTGCAGAGCTTGAGGTACTGTCAATAGTTTTTTTTTTAAAAACACCTTTATGAAATGTTTAAAATGACATCTGAATATGAGACACCTGGGTGAAAAAGCATGCATGCATAACAAGGGCACGAAAATAAAATTTTTAAAAGTATGTGGCTTAGAGTGTTGACTGAAACAACCAAGCCACCTCTCTGTTTTCTCACAGTAAACATGGCCTATTACAACATGAAGAATATCAATACTTGATATAATAAGCATTACTGCAGCTGGGGTGTTTTAAAAATCAAGAACTCAAAAACCATTAAAAAGCATAGACTCTTTGACACAGAGATTATAAAAATTTAAAGCCTACCAAAAATCCCTTCTTTTACTTCTCCTTCCTTTTGAGCCTTTATAGAATGTAAATTGTATTTTCCAGCTTTATATTCAATTATATGTACTAGATATTTACTGTGAGGTTGAAAGCCAAAATTCTACGTATTCAGATAACTCAGACTAAATTCCGCAGTTCCTGTATGGATCATCACATTAGCAGTAAACAGTTAGTTAGTGGTAATGACCCTCTTCTGAAGCAGAGGAGGAAAAAACGGGTAAAGATTAAACAAAAATGTTAATACATATGCCTTAGAAACTGATTTAACTCCTCAGCGTTTTCCTTTTTGCCAAAAAATTTGTTAATACAACTTGCTTTAAAATGAGATTGTTGAAAAAAATCACTAACAAAACAATTCCTGCTCTTTATTCCCAAATCATCCCAAACCCAGCGCACAAGACGGACTTTTCAGGAACATATATATACAATAAACCCCTAGGCTGTTAAGCATAGTTGAATGCTGTTGACATGGAAGTGTGCAACAGAGGTAGACGAGGGAAGAATGAGCAATGAACGAAGAGGAAACCCCAGCACAGAACAGGCTTGCAGCAGCTTCTCAACAACAAAGAGATGGGTGTTTGATAGTTATTGCCAATGACAACAGGGAGAGGGAAAGAGAAGGTTCAGATAAAGAAGGCAAAAAGTACCAAAGGTTCTTCTGATTGTTGCTGAATCTCCAACTTAGGGCACAGCCTCTATTTCCTGGCTGACATGAATAATTCCAGGATTTACAAAGCAAAATCATCCAAATTAATGAAAATGAAAATAATTAAAAATAAATGTAAACTATTTCCAACAGATGGCAACAAACAACAGTAAAAAAAAAATCTAACTACCTGCTTGTCAAAAATTCATTAAATTAATCCAGTCTCATATTAAGGAATACTAAGAGAACAGACCTTTTTCCCCACCTGTCAAGTCAGCAGACAAAACTGAAGAATGAAACAATGGTGGTAATTACTCCCAGTGCTCCCGCTCCTTAAAAAATAAAAATACTAAAAATTTGAAAAATCCTGTTTCCTATACTATGAACACAATTGCTTACTTCACTAACTAAATTTATTTTCAGTTTTTGGTTGTCTAGAGTATCAGGCAAACTCAAGAAAATCTGAAACAGAGAATACCATCATCGAATCACTCTGGTTAGAAAATACCTCCAAGATCACAGACTCCAACCTTTAGTGAGCAATCTTTATCTGAACTATTCTTTATATTCCCTGAGGAAATGACTACGAATTTAGCACCGAGCTTTGGAAAACTACTTGGAATCTGCTGTAGATCACATCTGGGAATTATGAGTCAGAGGTTCTCCACAAAACCAGTATAGGTGGTGATTACCAGTGAAAGAGAAGGGGGCAATTTTCTTTTGAAGGCTTTCCAAAGCCTCCTGGGAAAATCAAAGCAGTGAAGAACACTGAAGTTTTAGAAATAATAGAAATAATTAAATAAATAATCAATCTAATCACTGGATTAGATTTGCAGTTTGTTCTTAGCATAGTCTCAAGACATGGGCTGGTGGTCAGCCTCACCTCAGTTCCTGGGAAGATGAAGCAAATCCGCCTGGAAGTATTTTGAAGCAAAAAAAAGAAGGACAAGGAGTAGACTGAGACTAGCCAGTGTGGATTTGAAAAGGGGAAATCATGCCTCACCAACCAGATAACCCTTCTTTGATGAAACAACAGGTTTGGTAGATGACAACTGATATTGTGTACCTTTAATTCTTTCAGCAACGCTTTTGACACTGTCTCCCACACCATCCTCAAGTTCAAACCAATGCAGTATAGGCTAGGTAAGTGGACAGTGAGGCAGACTGGAAATTGGTTGACCGGCCATGCTCAAATGGTTGCTACCTGTGGCATAAAGTCCAGTTGGAGATCAGTGTACACTGGTGGACTCCAGGGGTCTGCTCTGAGGCCAACACTCTTAACATCTTTATCAGGAACAGGATGACCATCAGACAGACCATGCCCTCAGGACATTTGCAGATCATACACAGCAGGAGAGACTGGTTATGCTGCCATTCAGTGGTACCTTAGGAGGCTGGAGGAGTGGACAGAGATCAAACACACAAAACTCAAAGGGGACTCCAAGGTCCACCCCCTACCTGGGAAGAAATAAACATCAGTACAGGCTGAGAGGCAGCCAGCTGCAAAGGAGCCTGGACAACAAGGTGACCACAAGTATGCCATGTACCCTCACAAGTTCTCCTTTCACAAAATCTTTAGTCTTTCTGTTCAATCTAAGGAAAAAGAATTTTCCTAATTGCAGCAGTATTTCACTTGACCTTTTGTTCTATAAAAGTTTTGTTGCTTTTTGTTTAAGGTAGTGATTAGGTTTAAAAAAGTTTGATGGCTACCACACACTGCAAGGCATCCAAATTTCCATTAAAATCAAAACCAAAACTTAAAATCAAAGCTGGAACACAAATTTGTGACAGACCACATAGCAGTCCTTCTACTTCTTTACATACTGAAGACAATCTTTGGCTTGTAAAACTGTCACTAAAGAATTTAGGTTAATGCTCATGCAGGCTTGAAGGTGAATAACCCCTACAGATGACCTCATAATCCACCAGTTCTCTACACGTGCACTAAAGAGTTATTTTTCATAAAAAGATAAACCTTAACTTTTCTGACAAATCAATGCACATAAACACACTTTGGGGAATGTAATCCTCAAGCTAAAACAGATTGTAATCAATACCCCACAGTAATCCTAAGTAAACACCATTTAAGGACTCTAACCTGACTACTCTTGGACATGGCACACTATTCTTGCTATCCAAAAATTTAGTAATATTACTGCTCTCTGTGAGAGATTTGTGATCTTTACCTCATAAGTTTATATAAATACTTACATCTTAGAAGTGGTTATCAGCTACAGAATACAACAGCTAAATTTTTTACCTTTAAATGTGTCCAGAATGTTACAGAAAAAAAAACAGTAAAAAATAACGTAGTCAAGATGTTCCAATTAGTTAATACCTAGTCTTATGAGTACAATTCGAAAGTCTTAAATAATTATTTTTATTTTAAATTGTTGGGCTAGGATATGTCTTTCTAGTATATACTCCTTATTTTTGGATACTTTACTCAGAGACAGAAATAATAGGTAGTGGATCCAGAAAAGAGAAGAGCCATTCCTCACAGACCCCCTGCAGATTGTCTGCCACAGCCATCAGAACATGAACTTTCAAAGGCTTTTCTGCAAAGTATTACTTTGAATGGAAAAAAGCCAGAACTTTCTGTTCTTTTTTATGGATTTTGTTCATACTGCTAAAAACGAGCAAAATACGTAACCTGAAATTTAAGTAGATAGAACACTCTCCGTGCAACAGTTCAGGTAATGACATGGTTTTCTGCCTCCTCCACAATACAGACTACATATGTACATATAGATTTTACAAGGCCCTCATTGATTCAAGATTCGATTCTGCTTTAAATAAACCATTTATTCTTTCCAGTATGGCCCTTTCCAAAGGTCATACTCCTGGCCACGTTTGAATTATTTGACTGAAAACTACATGACATCAAGCAAAAATATTTCGAACTCTCTTGTTACATGACTGTTCGAAGAAATGCTCACCCCTTACTCTTGTCCATCGGTGGCCAAGCTTGAAGGAGTAAAACCAAGTGCTGAAACTCAGACAGACCCTGGCTAGACTCCAAAAGTCCCAGGAAGAGATCATACCTTCTTTCTTCATTTTCAATATCTGTCATCTCCACCTGAAGGAGAAAAAAAAAAAAAAAAACAAGAAAACCCACTGGATTTATTTCTTTCCAGAAATCAAAGACTTAAAAGCAATCAACAAACTATCTGTGAAGGACATCGCTGTTCTAAAACAATGCAGGAACACAGTGAACATAATTTTCCCAGAAAACCATTTTTTTACTTCTCATTTTCAATTACATGAAAATAAAACAGGAAAGCACAGATGATAGAGAATGACTTAGGTGGACATTCCTAGAACAGTGAAACCCCACAGAAGTGCAATCATTGATTAGTTCAGAGGATCTTATCTCTGTGTTCTTTGACCAAGTAAAAAGCCTTATATTTCTTTTTCTCAACATATAGATATATATACACACACATACGCGTATTTTTAAAGAATGAGTATGTCCAGTGCTTCCCTAATATATATTACTCTCACTCACCTATGAAAATTCAATAGTTTTATGTTAATTTACAGCACCTCATATTTCTCATATAAGCAAGAGTCTTGAAAGATGACTCTAAACTAATTTACCCAGTAAAGAACATTTACTAACAAGTAATGCAGTATTTCTCTGCACAGGCATTTGAATTTAAGAAAAACAAAACCCCACAACCCATCAGTCAGTTCCCAGACAACTCTATCTCGGGAAAAGTGTCCATCTCTGTTGAAAACCTGCAGCTTCTGTCAGGACTTGGATTCACTTGAGTTGATGACAGGTTCTTTTACAGATAATTATTGCCTACAGCTTGCATGGTAAAAAATTCCCAGGTAAAAGGCCTGACTGTTGAAGGAAGGTTGCTGTAAATAAGAACCAACCTGCCACTAAATGAGAAGTTGCTTTCTTTAAAAGTTTGGCTATCACCCTAAGAGGGCTTTCACAAATGGAACAGCAATTCACTGTATACCTGACACACGAAAGTTCTTGGACTTCAAAAATAATTTGTTACAATAACAAGGTAACTTTCTCTGCATTATTAACACATTCTAACGCTGAATTTTTCTTCCAAAGTTCAAAAATTTCCAGAATATCAAACACTTTAGTTTTATCTTATAATTCTGCTGAAGATACACGGCATTAAACGTTAACTTTTCTGTTTCAGCCCAAGAAGTTCTAAGACATCAAACATGGACAAAGCCTTCCTTAGTTCTACAGCTGCTCTGAAACATTAAAGATTGCATTCCAAACTTTTCAAAGTGGCTCTAATACATCAAGGGCAGATTTTCAAAAGAAGTTGGACAACAAACATTACTGACGTATTTATCAAGTTCCCTATATAATCTGTGACTTTAAAATATTTAGTGGTGAAATACTGCTTCTGTCTCCAGAGTATATCCAAAACCAACATATATTAAAACATTTGAGATAGGGAAGAAACATTTCCAAGATATGTCCACTGGAAATACTTTTCTGTACTGCAAATGTCATATAGCAGACATCAGTTACCCATCTGCAATATCCCTAAATTCCATCTATACTTGTTAATATAAGATACTATAGTATTCAATATTTAAATCACAAGGCTGAAAAGGAAGAAAAACAAGAAAGGATAAGAGAGACACAAGACATGCTAACTTCTGAGGTTCAGAAATATTTAGTATCTTAGCAAAATAATTACTAGCTGGACAAGAGAAGCTCTCACGCTGCTTATCTGTCCCCAAACTCCTTTTTCAGACAACTAGCTCTTTAAATATTTAAACCAAGTAGCATTCTGGATGGTCCATTGAGTACATTTCCATATATTTGCACAAACAGCATGCAACTTCAAAATTCAGACTAAATGTTAAGATCGCTCTAACGATAACCGCAAAAATGGCAAGAAATGGCACAGACAATATTAATGGATGAGAAAAGCTGTCACAGAAGGTCCCCCATTAGTAGCAGAGACTAGATCAGACATTCTACTCAACATGAACTGAATTCCAATAATTCTGCCTAATAATGCATCTTTAAAGACTCGGGTTTACTTTTTTTATGAGGTTAATTAATCTAAAGCTATAATTTTGTGTTTTGGACAGCTGGATCCTTGCATCATGATTGCTCCTGACATAACACATTAATTCAATTGAAGCAGATCAGAAGAATTAACTTTCTATTCTCAAACACAGAGTGCACTTCTGCAAGTGTTTCTTCCTATGAGGCCTTTTTCCAAGTCACCTCCATTTCCCACTAAGAGTAATAAAAATAAAGTGATTTTTCTACAGAGTTAATGACTTGTAGTTTTTAAGAATAGTAGTGAAAATTCACTTTTTATGTGGCATTTTAAATGCATGTCACTCACATTTACTGTGAAACAGGAGAGATTAGAAAGCGAAAGTTCCTTGTTAGAAAAAAGCAATACCTTGAAGTATCATACTGCAATGAGGTTTTAATTTATAATTATTATACATATATATATGTCTGTGCAAGTATGTATATGTAACAGACACACACCACATAAGTTTTTCCTCTGTATTGTCTTCTGAGACTGAGGAAGAGATGGCGAGGAAGCAGCAACCTCTCACAGTAGAAAGAGAGCACGCTCAGTGTAAAAAGGTAGAAATTTCACCTTAATAATGGTGAAAATTACCTGAATTGCTGAGATCAATCAAGCCTGCTGTTTTATTGTAATAACTGGGGAAAAAAAAATTTCCACTTTTAACAGAACACTCTTTGCAGCGATTTTGGATGACTCTGAATGTTGTAACACAGGGTAATGGGATAATATAACTCAGCTTCCCCTTTCCTTTTTTTTTTTTAAACAAAACCAAAAGCATCCATCTAAAACACTCAAAGGTTAACCATGCAAAGATAACCTGCCATGAACTGCTCAGAGCCCTGATAACACAAGCGCCTGTAAAGAACAATCTGTCACTAAACAGAATAATGAGGCCCATAGCCAGGCTTGAACTTCAGCTGAACCCAAAGGAATATGAAAAACAAGAAAGAAAAAAAAAACCAAACAAACAAAAGCAAGGAAAAGGAAAGCAAGGACTTTCAGTTTTAACAACAGATTTGCTCAATTCTGACTTCATTTTCCACAGTTTCAGGCAGTCTCTTTGGCAGTAGAACACAGCTGGCTTCGTGTTTCTCATTAAAAGGCTGCACAAATATTTACCACAATGGGAAAGTCAATTAGGGGAATTAATTGTAGAAATTATACTCATGATAGATTATAGAACAAAATACAAATCAAGTAAACCAAACCTTATGTTAAACTGTTAAAATAGGCAATTTCATTATCAAGGGACTACATATGTTCAGAATCAAGAATATGCAAACATCTGCATATGTTAATGTTCATTTAAAAAAACCAAACAGGAAATTCACAAAGCAAAATACAGGCTACACACACAGCACCAAGAACTGCTTATGACTACATTAGATACTACTAGTTGTCTGAATCCGCAAACTCCTCAAACTCCTTTTAATACTCTTCTCCTGAGAACTTTGCTTTTACATATTTTCCCAGTTTCTCTTGTTACTAGGTAGCAGCTGTTAGGATGCCCCTTAAAGGAATTCTGACTCATCCCATATTACCTCTACTTAACAAAACCAAAATTCAGGCTACCATTCTCAAATATTGACCAAGACAGAAAACAAACCACATTTCCAAACGGAAGTGCAGATTGCAGCTACGGCCCATAGCAGCTACAGCATGCCTAAAAAGTCAGATTTTCTTGTTATCTGAGATAGTGTATTTTGTGTGTCTCAGAGCATGGTCAGATGATACACTTCACTGAATTACATGATTTTAGCCATCAAAACAGCTATTATCCCTCAAGTAGTTATGGTCTGCAGAGACTTATCACTGCACATGTTCAGTCACCTGCCACAGTCTTACAGGGACAGTCTAGAACTGCTGTAACTCACAAATCTTAAGAAAATTAAAACATTTGAAAATTTATTGCTGTAGTCCAGTTATTTATCAAACAATTGGCCAAAATATATCTCAGTTCGGATATAATTCTAGCAGTTCCCTCAGATAAGATTGTCAGAGGCTTTTTACAACTTTTGGCTTTGTACAAAAAATAAGTGATACATACTCCATGGGTGCTTATTCTGCTAAAGTATAAATAAAAAGAGGGATCTGGCAGTTGCTTCAGATACTTGTACTGTCTGCAACAGTACATTATCTGAGCACAAACATACGCTTTATCATCTTCAGCCATCCTAAGTAAACTTGGAATGCATACTCTTTACATGTTGAAATACTTAGTGCACTTACAATCCCTGGTCAAATAAAACCAACTGTTCTGCTTTATGATCAAATCTTGCCAAGACTTCTATTAAGTCTTATTATTATACGGCTCCTTCATCACAGACTACATCGTATTAAGTGCCAAAAATGTTGAAACTACTCAACATACTTTATCGACTTTCAAAGCACAAAGTTTTGACTCATCATTTTGTTCCACAGATTTGTTATTGCTTTATACTCATAATATATGGTATGCATAAAGGAGTTCAAATATGAAAAGTTGCCTCACAAGTTTGTTCTGTAGCTTCTAGAAACCTATTGCTATATAAAGACTGTAACACTCCAGCCCCTGGAGCTGCAAGCTCATGGGCTCAGGAAGGCGTTTTACTTTAAAAGACAGATGATAGATAGATAGATAGATAGATAGATAGATAGATAGATAGATAGATAGATAGATAGATAGATAGATAGATAGAGGGTTCTTTAATACCTCAAGATAGCATCAAGAGAATAAGCCACATAAGACTTGTTTCCAAGGGGTTTCTTTATTAATGTAGTGGAGAAAATAAGGGAACTTGGCAAAGGTTCAAAGAGCTAGACAAAATGCTCCTCCACATATCAACCCAGCACATTAATCCACAACACTTAAATCAAGATCCAATCCATCCACAACACTTCAGTCAAAATCCAAACCTCCAACTCCAAGCTATCCAAAGCATCAAGGAAGAAGCAAAGAAAGAGAAGCAAAGGGAGCAAGAAGAGGGAAGGAGAAAGATGCAGAGACACATCATACAGCTACCATTGAAACTTTGTGGAAGACCAGCTCTCACACGTCCAGATGGCAGGGCCATATATCATCTCACTCCTGAGGCTGAAATTAGTTTAAAATCAGTATTTACAGCAACAGCAGAAATGTTGCCATATCTAAATTGTGTTATTGAGTTATAGATATCAACTATAAAATGTTCTCCTGATTCTAAAGGACAGATACATCTGGTAAGAGTTATAAATGCTTCATTGCTAAAGTTATATAATTTGAGAATCTGGTGTGATGAACTTGGCTAATGAAAGTGATTTTTGAAAAATGTTTGAAAAATGGAAATACCAATAAAAAGATCCAGCCAATCCAATCATCTCCTTCCTCTGAGATAAAATACAAAATGCTGCCTATTTACATACGAGAATGGTGAGCAGGAAAACTAACGCAGACAGACCTCAACCTCCCTCTGCCCAATGATATCTATTCTGCAAATTCCATTTTTACTCTCTGTTAGTGTGACAGAGCCACAGTTTTCATCCACATATTTTGCTCATCACAAGGGAAATAAATGATAAGGATGTTTATAAATTAAGAATCAAGCTGTAGAAATCAGAAAAATATTTTCTTTCATTATAATTGCTTGTTTATCGAGTAAAGCTACATCCATGCTTAAAACCCAGCTCCCTGTACAGAAATTTGTGGTTTCAAAGTAAGGCAACCAAAAACTTAGTGATTTACATGATTATAAAATTCATTTTATTACCATCCACCAGATGGTAAATGCAAATATTTCAAAATATATTCATGTTCGTCACTGCAGCATAAATTTGAATTAATATGGCATTGAAAACAGAAACACTAAGCAGGCACTTGAGTAGTCCCTTATTGCTACAATACACTTACAATTTGTCAGGACTCCCTTGTAAAATGCAGTTCTTATTTATCTTCCTATCTCCTCGCCCAAGCTGTAGTGGTAGAAAATTCATCTGTGCTGCATTTCAAAATAACAGGCAGATGTGACATGAAAGATTCTATTCAGATTCAAGATAGGGAACACTGATGTTAAAACTTGCTTCCACTCATTAGGCAGAGCTTAACATGGTTTATAAACAATGACTGAAAGGATTGGTAGCAATTTGATAGAATTTCTGTAATTGCCGTCTCCGTGTGCTGTTCATGGCACCAAAATACAACAGTCTTGCCTGAAGGAGTTTACAATCTAATTAGGTAAATCAGCAACAAAAATACTGCATTTCCTGCACAATAGGACAGTTGGGGTTGATCACTGAAGAAAGTCATCTTCTCACTTTGCAGGTCAGCCTGTACTCCATCATTCTCTGCTCTGCTGGTATCTGTGTGGCTACTGAAAGTCTGCACAAATGTAAATTGCTGAAAGCTACCTCTAGTACAAGGCTGCAAAGTTAAAAGCTTGTTACAAAGGACATAAAAAATTACAAATTAAGTTAAATATTTTAAAGTTAACTATTCACAATATGAACACAAATGTCAAAAATCACCACTAAAAAAACCCAAACCTGCAACACTGTACAACTGCTCCTGCATGGCTACTGACTCTGCAAATAAAAGATCAGGAGCTTTTAAAGGCTATTATTTATTTAATTTTCTTCAAACTGTTTCAAGATATTAGATGTTCTATTAGCCTTGATATTAGACACATCACACACTTGTGAAACAAAGCAAAACCACAAGCACATATTAAAACATCTTATTCAAGACTTTCACATGCCAGAACAACAGTAAACCCTTTTTAAAAGCAAAAGCACAAGTACTGTACTCCCCAACACAGCACCAGCTTCCCATTATTTCCAAACCAGGGTTTCTTTTAAAAGAAAACTTGTAAACTGTGATTGAGGGGAAAATCCTCAAAGACACAACAGAGTCAGGCTGGGGGAAGAACAAACCACCATGTTATTCAGTCACCCATCTGTCAGTGTTGGGGCATAAAGCAAGGGAGTAAGTCAGCAGCAACCATGAGAGCAGAGCTACAAGCTTGGGCACAGACAGTCTGAGATACCTGGTTAAAGGCAAGTTAGTAAGAGACCTCACATACAGTGAGACAGATGAGGTTAAAACTCAGTGAACAAATCTGCTTTGTGAGACATACACTGGAAGTCAGAGATCCAGAGACAGAGAAGTGGGGAACTACTACTGTTTCTCCTTACTGCTTTTTTTCTCACTGTATTTATAGTCTCACTCTTCAAAATTCAAGAGGTCTTAGCGCTGGAAGAAGTCATTATTGCAACCTGTTCTGATAATCTACATATCTCTGTGCACAATTTTATCCAATAATTTTGTATTACAACACTAACTTCTGTTTCAGCTAGAATACTTCCTTACAGACTTAGCCATTTGACTTAAGAAAACAAGTTTAAGGTGTAAAGAAGTTCAGTATCTTTCTGGTAAATTATTCCCACCTGTCAACCAAAAGGTAAATCTTCCTTACGTGATTTTATTAAGATTGCACTTACTTGATCTTGCCACAATAACATCTGAATTTACAGCTTGTCTACAGTTATTTCCAGTTCTCATTCCTAATTAACCCACTGTGACTACTCACAGATAAGGGCAATATTGGAGTAAGTTTCACATAAATTTTTCCTTTTCCTACTCTTCCTTCTATATCTGTTTTTGGGTCACTGTTGGACACAGAATACTGGGCTGAACCAGACCTTGATCTCAACCAACACTCATACACATATTAAAATTTACATTATGAAAAGACAATGAACCCACAATATTTTGTTACATGCACCTTCCCTGTGGGAACAGGGGCATAAGCAAACATAACTTTCTGTATGTGACATGTGTGCTCTCATAAGATAGCTGAATAGGAGTCAATGAGGTCAAGTGAAAGTTGATTCTTGAAGATACATTTTACAGACCTCCCTCAAAATTAGTATCACCTTAATGTACTTGCCCTAGTATTTATTAAGGTTTTGAAGTTTAAATGATGTGATATTATACCTTTCACTCTGTCATAGTACTGTATTGCCAGGTACAGAGTTAAAGGCAACTAAGATACATAGTTCAAAGACGACATTTATACTTACTATACTTACTTTAAATATTCCCTTTGTTTTAGAATTAAATTCAAAATACTTCCTATTAAAATGATTATTGCGCAAAGACTATGACAAGGGACTGACAGAGTCTGCTTCCTCACTGAGCATTCAGTCTCACTACTGCACTTACTCCCTATTTTCAGAAAACCTTTTTGGTACAGCTGATGAGAACTTTTACTTTTGAGAAAACCCACAGAAACCTGTGGTTTAGATTATAAAAGTATAACTTACACTACTGTTAGATAAGAAAAGTCCAATTTGAAGAGCACATACATACAACTGAATTGTAAATCTGGCAAGTATATATAATAACAGGATTTAGTTCTTGTTTAATGAAAAACACTACAGCAAAAACATGATCCGTTTTGTAGCCTGGACCAGTGCCGCAGATTAAATCCCCTTGCTTGAAATAAGTATTTTTGTAGTTATGCTTATGGAGTTCTCCCAGTTACTGAAAAGCAAGAGCTTTATTGAGGAATATCCACTTAAAAAACAACAACAAACCAAAATCAACAACAACAACAAAATCCACCACAATCAAAGTACTGTCTCAGACGAAGTTTATGTTGGGTATCGGGAAAAGGTTTTTCACCCAGAGGGTGGCTGGGCAGTCTCCCCAGAGAAGTGCTCACAGCACCAAGCCTGGCAGAGTTCAAGAAGCACTTGGACAATGCTCTCAGGCACATAGTGTGCCTCTTGAGGTGTCCTGGGTAGGGCCACAAGCTCAACTCTACGATCCTTGTGGGACCCTTCCAACTCACGATATTCCATGATTCTACTGTTGATTTCCATTCCTGAGGGAATATAACCTGAGACAGCGAGGAAAAGGCCTCGCATCTCTCCTCCATTTAAGTCCAACAAGGAGACAGAAGTTCATGGTGGAGCACAGTTCAAGTTCCAAACTCAGAAAGAGAACATGGGCTGCTCTGTCCTAGACTGGAAGAAATAACTACTGTCTGACAGGCCAGAAGGAAGTGTCTTCTATCACAATCTTAGAACAATCAACAATAAAATAAAATTTGAGTTGAACGTTTAGCATGAACAAGCTCAGCATTCACTAGCTGTGCCTTACACCTCAAAGGAGAGAGAACTGTGAGATCAGGCTTTCTTTCCCAAAGTTGGACTCCACACATTAAAACCTATTATGAATATGAGTGTTGACCACATACGCAAACCTGCTGCATGCAGATACTAAAGGTATGAACATAATCCCACAGGTTAAATCCTACTGAAACTAAAGCCAGTGAACAGGATAAGCAAATTACGGGATCAAGTTTAAAAACAAATCAACCAGAAGTCTACTGGTGATGAATTAAACTAAGGCTCAGCCTTATTTCTTGAAGAAATACCCAGTACCTTTTATCTTCTGAACTGATTTATATATTGTTTAATTAGTTATCTGCTTCACATGCAGCTCACTAAGAAAAGCATATAAGATTCAATAAACACAAATGTGTTGCTTAATGCATAAAAATGAGTAACTTGTACAGAAAATAAAATCCATTCATTTGTATTCTGCAGGACTGTGTCCTAATCTGCAAATACATTTCAGCCCAGAGAAAACCTCTGAGGACAGTACATACATATCGACAGAGAGATAAGAGCAAATAAAGAAAAAACTATGCATTTGAAACACTTATATACTTAGCTAGGTGGAACTGAAAGGAAGAGGATTAACATACATGTAATTTAACACGTATATCAACTAGGTATGAGTTAATAGGTAAAAATTCGGATCCATGTATGGCTAAAACTAACAACTGTGCAACATGTGGGATTTAAAAACACATAATTCTTGTATGCACCAGCTACTAATAACAATTTCATATTTCATAATTTATGTATTATACAGATACTCTAACATTTAGAACAGAAAAGAGCATTGGAAGATGCAGCCTAGAAATGACAAGATTTTAATCCTTAAATATTATTTTTAACTTTCGGCTGTTAAATTAGTGTCAGCCATTCCCCTCCATACCATATACCAAGCAGCTTTTCATTCTGATCATCACTACCATCAAGCAGCACTGCATCCACAAGTTCCCAGTACTCAGCTCTATGTGTAACTGCTGTTTGGATAACAGAAGTCTGCAATTCTTGCTAATAGAGGCAGAATTATTTTAAAAGCTGTTTACATGTAAATGAAAATCTGTCAAAATTAATATTTCAAAAATGTCTTCCTGCAGACAGGCAAAAGTAACATCATCAAAGATACATTTAAAAAAAACAAAAACCTCACAATAAAGTAAGGTACTGTCTTACAGGGACAAGAGGTTGTTGATGTTGACTCCAATTTTAAATATTTCAGCACTACTATTTTCAGACAAAAAAAGAAAGAAACTCTGATTTTTATGCAAAATTTCTGCACTGTTTTTCCATATTATGACCTAGACCAGGAGCACTTGAAGTACTAGGAAGATGGTTATCACAAAATTATTTATGCTGTAAAAACTGAAATAAATGAGTAGCTCTGTTGCAACCATAAAAATAATCAGAATAATGTAGGCAGCATCATGCATCTGTCACACCAAATGACATTACATAAGCACTGCAACTGGTGGTTTTCTTTTTGATTCGGTGTAGTGAATATCCTAGCAGTCACAATCATCACAGCTGAGTCTCTGTGTAATAACAGCAAAAATGTTGAAAAAACCCTCTCATTCTTTCAATCAACATGAACTATCAGAAGTTGCTATGAAGTAAGAGCTACTTTAAGAATACCTGAGAGGGGCTTCTCAGATGACACAGAGCTTACAGACCTCTAAATAAAAACTGCCAGCTAGCATGATAGTTGATGGAATAAGAAAAGTGAAAAAAACCCGAAAAGCATCAATTGCCGCAGTTATTAATACAAAATGCTCATTTAAGATAATAACACAGTGATGCCTAAAGAAAAACAGTTTTACAGTTTACTTATATTTTCAAAAGACACTGAATAACATTCCTGACTAGAAACCACTGAAGATCTCCTAACAGGACCAAAACCAGGAAACAAAAATAAAAACAAAACAGCATTTATCAAATAGTAAATATAAAAAGTAGAATTTCTCATGGGTTTATGGCTGCTTCTTTGCTTATATAAATTATGCTTTGGAGAGAGCACTGAACAGGTAATATGCAGACAAATGACTGCCAAGGCTTACTTATATAGAAAGAAAGCCCCAACTGACTTAAAAAAAAGTCTAAGGTAAATGACCACAGGATGGCAAAAAATCCTGTAACAATGGTGAAGCTATTGCATTTTAAAATACGCTAAATTAGCCTAATCAAGTCAAAACAGTAACCTGAGCCTCACTGAATGAAATTCAGAGACCTCTGGTTCATGTACAGATGAAGTCAAGAGAGCAATCACAGTGTTGGGATGCATAAGCATGCACTGAATTTCCACAAGGACAGCACATTCACTTCTTCAATTATCTTTTTCAGGAAGCACACTACATATCACAGTTGGCTCTGAGATAGAGGGGAGGATAGTTACAGAGAGAAAACACTGTGCATGAGGTAACGTGACTGGAATTGGTTACAACTGGAAACAATAGAATGAGTGGAAAAGTGCATTGCATGGGGACTTTGATTTCCTGGATTTTAATATCCCATAAAATGTAGAATAATGTAACATAGCAAATTACACAAAGAGGTTAAAAAAAACCCTCAATGCAGAATCACAGAATGATTTGGGTTGGAAGAGACCTTCAAAGATCATCCAGTTCCAACACCTTTACCATGGATACCTTCCACTAGACCAGGTTACTCAAAGCCCCATCCAACCTGGCCTTGAACACTTCCAGGGTTTGGGCACCCACAGCTTCTCTGGGCAATCTGTTTCACTGCCTGACCACCCTCTGAGTAAAGAATTTTTTCCAATATCTAATGTAAACCTACTCTTAGTTTGAAGCCACTTCCCCTTGTTCTGTCACGACATTGTAAATAGTCTCTCTCCATCTTTCCTGCGGGCTCCCTTCAGGTACTGGAAGGCCACAATTAGGTCACCCCAGAGCCTTCTCTTTTCCAGGCTGTTTCTCAGCCTTTCCTCATAGGAGAGGTGCCCCATCCTTCTAATCATCTTGGTGTCCCCTCCTCAGGATGCCCTCCAACAGGATGATGTCCTTCTTGTGGTGGGGACTGGAGGGCTGGATGCAGCACTCCAGGTGGGTCTCACCAGAGCAGGGCAGAGGGGCAGAATCACCTCCCTTGACTTCCTGCCTACGATGCTGTTGATGCAGCCCAGGACACGGCTGGCTTTCTGAGCTGTGAATGCACACTGCTGGCTCATGTCCAGCCTCTCATCCACCAGCACCCTCAAGTCCTTCTTGGCAGGGCTGCTCTCAATCTGTTCATTCCCCAGCCTGGATTGATACCGGGGGTTGCCCGGATCATGGGCCCACTTCCCAAGCTTGTCCAGTCCCTCTGGATGGCACCTCTCATTTACAAAGTTTCAGCATGTTTTGCACTCAGTGTATGATGTGCACCAATGCCAAAAATTTAGCAAGAGATACACAAGGTTGATTCACAGTTTATCCACCCATTTCTTTGAAACATAATAATGGAAGTCTGAACACACCACTAATGAGCTCTTAATTTTTCTGAAACTGGGATCAAAGCCGAGTATGCACTGTTTCAACCATTCTGCACTTATACCTTCATTACAAAAGACCTATTAGAGAAAGTGAATTATCCCCCATGAATCCACTCCAGAGCATTCTTATCACCCTCTAAAGGAACTACCAGTCAGAGAACACTGCAGTATCCAGGCTCATGTTCAGAACTGCAATGTGCACTCAAGCACTGCTTTTCTCTCCACTTTGTCTTATCCGCCATAGCCGTGTAGTTAATGGAAAATATTTCATTTGCATCTCAAGGTATTTAATTAATCATACGCACTACAATTTACGTTCCCAGAAAAAATACATTTCACATGTTTTCATACGGATAAATTGCATCTTCAAGGAATGGAAATTAGTGTTTTAAAATATTAATTAAAACAAATTAAATTTCTTAAGCTTAATTTTTATGCATTACCCGTAGAGAAACAATGTCTCTAGAATTATAAACAACATCACAACAAATTTACTCTAAGCTGATAGGAACATAAATCTTCCTTCTAATTAAGCATTTTTCACAAATAAAAGATGGCTGAGAATCAAACAGATACAACCCCTTCACTTGTATTTTGCCAGATAAAGCTCACTGCAGGTCATTGTTATCCAATAAATGGTTTCAGCAAAATTACTTAAGGATTTGGAAAGCACAATGAGATTTAAGAATTCTCATATTTAAATCTCTGACATGAGTAGAGGCAATGGGGAAAAGCTGAAAAATCACTGGACATTCCTATCGAGACCATTCTTTACTAAGTCATGAAGAAACATCACGTAAACAGATACACATTTTCCACATACTGTGGGAAGAGGAACAAAAGAGCAAGGGAGTCTTGATGGTCATACTCAAGTTCTCAGAAAGTCATTATGTTAATGTAGGCATTACTAAGGTTGTTTATATGGCATACATGAATTGCCTATATGAAGGGAGGAAAATGTGTTGTGCACATCCCACACACATTATACAAATCAATCTGACGATTTTTCAAAGCTAAACTTTAGGAAAAAAAAATCCAAGAAAAGTGCAGGAAGTTACAATTTTAAATCCTTATTAGACAACCCTTCCAATTTTCACAAACGCTTAGCCCTCCGCAGCATTGTATGCTCTAAGATTATGAAAAAAACTGTAATACAAGGGGAAAGGCTAAATGAGATTACCTTCTCTAAATGACAAAGCTATTTGCATCTAAGTGGCATGCAAGTAGTAATTACATTTTGCATTTGCATAATAATGAAACAATCCTTTTAAGACAAGGTGTGTCTTATAGAAGCTTCACAATTAATAACTTCTTATCTTAAACTAACCTTTGGTTTGCTTACAGAAGCTTTGCTAGAGCCACTGTAACTACCTGGGGCAAACCCCTAACTCACTACTGTAACTTCTGCTTTGTAACTGGTCACTGAACTGAACAAGTACACAGACACAGGCATAACCTGCTAGCCAGCACCTTACAGATGTTACACACTGCTCTGAGGCATTACAGACTATTTATTTAGATACTATATGAAAAGAAACAGATTTCCCATCTTAGATGGATAAAGATATTTTGATACAAACACTCTAAATCACATCTTTCTCCCTCACCACCCAACATTTTATAATATATAAAAAGTCAGTATTTTGACCCATATTTTTCATGCACCAGTTAACTAGAAAATTACAGAACCTGAAGAGCTCAGATAAAATTCATCAAGGGGATTAAAACAACGCATGCCTCCTCCTCCATAGTGTGGGATGCTACTGGAATGTGAATTAAAGACTCTCAAGCCTTTGAAAAATGAGGACCCCTGAATTTTTAATTTTGTTAACTAATCATTAGAGAACTGGAAATCGCTGTGTTTCTGAGTGTTTGATAGGTAGCTGCTTCCATAAAATACATTTTTAATTTTGCAAGAGCTGGCCTATTTCCCAGCACATTGATTTGTGGGACCACTACTTACAGCACCTAGAGCGTAATCAAATATTAAGTCCCTCCCTGATGTATGCAAATTCTGACTAAGAGGATTAGTAGACATACTGAGGGTGGCTTTCACACATTTTCTGGCAATTGAACACTGCAATATCATTAAAATTATCTTTACTCAATAGATATCCACATTCACACTTTACAATATCCTGCCCCTTTTTGTGCCAAAGGCAAAGAGGGATCCCCTAAAAGCACATAAGAAACACCAATAAAACAATCTGGAAGTAAGATAATTAATAATTTTTTTACATATTTGCAAATTAAAATTCATTGAAAAACACTGAAAACTAGCAACTTTTAAACACATTCCTCTAAAATCTAAAACCAGCATTCAATCCACCTCCACTCCCCATTTATATGTGATTTTTTTTAAACTACTTTGGTGGATGAGAAAGGATGACCAAATTAATAAAAGTGTAGTGATGGCAGAGAAATTGATGCCCACAGACAATGCAAACAGACTGACATAGCAGTCTGTGCATGTTTGAAAGGTGCAATTCCTCCTGTCTATACCTCCATTTACCCAACAACCTGATCCAACTTTTAATTTGCACTTCAACACCCCCTTCTGTAGAATGGGGTTGCTCTTAAAGGTCTTTGCACCTGAAACATTAACTTGTACAAGAAAACTGCATAAATAACCCTTTGCCAAAGCTCATAGGAATCTCTCTCTCTGCTGTTCTCAGCAACTTAAGTATTGACTTCTGCAGTGTTCTTGTTCCACTAACATAAAATGGAGAACTAGGAAATGTACAGTTTTCAATCTGGCTTTTTTATTATGCTGTTTTCCTTGTTTATTAATTCACAAAATAGGCAAACAATCATCAAACAAGGTCATAATTGTTTTTTCTAATTTTAGCTTGAAGACTAGCATTTGACATCTGCTGACTAAAAGAGGGAAAACCAAAATAAATAGTCTACATTCTAAGACCACTCATTTATTTTCTTGGACATTTGTAAAGAACTCTGAATTTCAATGACGGGTACCTAATGGACAAACCAACATGACTCTCCTGTCTAAATAACACATTAGTTACCTAGCATGAAATATTCAAAGAAAACAAAGGGTTCTCATCTATCACATTTAGCTTGAACTGACATGAAAATGAGAACATTTTTTTAAGATGTTCCAAAATTGCACTTTGTAGCAGAAATTGAGTGATTTTTATTTATGTACATATAAGCACAGCTTTCACTATTGTTAAGCATGAAAATTATTTCCACACTTAGCTAAATAATAAATAGCACATAAAGAGAACTTTATATTACAGTATTGTACACATTTTTATACAATTATCTCTGAAAGGTTTGAGGTGCAGAAGTAAAGCTTTTTACTACATGGCTTCTTGCACTACTTTTTCTCATCGGCTAAAGTGCAAAGCACTGCAGTGATCAGCAACTGTGTTATGAGCAGATGAACTGCTGCTTACAGTCAGTATGAACTTCTTCCCTCACAAACAGGAAAGCATGTTTTCCTGCTTGAAATTAGAAGTATTCTAAAAATCCACCTCTTGAGGAAACAGAAATTAACTGATTATATGGAGAGGTCTAAAAAGGCTGGAAGACGTGGCCAGCAAGAATTGCACAGGGTTTAAGAGCTGTGCTGCAGCCGGGACAGCACAGCTGTGGCTGTTTCAGCTCCGCTGAGGGGGCCTTGGGGTTCTGGTGGGCAGTGAGCTACACGTGAGCCAGTAGCATATGCAACACATTCAATTAAGTCCTAAAATTTGGTTTTGTAATCAAATGGATGCACGTTTCTTGTTATAAAGTTATATACGTTTTGACTTATCAGATTATGGGAGAAAATGAAAGTTTGAGAAATATTTAAGATAAAATCATAAGTTTAACGAGTCTCAAGGTTTCTGTCAAATACATGTTCTTTTTCTATCTTCTACAGACATGACTGAAAGCTATGTAACTTTTTTCTTAAGATATATTCCAGTTGAACGTTTTAGAATTGGAAATGCTTTTGAATTAGAAAGCAGTTCACAGGCAACACAAGCAGTGACAAAGGATTGAAGTGAAGATGAAGAATCCAATCCCAGACACATACTTGAAGAGTACTTGAGGAGTTAAATGCCGGTATTACTGTGAATGCAGGAGAAAAAGTAATTTCCAAAGAAAGCGAGAGATAAGTATTTTCTTTTCCTTTTAAGATTTTTATTAGGATTATTCCCTTGGATGAATCTAGTACAGTGAGTCAAAACTGAGATATTGCTTTTGTTTTATATGAATATAAAGTGGTTTTGTGCATGGATTTTTGAGAAACTATTATAAATATTCTATTTTAGTTCCACAAGGTCTTGGCATGAGGGAGGCACTAAGAAAATGAACAAAAAGTAATTCTGTTTCTGAATAATTCTACATGCAGCACGTGCTACTCATATGACTTCAGAACACCACAAGCTTCAAAGACAAGACTAATTCATCCTGTTAAGCCTGTAGTATATTTTCACTGCACTTAGAAATGCACAACCTCTAAAAATACATATGTTGATATTAAGCACTTCATCAAAATGAGTCATGAAATTAAGCAATTAAAATATTAATGAATAACCATCAAGGGCCTTTTTGTACACATGGAATTTTTAATATTCTACTCGACAAACTCAAGTATTTCCATTCCCAAGAATATTCATTAGATGATCCTTAATAGTCTTTGATCAACTTCTACATATCCTGAAAAAAATGGAAGTTAGGTATTTTGCCACCCTTTAATTCAAAAGTAAAGTTAATCTGTTTTAGACTCGAAAGTTTGAGCTAAGAAGCACTTTGTCTCCAGTAGGAAACAAATAAAGAACTAAGAGTAACTTCTTTCACCAATGATTTTACCTTATTTTTTCCTCAACTTTAGACAGTGGCCAATAATTGTCATTTTAATTCTGACTATAACGTAATACCAAATGGAAGAGAAAGAAGGAAGGTAAAATTGATGGAAAAAAATGGTCAGAAAAGAAAGAATATACAGAAACTTCAAAGTCAATGCTTGACATGGAAGAAAATCATTAGTATTTGATGAAGTTCAGTATTATGTACTCCTTATTCCAAACAAAAGCTGAGAAGTCCCTTAACTTTATTTTTCAAAGAATCAGAATGTATGAGACACTCCATTCAATAAGAAAGTAGGATTAGTTCTCATACCAAAAGAATGCATCACAACCATCTATTTAAAACAGTCTTATGCTGTAATTTATAGCAATCAATATTAATACCTTTGTTTCAGGCCAGCAAGCTCTGAGAACAGCTTGTGTCCTGAAGTACACAAGTAGCTTGCTGTCCTCATCACTGAGATTGAAGGCTTGCTCCAGAATTTGCAATACCCTGATGCGAGGCTTCACTGCTAAAGAGTCATCACCACAGAAAGGTCTCAACCACTCCAGAAGGTCATCTGAAGAAACTACTTGCTCCCTGTAATTAAACAATACTGTGTTAAACAGTCTCTGGTAACAATCCTAATGAAAGTACCACATGCATTTTTAAAACAAACACATTCACTACATAATAAATACCTAACACTAGAAATGAAAGAGCTGATCTCTGTGAGGCTGCAGAGAAACTAACTCTTGTAAATCAGCTGCCCAAAGCTGTGTGGTGTGAGAACTTTTTCTGAACTTCAAATAACCACGTAAATCCACCTGTACAGTTACATATTCTCCCACATACTACCTTGGCTCCATACAATAGTACTGGATTTCAGCATCTAGTAATCCAAGTCTTTTCACAGTGCCTGGGCCTGACTGATGCCTGTATTTACACACCATCTGACTTTATGGAAAACCAGCTTGAATGCTTGCCCTTAACTACGACTTTTTTTTTCTGAATGCTTATTCATACTGCCACGCTACATTATCTTTCTTTCCTTACATGTCCCTTCTTTACACTACACATACACAAATTAGTTTCTCTCAGTTGTATGTCTAACCGTTTCTTTTTTCTGTACTATCTCTAGTCAGCTTGATCATTATAAATTCTTAGGATGTTAATGACTGCAGAATGCCCATAAACCTCAGAAAGAAAAAAAGAGGCTAAAGCCCCTAAGTTTTGCAGTCATTCTGACTGTGTTACTCATAAAAACTCTTAATTAAATAATTTGATTCAAAAAGTGTATTATATTGAATACATTCTAACAGTGTGAAAGCATTCACAGTACACAGTTCACCACGAGTAGCAGTTGCAGACAGAATAATCTATGTCCCTTAGAGACAATAAATTAGCAGGTACCAAATCAGTAAATGCTATTCTACCTTTCAGTAGTACTTTAAACTCAAGTTAATTTTTTCTTAAAAAAAAAAAAAGAAAGAAAAAAATGCAAAAAAACAAACAAGAAAGTGGTTCCAGGTGGAGTGTGATTTATAACTAATGCACTAATATTTTCTTATTCATTTTAACAAGACAGATGGGAAACTAATATCAGACAGAAAATACCAATTTAATCTGTCTTGCAGCTCTGAAAAAATACACACTGATATCTTAGGTTTCCATATTACAAGCATTTCAATTTTACTCAGGCTTTGTATTGTCTGAATTCTGCTGTTAGCTCAGAACTTCAGCCAAATTAGACATGCCTCTGATGAAGAGGTGGTGTTCAAACTGTAGGTTAAAAGTTTGATAATTAAAGGACCTGTTGGAGTATTTCAAGAATTTTGTAGAGCTTGCACTTGATGCATAGATATTTATTTTCCTGAGGGAAAGGTTTCTGTTTTGTCAAGTGAGTAGCTGAGGTTTATAGTAATAAATAAGTAGTTAAATGAATGTAAACAATCTCTTGTAATGGTAATGATTTTCACTCCAGCTTCTTGTTTCAGCAGTTAAATGTTGATGAAGTATCCAAATAAAAGACTCCAGAAAGTGCATCTCAGATTAAAATAATACTCTCTTTCATTATACCTTAGAATATTGCAATTTCTATTTACTGTAAATGTTTACAGTAAATTTAGTCTACTTTAGTATTCAATATTTAACTACCTTAATGTCAGTGGAGAAGTCTACACAAAATACTGTAACTAGTTTTGTGTGGCTATCAGAGATTATGGGGTTTTATTATTATCATTATACATGAGTTCTTAGTTTGCACATCTGGAAAAAAAGCTTTTTTTTTTTTTCTTCCTTGTCTTTACTAAGAATGCAATGGAAAATATCAGTGGGACATACAGGCCATAATGTGATCTGAAATAAGGACATTCTCAAAAGAGCAGAAAAAAATGTGGTGAAACATCATTTAGCATTTGTGAAATATACCCTATAAATACTGACCAATTTAGATATCTAAATTCAGGTACCTGAATCATTATTATTTGCAATTTCTCTACTAAACTGAAACAAGCAGTGACATACTCCTGTTAGACGTACAATCTGCAGTAGTCACAACTGAAAGAACATTTTCTCAATTCACCATCATACACGGTTCTATAAATTTTAGGTTCAGTGACCTGCTTTCTTCCAAATGATCAAGTAAAAGCTTCTGTCAGGGCTCAGATTTTGAACCTGATAAATGACAACCTGTTATAGAATACAGTCTTAGAAAATTAAGTGTAAATTCATTACATACATCCATGAACAAAAAAAGCATACATATTCTGTAATGGGCCTTCAATGATTTCATAAGAAATATCTTTCAAAGTCTTAACCAAGGAATCCATACAGGAAGCTCTTACCCTTTCTCAACACTTGCATGCACTGCAGAAATTATGCCTTCTAGGATTCCAAGTGGATCTTTCACTGTTGTAGTTGAGTCACCATTTCCACTGCTAAGTGAAAACAAAATAGCCATTAAAGTAGTCCTTCATACTGTATCTCATTTTATGCACCTGTAGGATTTATATGAATTTTCAACTATTATAACAATTTCTCACTTTCACTGCTGAAGTAGTACCTTTATGTCTAAATAATCCAAGGAGCAACAAGAGTGGGAAAGAAAAATACTAAAATATTTAAATGAAACTTGGAAGAAAAAGGATAAAAAACAAAATATACACATGTAATCTCACTACCTTAAAGATGTCATCAATATTTACTAAACAGACTGAAGGTTACACATAAATGTCACCATCTTTTCTTTTCAAATCATCTTGCAGTATCTCTATTGGCTGAAATCAACTTGACTGTAAACTGAGCCAACAGTATCCCATCTGCTGATACAACAGGTTTCTCTGGGGTCAAGCCACCCATGAAACAGCATCCACTATGCACGTGCAGGAATAGAAAAATGTCCATCACACTCCCCATCAGACATTCCAGTTACAACGCAATTTTCTTCCACAGGTGAAAAAGTTGCAAAAATTGGGTTGGGGGAGGGAAAAACAAAAAAAAACAACAAACAACCAACCCAAGCCCCCAGAACCACTCTGGCAGGAAAGCAAGCTTCACTCAATTCAGTGAAAGTGACATTCTCTGCTAAGATTTTCAATAAAACAGACTCAGCATTGAGGGAGGTAGAGATTTTGCACTGGTACTCCACTAAAGCACAGTGTCTGTCTGACCATGAAAACCACTGCAGTGGCAAATGATCAACTAGAAAAACAAGAGCTCTGCCTATCTTACTTTGTCAATGCTGCATTAAACAAAGGCAAAGAGTTCCCAAGTTATCCCAAATGACTCAAAAAAGCCACAGAAAAAGTGTATTTTCTCTACAGCTCATCACCATATCAAAGCTCTTCTGCTACTAAAAATGTCAGCCTCTTCCTTTATGTGCTCTTACCAATAAGGAATGCACACCCAGATTACCCTGACTGTTCTATCTAAAGCCCAATACAGTGTATAGCTGTTACTAATGTGTAAAAATAACTATTCCACAATTTTTTTTCAATAGTTAGGGAATGTTTACAATTTTGTAATTTATTACTTCAGTAAGATAAATATATTTCCTAACAAATGATTATACTATAAGGCATAGAAACCTGAATTTTTATAACCTTTAATGTCTTCCTGCATTCAGATCCTTCAAGTTTTCTATTTTTACTTAAATGCACTTCAGTGAACAACACTAGATTTGAAACCAAGATGTGACTCCATTCAGAACAGATGCAAGATGATTTGTTGCATGATGAAAACTTAGCATATCCATTTTATATTGCTATACTGCACTCCTGTAGTGGGTTGACCCGGACTGAATGCCAGGCACTCACCAAAGCTGCTCCATCACTCCCCTCCACAAGGGGACAGGGGAGAGAAAATAAAATTGAGGATTGACAAGATAAGGATAGGGGAGGATCACTCACTGAATGCCACCACAGGCAAAACAGACTCAACTTAGGGATACTAATTGAATTTATTACTAACTAAATCAGAGCAGAAAAATGAGAAGTAAAAGAAATCTTAAAAACACACTCCTCCCCAGCTCTGCCTCCTTCTCGGGCACTACCTCCTCCCCTACAGGGGAGCACGATGATGGGGAATGGGGGTTACAGTCAGTCCATCACAGGTTATTTCTGCCACTGCTCACAGACAGGAGTCCTTCCCATGCTCCTTGTGGGGGTCACTTCAAAAAAAGACAATCCTCCACGACCTTCTCCAACGTGAGCCCATCCCATGGGCAAGTTCTTTGCAGACTGCTGCCATATGGGTCATTTTTCCACAGGGTGCAGCCCTTCAGACAGCCTGCTCCAGCACAGGTCCCTCCCAGGGCCACAAGTCCAGAAAAGTCTGGTCCAGTGTGGGCTCTGCTCCCCACAGGTCAGGAGGTCCTGCCAGGTCCTGCTCCAACACGGGGCTTCTCACGGGGTCACAGCCTCCTTCAGGCATCCACCTCTTCTGGTGTGGGCACCTGCCTGGGCTGCAGGTGGATCTCTGCATCCCCATGGACCTCCATGGGCTGCAGGGGCACAACTGCCTCACCATGCTCTCCACCATGGGCTGCAGGGGAATCTCAGCTGTGGCACCTGGAGCACCTCCTGCCCCTCCTTCTGCACCCACCTTGGTGGCTGCACAGTTGCTCCTCTCACATACTCACTCTGTTCTTCTCTGGCTGCAATTACTTTTTTGTGTTCTTAAATGTGTTATCACAGAGGCATTACCACCATCTCTGATGGCTCAGCCTTGGCCAGCAGCAGGACCATCCTGGAGCCGCTGACATTGGCTCTGCTGGACAAGGGGGAAGACACTGGCAGCTTCTCAGAGAGAGCCACTCCTGTAGCCCACCTGCTACCAAAGCCTGGCCACTCAAACCCAACGCAACTCCTAAGTTTGAAATAGGAGTAGAAAGCTCTTAACACCAGCCTTTTTCTCAAAAAATACTGTTACATATGTCTGATAGAAATGCTGTTCTTAGTGCCAATACTATCATATGCCAGCTAATTTTAAACTATGTATTTTCCTAAACATCTTTAGAATATTTGGAAACAATCAAATTATAATTTATAGTACAGAACAGTATAGTACAGAAATACTCGGGATTTTACACTCCCAGAGAGACATGATATGTGTCCAAAAGATAAAACCCATTTTTTTCCAAAACACACCAAAAAAAGTTCATCTCAAAAACAACAACAAGTGTATTTTCACAGACAAGGAGACGTAACAGAACTGAATACTCTGTTAAGGAAAATTTTTTTTAAAATTACACCTTTAGGTAGAAGTGTGGCAAAAAGCACAGCAGTATTCAAATTATGATTTTATGCAATTGGCTACAGGCATTAAAGATGGTTTCAAATCTCTTTAAAAATAAAAAAAAAGTAAGAAAATTTAAGGTACGTTCTCAGAGTGAAGACAAAGACACTTCATTACTGTTCTTTCATAAGCCACTTGTTCTGTTTACAGGCCAGATTTAAATTTTCCTATCTTGGTTTTTTGTGCTTTTTTTTTTTCAATTACATTTGTAATAAAAAGACACCAACAATGGGCATTAACATGGCATATCCAAACAAAAACAGAATACTTATAAAATTTGCACACTAAAAAGAGAATGACTATTGAAATAGAAACAAACAGGACATTTGCAGACCTACAGTATTTGAAGAGAGCTTATAAGAAAGATGGTGACAGACTTTTCAGCAAGGCCTGTTGCTACAGGACAAGAGATAATGGTTTTAAATTAAGAGAAGGTTGATTTGGACTACATATAAGGAAGAAATTTTTTGCAATGAGAGTGCTGAGTCACTGGCAGAGGTTGCCCAGAGAAGCAGTGGATGCCCCATCCCTGCAAACATTCAAAGCCAGGTTGGACAGAGCTCTGAGCAACTTAATCTAGTTGAAGATATTCATGGTCATTGCAGGGGATTTGGATTAGATGACCTTTAAAAGCTCAACTCAAACTGTTCTATGATTCTACAGTCTACAAAAATGCTCTACTTACCCAAAATTATTTTTATTGTACAGAAACAACTGCCATATCAAAGGAGACTGACAAACAAACCTATTTTGATATATCCTTAATTTTGGAGATCAGTTCTGGACAGTCCTAGCACTTGCCCTTCAAATACCCTTCATCTCTATATTCAGAAATGAAAGGTTTTAGCTCCTGTCACAACCAGGCTCTGAGGTTCTCAAAATAACCAAAGTCAGTAGAAACATCTCTGCGAAAGTTAATATACATTTCTGAAAGGAGAAAATCACTGTTTCTGACAATACATCTGTAAAACCAGTTCTCAAGAAGAACAGATTTAAGTACATTTACAGAGAGCTTCAAGCTTGTCATACATACAGGTACTCTTCTGCTAAGCAGAATGAAAGGAGAAAAAAGGTTAATCTAAGCAGTAAGCTACAGTTATCTAAAATATAAAAGTATTTTTAAAATAAAACTAGAAGATTGAAAGCTAGCATTTTTTAAGCTTAATACTGCCTTTACTGTCTAATGGTTAGAGAAGCTAAAGGGAGATGACAGCTCATGAGACAAATAATCCTGTCAGGTTTCCACAGATTGTTGCCTTGTTCTTTTCTTAATAACTAATGACTAAAAATAAGCAGCTACTAACAGGAACAAATATAATTAATGAAGGATTAGTCTTCCACACAAATTATATGCTATTTTATGCATGTTTTAAACAACAGAACAGGATTCAGTGTTCACCTCAAAACTCCTAGGTATGGGCTTGGTTAATTACACTGATAAAGGCTTATTTTTATTTCAGTTCCGCTTCAGAAAAAGTGATGTATATTTAATCACATTCCTCAAACAGAATAAAGTACAAAGAACACTTGAAAGGAGAATAAATTAACTTCATCTAATTTTTTAACTTAATTACTGTATTCATGGAAAACACTCCAGCTTTATTTTCCTCTTTCTGATTGTGTTTTCTTTTCTTTAAATATGAGGACAATAAGAAAATAACATACTAATGATGTGATCATTCAAAACTGCGGGGGGGGGGAGAGGGGAAGGTCCTAATGGCAAACCATCATTTCCATCTAAAATACCATGAAATTATTATACACAAGTTACACTATTACTTTGTATGACTACTGCTCCTACGAGATAAGACAGTAAAAAAATCTGATTTTTTTTTCCTTTTAAGTTAGCTACTCTTTCTAACAAAGCTGGGTTTACCTTCTTCACAAGAGACTGAGCATTAAACAAGAATGCAAAACTTCACCAAACCTTTCCTGCTCACTGCCAGTTCTGTGCCAGAACTAGAGAGGCAAGGGAAATAAAAGTAGTTGACAGAACTGGAGGACAACACTGCTCTAAAAAGTACAATGTAGGTTCCTGATACTAGGCAAATACTACATTATATTTAACAAGAAGTCTGTTTCCGAGCAGGTGTCAGAGTTTTTAAGCCTGTCATATTGTATGCTGTCAAAAAACAAAGCCAAAAAGTAACTTAAAGTTTCATGAAGACAACATTTTCTAGAAGGTTCTTCTGAAACTATCACTAAATATACTAATAACAAAAGATATTTTACTGTGTTTGAAGGGTGGTTGTAGTTATGCAACTGAAAGGATGCATATTTTCAAATCACAGAAGTGGTGAACTGATTCCTAACTTCCAAGCAAAAACAGTTTGACGCTACCATAATTTTTCACATTCATACAGACCTGTTTCACTTATGTTTACAACACCTTGATTACATTCCCTGTCACCATAGCTACAGAAAATCCAGGTTCAGTGTTAGAACCTCACAACTGCTACTCTGAAGACTGCCAAAGAAGGAATTTTCCAACATCATCCCTTTCAAAACTATTCTATGAAATAACCACACTGTATAACATGCCAAAGCTCCAGTAAGTACATGGAAGAGCTTTCCCCTGAAATGTTGCATTTATTAAGTACAAGTTTGCCATTTTGGGTACACAGGCAAGACTGCTTCTTTAACTGTAGAAATGCATGTATTGAACAAAATGGGGTTAATATGTTTTAATTTGTGTTACAGCTTGAAAGCTGACATCTGAACATAGGACAGAGATTAATCCAATTTTATACACAGCAACAATGATAATACCAGCAGACTTAAGATATGCCAAGCAACAATTAATTGCTCCCTATATTTAGAGTGATGCTAACTTATAATATTACTCTCTTTCTGAATTTCATCATAGGGAGAAAATTATCTCAAGTATTTTCTATTTTATGCTACATTTTCACTTCATGCTCTTTATCATTGTAGCAGACAAACTTTCCATAGTTCAGAATGATATGAAATTATCCTTCCCTTCTCCTTCTCCCCAAGGAAGTGGGGGAGGGAGAGCAGAATATTTCTACTGACTACATTAAGTCACATCACACTCCAAATCATTTTAATGGAAGCTTCCAACTAATTTTCCCATCCCTGCCACTACAGTTTTCCCTATGGGACAGACAGGCACTCACTTCTTTCTAGTGAAGTGCTGCATAGGAGTTATTGGTCACGGTCTCTGTCCAAGAACTTTAAATGAACTTGCAACCATTCCAGCCTTGAAATGCATATAAAGAACAAATAATTCAGTTCACAGAAACATGATGATAAGAAGCAGAGTAGAAAGGAGAATTTTGACAGGTTTTTCATACTCTGCATGTTAATGAGACTCACTATTGTAGAAATAACTAGACTCTGTGAGCTTTATATCCAGATGCATCACACTGCTAGTCAGAAACATCAGGACAGTTATTATCTGAAGCCAAATTATTCTTCTTCAAATGGACAAACCCAGACAAGAAAGACAATATTACTTATGTTGCTGTGCAAAACCTCTACCATCATTCAGGATGCTGTGAACACTCTTAAACTGAATGACAAGAGAAATCAATTTTCTGTCAAAAAGGACTGCAAACAATTTGACAGGCTGCCTTCTTTTCATCTGTGGCACTTCAATCTGTTGAAATATACACATACATGCTGAAAAAAAAGTAGAGCCATAGATCATTTTCTATGCTAGACTTCTTTTCCTGTTTCTGGTATGTGCATTCAGATCATCCCACCCATGTAATTTTTCTGCATGCAGAACAATAGGATAAATTCTCAAAGTTTTATCTATCTAAACTGGTCTTAGAAGTACTAAACATTGTTTAGCAGCCACCTAACAGGAGAACACTCATTCATACTTGTTGCATATATCTCCTTGGAACAGAGACACTTCAGGAGAGTCTTGCATGAATAGTTAAATGAGAAGTATCTCTTCATTTATAATGGATGATACAAAATTATCTCCCCTCCTCCCTGTAAAAAAGAATGGCATAAGAAAATATTTCTAATGAACACTAGATTAAAGATACAGTGGTACTTCATTTGGAATATTCATTACAACATTTTCAGTCAGGGAAAGGCCACAGGTAGCACCCAGCAATATGAAATCCATGAGGTGTTCCTCAAATTAAAAAAAAAAAATCCCAGATGAATTAATTTCACCTGACTGCAGAAAAAAGCCACAATGAACACTTTTATGAGACTCTGAAGGAGGAGTATCACAGACAGGTGGATTCGTAAGAGCTCACTGACACTATGTCAACAATGATGGCTAAACAAAAATCTCAGGCTTTCTTCATTCTGGGAACACAGAAATGGCCAGTGATGTAGATGAACTCCATTCTCCCTGTCTTAAGAGTTTCCCATCTCAGTTCTAGTCCAACAGCGGTGGGACTGAGTGTGCTCTTTGGTTAAGCTGTTCTGGTAGAGAACATCAAGACAGGCACATGGATCCCATGGCACTAAGGCAGGAGTCAGAATGGTGCCAATTCCCTGATAGGAAAGAGGACAAGTTGCTCTTATCTGGCTCCAAAAATTTGCAGACTTTCACATATCCTAAACTTTGTTAAAAATCAATGCCACCATCACAGAACTTATTCAACCCTAAAAAATAATTTTCAATGTACACTTGCATCATGGATTGCTGTTTGAGACCCCAAACCATAATCCCCTATCACTTCACCCTCCTAATAAATACCTAAAGTATTGCTGTGGCAAAAAAAAGGTTGAACTTTAAGGACATGATAAAGTCTCACATTACATGCCAAAGGAATTTTATGGTCACTAAGGTTACAAAAGAGGTCAAATCTGTTTGCAAATCTTAAAAGAGGATGTTATGAATGGCAAGCTGAGCAAACAAAACCAACATTAAAAGGCTTTTCACATGGTGCACTTAGCTTTCTCTCACCTGTGTCCACATCCTCACCATGTCTCTAAACATGCCCATAAGCAGGTACTTTTAACAGTTCTGTATTCCCAAAGATGACAATATTCTTCCAAATGCCAGAAAAACTAAGAGTTTGAGCCTCAAACTTGTGAAGGAAAGCCATGTTCTTTCTGGGCTGCAAGACATGAAGTCAGATGCCGCAGCTCACATGACAGGCAGGACTTTTTCCCCTTGTGCAAGACATGACTAGCACTGAAGCAATGCACCATGACTACAGAGTTTTCAGTGCTTCTCTCAAGTATTAGAACTGTCATTTTGAAGCAAGACTATAAAGAATAAACTAAAAAGATTACTGAATTGAAGTTAATGCAAACTTTAAATTCACTGTTAACAAGATTAAGGTGGTCAGAATCAATTGTATTTCATGTTCTTTTGCATCATCAAGGTCCCAGCCAGATCTCAAAAAAAATTTGCAGGGATGTTTAAGTATAAACGGTATGAAAGCTTGTTATTTCACATTTTCTGATCTACCCTATTTCCCCATAATTTTAAAGTAAGAGGTGACTCAGTTTGCTGGGGTTGCATGAACAGAGCAGTTATTTGGTTTGTGTCACACCATGCAAAAGACAGTTTTTTGGATTTGGGCCTGTGAAACCCAGATAAAGATGGCAATGAAGCCTTCCTTTTGGTAGAGTGTGTAGGATTGCTCATGGTTTGATGGCACGAACAGCAAAAAACAGTAACAATGACAGCAGTGAAAGAGCCAAGCAAAACAATCCCCTCCCTCGCATTAGAAACTTGTTCCTCTCCAAGAAGTTAGCAACTTGGGAGTTTTTAGGGTATCACTGTTGCTTTTAAGTGCCATAAGAGCATAAAGCACCCACATATGCTCTTTTGTTTGGAAGTAGGGTATGACACAGAGATGGAAAGAGTGAAAACTCCAAGAAGCATTATTTACAAGAGCAAAGAATAAAAATGTAAAGCCTATTTTTTAGTGACAGATAGACATGTTTTCCAAATCTTGCAAATAAAAAACAGACTAGCTAACAAAAAGAGAGAGCTCCCAGAAATGCCTCAGGAAGTTATTCCAAAGATGGAAATTGTACTACTTCTGGTAGGATGTACTATTGTAGCAACAGGCATTGCTATGGTTCTTGCTGCCCAAAGGCCTGCATGAGTTACCCACCATTTCCAACAAACATGCCTTTTAACTCTGTTTAAAAAGGGAAGAATTACGTGCAGTTGTAAATTTTTCAAAATTTCACAAGTGCACGCATATAGTGGAACAACAATGTAAAGACAATACTTTTAACTGAAAAGCACGTTCCAGCGAACAGGATTAGTTCTTTGTCTCCCTTTGTTCAAATTGCCTAAACTTCCCAAACTCAGAAAAATATAACTGCCTAAATTTGAAATTGTAGGTAGACAGGAGTATAAATGATGCAAGAACTCTCCTGTTACTGTCTAATTTTCTGCAAAATCCAAACACTGAAAGCAGACAAGTACTCACTACAAATAAATAAAACGAACCAACCAAAACCCACAACAAACCAGCACACCAATCCAACTAACCAAAAAACACTCTCCAAAAACCCCAAAGAAAGATTTTTGAGCCTAAGTGAGGAAGTGTGCTTACCTTAATACACCTACAATTTTTTTAATAGCACACTGGACAACATCCTTGGGAGAAAGACCTGGATCTCCAACAGCCACTTGTAACAACTGCTGTACCATGTCCAGGGGCTGACCATCTATACACATAGCCACTGCTTGCTCATGGATTTTTTCTTTCTCTGATCTTGACAAATCATATAAGTAGCCATATCTCTGCAGTGTATCCTGTGAACAGACAATTTTTGAACACCAGTCACTGTGCTGCTTACATAAAAGGCTGCACTGGAATCTTCTTTTCTGCTAAGAATTAACACATACTGAGAAAGAGATTGATAGAAGTGAATTTTCAAAAACCAGGTCAACAGAATCAAAAGTAGAAAACATTAATAAAATCTGACAGAAGATTGATGTCTATCATTACTAGTCATGGTAACACTCAAAACAAGTATTTGATCAGTAATCATTACCTGTTCACTGTTTTTCAAGTAAGTGATAAAACTGTGAGTGAGTGTTTCCAGATGAGCAAGAGATTGTTGCATGTGATTCAGAGTTTCTTCATAAGCAACAGATGGATTTTCAGCATCTTTCATGTCATTCTCAGAAGTTTTTTTTCTTGATTTCTCAGAAAGATGTCTGACTGCCTTAATTGCCTTCTTAGTCACTTCTATCCTGGCTTCAACTGGCAGCTGAAAAAGATTGCTCAATTATTTATTCATCCATCACCTGTATGCAACTATTTGTATTACAGCAGTGCCTAGAGGTCAGCTGGCTCCACTGCTCCACAGCACAGCATAAAAACTAAATGAGGTATTTAATGAGAAAAAACTTAATTTCTCCTTAGTCATTTACTCAAAAATGATCGGTATTCCATTACTTTCTTCTAGTCTGGTTCCCTTTACCGATGTTGACTCTTGCTCATTTTAAACCATATGAAACTTCTTTTCCTAATAATACTTATTATTTTTGCAAACTGCTACCTTATAATCTTCAATTTTTAACTCAATTTTTAACACTGAGAAATGTCTGAGGATTGCTTTCTAAGATTAACTGAAAACTCAGTTAAGGTTAGTTTTGTCAGGTTTCCATCACTGTTTAAATTATATCCTTAAGACCATAACTGTAAGCAAAAAATACCAGGAGGAGATCTACAACTTTTAAATCAATCTGTTTAAAGCCCAAGTTATATAAAACAGCAACTTACTATTTTTAAAGACCTGTACAACTGAATGTATCTAGGTACTACACTAAAACAAAAAAGTCTGGCTTTCTTGTTTCAGGAAAAACACTGCTTTAGCTGTAAGTCCAAAATAAAGTCTGAAATATCATTGTAGAAATTCATGTATAATTTGTTCATTTGTAACCTGAAGTACAGTTTTAAGGATGCTTGCAACATACTTTCTAATGGGTGGGGGTGTCCTGTGCCTAAACTCTAAACCCAAAGCATTAGGTACTTTTAAAATCAGGTATTTTAGTTACTGGAACACTGAACGAAGACATATAAAAATTTTTAATTTTCAGGTTGAAACACACAAGAAATAGAAAACGAATCTGTATTGACACAGTGAAAAGGAAAGAGGATAAATTGCCATAAAAGAGGGCAATTAACCTGCTATACCATTGTTCATACTAAAGCCAATAGATGTTTAAATCAATAATTAAACCAGCTACTTGTAAAATCATAAAAACCTTGATAAGGATTACTTAGTGGAAAGTTTTACAGTTTATATACTTCCCCCCTCTCTACCAGAAAATAAAGCCAACAGTAAAAGATGTAGGATTTACTCCTGGGTTTTTTGTCATGTTACTATAAACCACAGTAATGGTCTACTGGACATTTTTAATTATAAAAGCAAAATGGGTAGACATTATTGTAAGAGTTCAGAAATCTTGCCAGTATGAACACAATACAAAGGGTATTTTACTCTTCAGTTTCAAATGCAACTCAGTTCCATCGCTACACAAAGTAATTGAGTTTGTTACTTTGAACAAAGTCTTGTTATCAGGCTTTACTATAAACAAAGAAAAGGTGATAGTCTCCACATCACATTAAAATGTAACAACCACAGCTGGATTTGTATATCCATTTTGTAAACATGAGAAAAGATGAAAACAGCTACATATTTCATTTTTCCTCTTCTAGCGCACATTCTCATGTCAAAGTGCAATTAAGAGAGATACAAAAGGCAAACAATTTAAATATTCCATCTGACATATCCTAGAGAACAGTGTCAGTATACTGCCACTTTAGAAGTCATGATGCCATAAGCATATACAGAATAAAGCATTCAGGAAAAAAAAAAAAACAAACACAACAACAGGTTCTTCCCAAGACTATTTTAATTTTGCATTCACATCTGCATAGTGCCAAAATGCAGCACTATCAACACATCACATCTCCGGTTATTTTATTCCAAAACATGAATAGCTATCCTCTGTACCTCTAGTCAGCTTCAGTAATGAGATCTGGTGTCACAGCCAGTGATAAAAAAAAACGTAGCTTAGGGGCTAGTTCAAGCTTTGTTTGCATGTGAACTTAAGTCTTATTTTTAAAAAGCTTTTGGAGTTTAAAAAGATTTTTAAATCTATAGGCTATAATGTGTAATAAAAAATCCCCAAAATCTGTTTTCAAACCAAAGAATATCACATGCTATTTCAGCTCAACAGATTTCACTCCTCAGGGTAAAAACTCATCTCATAAGCCCATTCCCCTCAGAGTCTATAAGTATTTCTTAATAAAGTATTGTACAAGCAACACTCCTGTGTATGTGAAGATGTTGACCTTACTACTCTTATTGACAGTGATTAACATGCAACTTTGAGACTTTGGAAACAGCTCCCCTGCTTTTAATGCCCCTGGAACCTGGGATCCCAGCAATACCGAAACACAGAATTTTTGGAAGGGATTTCCTGAGGGCAACTGGCTCAAATGCCTGCTCAAACAGAGCTACCTAGAGCCCATTGCCAAGGACCACACTGAGTATCTACAATGTGGGAGACTCCACAACCTCTCTGTGCAACATGTGCCAGTGACTACTCACCCCCATAATGAAAAAAGTTCCTTGATGTCCCGATGGAACAGTTGGGTCCACTTCCCGTATCTGCCACTAAATCACAGAACGGCCAGGGTTGGAAGGGACCTTCAAGATCATCTCATTCCACCAGCCCCTCTGCCATGGGCAGAGACACCTTCTACTAGACCAGGATACTCAAAGCCCCATCCAACCTGGCCTTTAACACTTGCAGGGTTGGAGCATCCACAACTTCTCTGAGCAACCTGTTCCAGCACCTCACTACCCCAAGTAGAGAATCTTATTATGATCTAATATAAACCTACTCTCTTCCACTTTGAAGCCATTCCCCCTTGTCCTGTCACTACATGTCCTTGTATACAGTTTCTCCCCATCTTTCTTGTGGGCTCCCTTCAGGTAGTGGAAGACCACAATTAGGTCACCCCAGAGCCTTCTCTTTCCCAGGCTGAACAATCCCAATACTCTCAGCCTTTCCTCACAGGAGAGGTGCTCCAGCTTTCTAATCATCTTGCTGTCCCTCCTCAGGACTCACTCCAACAGACCAATGTCCTTCCTGTGCTGGGGACCCCAGACCTGGATGCAGCACTGCAAGTAGGGTCTCACCAGAGAAGAGTAGGAGAGCATTAATACCTCCTTTGACCTGCTGCCCACTCTGCTTTTGATCCCAGCTTTACATACTTCACCAACCAAATATACTAGATATGCCAGATATACTAGAACGGAGAGAAATTACATTAGTTAATTCAGAAGCAGGTTAAACAGCTACGGAATAACAAAAGCTGATTCCCAGTTCATACAGGGGGAAAGAAAAAGACAAGTAAAAGCAGGATAAAGATAGTTTAGCAAATGAAAGAGAGAGAAAAGAAATTAATAAACCAAAATTAAGCATTGCAAAGGTAATCAATGAACACCTTCCAGAAGCAGGGTAACGCACACCCATTCTACAAGCAACAAGTATCTTGAAACACACCCTCCAACTCCTTGTTACCACTGAGGATGACATTATATGGCACAGAACACACCTCTGGACAGCCCAGGTTAGCTGTCCTGGCTGTGTCCCGTGCCCTCTTTTTGCCCACCTGCAGCCTGTTCAGGGCTGAGGTGTTGTGAAAAGAAGTAAGCCTTGACACTGTGCAAGCAGTGCTCAGCAATATCCACAATGATGGTGTGGTATCAACACTGTTTTAGTTGCAAATCCAAAGCACAGCCCCACTGTGGTTGCTGTGATCCAAGTTAACTGCAGCTCTACCTGATGCTGTACAATTCATTTGGAAATCAGTAAAAAAGTTTTAATGTATATAAGGAAACAGTTAAAGGAAAGTTATTATTCATGAAGTTTCCTATTATGTGGTCTTGAAGCAGATTTAACTTAAACAACTATATAAAAGAAAGGCACAAGAAAGTATCTCGTACCGATACTAAAAAAAGAACTACTGTCAAATATCCATGAAGAAAACAAGGTCAGACAAGACAAATCAACTGAACCGGAGCACAGTGATAAAAAGCGATAAAAAGCAGCCAAGTAATTCAAAAGTAACATCTGAATATAGTCATGCTATGTAAGAACACTATTAACACATTTCTTGTACACCTTCAGGCAGTGTCATGCCCTTTTTCCTTAGTGTTTTATGCAGCGTTAAGAAGCCAATCAGACAGACAAAAGACAGTGAACATTATCTGGAGCATTATTTTTTTTAACTGAGCAATTTATACAATTATTTTAAATGGCATTTCATTAAAAGGTAATAAATTCAAGAAAATGTTCAGGTTAATATTTAATTGTAACAGGTTCCCAGTCCACATCTGTTTGCTGTGTGGTCAAAATGTGGACATTGTATTCCTACTTGAGAGGGAAGAAAAAAAAAAAAAGAAAAAAAAATGGTCAAAAAAACAATACTGACTCAGAGAAAGTAAGTCGAACTTTCAACAAAAAACATTAAGTTGCACACAAAACTTCTTTTGCATCAGAAGTTAGAAGAGAAGTTACAGAAAATGGAACAGTAAAAAAAAAAATGTCCTCATCCATAGTCCAAATGTACGTGGCTGAGTCTATGGAAGGCCATGAGGAAGAGCCTGCGTGAAGAAAATTTCAGCTTCTCTTTCTCTACAGAAGACTTAACTGATGATACCACTGCTTTTTACACTGCTTTTGCTATCTAAGCTATAGCCTTTTCTTCGTAATCAACATATTGTGGCAATCTCAATTTGTAGTGTGTGTTCAACAAGGAAAACACAGCAATTAAAAAAGATTGTTTTCAGTTGTGGTTTTGTTCTGTTGGGCTTTTTTTCCAGAGAACTGTTAATCAAAAAAACATCAGGGCAATGACCTATGAGCTCTAAAACAGATGGTTCTTTGAAGACATAACCAACTCTCCAGCACAATGAACAAAATGCTTACAACAAAGGAATTTAAAAAATCCCCAAATTACCTAAAATGCTTGACAAAGATCACAGAAAGGGGACTAAGTGGGAATTCATCATGATAAAAAGTTGATGTGATCATTACTATAATTAAGAATCTATGACATCAGTATTATTTAAAAGCAAACAGCTGCTTGAAAAAAAAGATGGCAGACTCAAAATGCATGCAAAAATATAAGCGGTAGTTTCAATGAATATTTGGAGTATCTCCCATATAGGGAGAAATATGTTCCATACACACAAATACCCTATTCTTAATATTATAGATGTGGACCAAATCAGTATTCAGTCAGAAAGACTTAGTTATTCACAGTTAAAAGCATTTCCAAGTAGAATTGCCACAAGCAGGAATCCTCTCCCTGCTTGCAGCGGTGAGCTGCTGTGGTCAGAGGATCAATACTTCAGTCCTTCAATATGTGAGGAATGTACTGACAAAGAGTAAAGGACTTTCCCTGTTTCATTTACCAGAAACACAACAAAGATACTTCATCACTCTTCACCCTCTTGAATTACATTAACTGTGTTACCTTGGGTTTATGATTTATTCAAATCCCACTATGACGCATCTCTGCTCACACAGTTCCCACCACCCAATGGCTCCACATCTATAAACCCATAAGCTTTGAGAACTGAATCTTCTGCTGATTGCAAGAAACATGGAAGAAAAGAGTATCTGAGCTCTTAGTGCTAAAGTACCTAACACCATGTCCCATCTTAAAACACAGGACAGTGCAACAATGTCTGTTGCGTTCTCGTAAGTACAAACTCCTCATCCATTTCTCCAATTTAGACAGTCTCTCAACCCCTTTTCTCAATCATCACTGCCCATTCATTTACCTTTTCATTCAGTCACTGCTGGCCCAGTTCCTGAGAAAGCTAAAATGAAGAGCTGGTGGAAGGTGACAGGTGAAGAAGACAGTCTCTGTCAAAGTTCATCACATTCCTGTCTTTCTCAAGTAAGATCAAGAAGTTGCAGAAGCCTGCACTACATCCCTGTTTTTCATTGCCCTTTGCATAATTACACATTCTGCTCCCATGTCTCTGCTGTATCCAAGTGACACACAAGTAGAAGCTGCCTGTTTTGCTGGCCCATCACCTGCCTCTCCTGATTTCTACTGACATACTGAAACAGTGGGGGATATTCTGAAGTCTGTTTGCTAAGTTCCCATGTGGTGACAACAGCAATGGTATCTCTGAAGCTGAACTCATGCAGCCTACACTGCTATGTAGCTGACCTCCCATTACCCTGTATCACCTGAGACTTTTCTTGATTGTTTCTGACCAAAAATAGGTTTTCAATGGAGGTGCTGTTCCACAGGAGTAACAGTGGACTGCATCTCATCTTCTCACTGGACTACTCTCTCTTTCTTTTTCCACCTTCCCTTTCTGAAGTTTTGAAGGAGTGGGAGGGAGGTGAGGTGTATGCAGCAGGTTCCTTTTTTTTTTTTGGCAATTCACCTCTCAGCACTCCTAAAGAGCCTACTTATGCTACCTCACTAAGCTTTCTCTCAAAAGAAATCCACGAATTTCCTGTATGTGCAAAAATGCAGTTGTCTCAGTCACAGCACAAATTATTTCATAATGACCATGCTTTTTGCAGTCTGATTAAGTATCAGCACCATGACATACATAAATGTGCATCTGTTATGGGAATGGGAATCTGATATAGTAAAGTACTTGGCCACAGAACCAGGCTGGGAAGAAAGTGTTGAGTCAGAGATTACAAGAGTGAGCACGTGACCAGTGCAGCCTCAAAACAGATAAAATTTAATTAACAGGTGAAAAACAAAAGGCAACTTCTACGTATGAAGCATTTTTCAGATGAAAGTTAAAGGAAAAAGATCTCAGAGAAGTTTTCAGGGTCTACAGTGATAATTTCTCATTGTACCCTCCCACTTGAAAACTGGATGGGATCCTCAGGTGAAACTAGTTGCACACTGGTTAAACAGCTGTTTCATTTCCAAACCCAGTGCAGGGGACACACTGAATTAGATCATTTGACTAACTGTTTCAAGCACTTATTCAGTATCTTTCATGGCCAAAAAGCCAAGAGATTTCTACTACAAAATTCTGCTCAACCACTAACAACAATAATTCTGCCACCAGTATTTGTTTCCTGCTACTCCTACTCATGCTAAGAGAATAGTGAAACTGTGTTAGAATCCTGAACAGAAATAAACAAAGGAAAATAAACAATGTGTTTAAAACCAGACACTCTCTCCCTGCACCACTCATCTGGAATGAGAAATAATCTTGAAATGCCCACGACTCATTAACAGCAAGAGTTTCAAGTAGTCATTAGCGATGATCATAATGTAAGACAGTATTTCCTTCTCATTAGACAACACTTATCCCCTTGTTACCTCAGTCCAGGGTCAAGTCTGGCAAATAAGATCTCAGGATGAGTCTCAGTCTTTCCTGATAAGCATGAAAAAGTACAATCATGTGATAAAAAGGATCAAAAGACCTAAATCAAAACAGTAGTTCTGCTAAACAGGCTTAAGAGGCTGTGGCCCATGACAGAGGCAGCTGATGGAACTAGTGAAAATGTGTTGGTCTAGCATGACAGTCAGACCACAGCATAAATTCTGTGGTGGCAAAGCTTCTTATTTTCCCAGCTAACAATTTCCTTTTCACCGAATTCTGATACAGATACAGGTTAGATGGGTTCTACTAAATCTATACTAATAACATGGGAATATTAAAACAAAAAGGGAACAAACTGAAACTCACCTCATTAAACATCATGAATAAACTCCTCAGAAAAATTATCACAATCCAGAATAGAAAAGATAAAGACACAAAAAAAACCCTAGAGAACACTTTATCACCTTTTCATTTCAGATAAAGCTAGTGAAGACATCTCTAGATCTTTTAATAAGGCCATACCTAGGAAATTTCATTTCATTTTCTTGTGTCACAGTACAGGTGCATAAGAAAGCATGGGGAAAACTTTATATCAGAAATGTCTTATAAGCAGGTTTCACTAGGCAAAACCAAACTGCAGATCTGGTAATATATGTTATGGACATGACAGCATATTCTTTTCAAACCAGGCTTTCAGCCAGATGGAGATTATGACAGAGTTTATCATTTATATTATCACAGTGCTTAGAAACCATATACATTGGCCAAGAATTCTTTCTCTGTGGAGTACCTTATTTGGAATGCAAAAGCCTAGTACTAAGCACAAGTCTGTGGCACAATGAATTTTAGGATGAGCACAAGTAAATAAATAAATACAAACAGCCCAATATCTGGTGGAGGAACAACAGAGACAGGCACAGGCAATCCAGGAGGTTCCTGGGATGCATTGATGACTACTTCCTTCTCCAAGCGACAGAAGAACCAGCCAGCAGAGGTGTTATGCTGGAACTTGTTTTCACCAGCAAGGAGAGGCTGGTGGGGAATGTGAAGCTCAAGGGCAGCAAGGGCTGTAGTGGCCATGAAGCAGTGAAGCTCAAGATCTTTAGTGCAGCAATGAGAGTGCACAGCAAGTTCACTACCTTGGACTTCAGGAGAGCAGACTCTGGCCTCTTCAGGGATCTTTCTGGTAGAGTACCATGGGATAAAGGGAGGAGGGACCAAAGAAAGCTGGTTGATATTCAAGAACAGCCTCCTCCAAGCTCAGGTGTGATGTATCCCAACAAAGAGCAAGTTACGCAAAAAATCTAGTAGGCCTGTGTGGATGCACAATATGCTCCTGGACAAATCCAAGCATAAAAAGGAAGTCAACAGAGGGTGGAAGCTAAGGCAGGATTGCTGTGAGGCATATAGAGAAATTGTCACAGCAGCTAACAATTTCCTTTTCACTGAATTCTGATACAGATACAGGTTAGATGGGTTCTACTAAATCTATACTAATAACATGGGAATATTAAAACAAAAAGGGAACAAACTGAAACTCACCTCATTAAACATCATGAATAAACTCCTCAGAAAAATTATCACAATCCAGAATAGAAAAGATAAAGACACAAAAAAAGCCCTAGAGAACACTTTGGCAGTGTTTCACATCAGGTTAGGAAAGATGAAGTCCTGTCAGAACTAAATCTTGCCAAGGACATCAAGGGCTACAAGAAAAGCTTCTGTAGGTATACTAGTGATAAAAGAAAGACGAGAAAATGTGGGCCCTCTCTGGATGGAAATGGGAGACCTGGTTACTTGGGACATAGAGGAAGATGAGTCAGTCAATGATATTTCTGAATCAGTCTTCACCAGCAACTGTTCCAGCCACACTGTCCAAGCTGCAGGGACGAGCAGAGTGAAGAACCACCCTCTGTAGGAGAAAATCAGGCTGGTGGATGAAAAAAGAGCAACTGATGTCATCTACCTGGACTTCTGCAAAGCATTTGACACTGTCCCCAAGACACAGAAAATGGAGAGACATGGATTTGACATATGGACCACTTGGTGGATAAAAATGTGGCTGGATAGCCACATTGAAGAGTTGCATTAATGGCTCAGAGTCCAAGTGGAGAGCATTGACAGGTGGCGTTTCTCAGTGAGAAGTATTAGGACTGGCACTGTTTAGCAGCTACATCAAACACATGGGAAGTGGGATTGAGCCCAGAGGAGGCCACAAAGATGCTCAGAAGGCTGGAGCACCTCTCCTGTCATGACAGGCTGAGAACTCAAGTTGTTCAGTAAGTAGAAGAGAATGCTCTGGGAAAACCTTAGAGCACACTTCAAGTACCTAAAAGGGGCCTGCAAGAGAGCTTTCTACAGGGCCATGTAGTGATAGGACAAAGAGGAATTGCTTTAAAGAGGACAGGTTTAGAATAGATACAGGGAAAAAATGCAGCAACCCCCCACAATAAGGGAGTTGGAACTACATGTCTTTAAGGTCTCTTCCAACTCAAACCATTCTGTCTATGAAACAGACAGGGCAGGTCTGGTGCTGTGGTCTGACTGTCCCTGCTGAGTGAGAATACAGGGGCATTGGAGTTCCATTGAAAACTCTCGTCTTCAAAGAGCAACTCCTCTAACTGAATAAAAATTCTTTTTTTTTTTAATAATGGCAGTCATAAAAAGAAAAGGTAGGAATAGGAAGGTAGGTTTACAAATATATCTTTAAATAATGCAAAATGAAAAACATAACATTTACTAAGACTTTCTTCCTGATATTAAACTGTGCCTCACCTGAAGACTAAAATTCTTACCTTTGTGACAGCTTTTGAAGAAAAGGTAATTTCATCAATGAAAGTGACAATATCATCTGGATCAAGTCTATCGAAGTATTTTGAACATATATCATATGCATGTAGCCACTCATCCATGGTTTCTGGTATCTTTTTAATGAGATGATGATCACCATTCCAAAAAAGTTTTTGTAACCAGATAGCATAAACAGAGCTTGATGACAGCATGCTGCCATCTTTTTTAGGAATTCTGGGAGCCAGTTTAGAAATAGATAAGATATTTTGACTTGTAAGGACGGGCTCGAGTGTTTCCAGAGGATTTTCATTTTCATCTGTTAATTTTTTGTAATTAAGACCTAGTGACGGAGAAAAAAGGAAAAGCTATTAATAATTAAATCTAGTCAAACTCTACAATTACATATAAACCAATCATTACTACACTAGTATCTGCAGAACTAGAAAGACTCTAGCCCACTCCCCTTTACAAATATACATAGTGACAGGGTGGGATTTTATGATGTCCTGGTGCATGTGAAATCACTCAATCCACAGAACACATTTTAACATTATATATTGATAGAACAGGTGGAAATGGCTTTAAACAGAACGAGGGTAGACACAGATTTGATATTTGGAAGGAATTCTTTACTGTAAGGGTGTTAAGACTGGAAGACGTTGCCCAGAGAAGCTCTGGGTGCCCCATCCTTGGAAGTGTTCAAGGCCACACTGGCTGGGGCTTTGAATGACCTGGTCTAGTGAAAGGTGTCCCTGCCCATGGCAGGCGGGTTGGAACTGGATTATCTCTAAGGTTCCTTCCAACCCAAACTGTTCTGTGATTCTATGATACAAACTAAAAAAAGCAGATTCTGAAAGAAGCAAGATGTAGTATGTAGAATCATGCTATTTTTTAAATATAAAGCCTAGAAAGCCTCATGTGCTTCAAGAAAGAAGTCTTCATTAATTCAGAAATATGTATTCTGATCATGCAACAATTGGTACTTACCACTTGGCAAAAAAAAATGCAAGGCACTAACCACAAGTAAACTAAGTAAGGTCAGCTAGAGATAGGACACACATTTACATCAGTATCGATAACCAAGAGTCCTGTTTCTACTTTGGTTCTTACAGGAAGAAAATCCTTGCAAATTAACACACCACCAACAAAAATATTTCTAGCAACAATACTATTTTATTCCCTTTTCATGTAATTCCTAAGATAACTGACTTCTACTGTCATGTTTTCATTCATATACTTCTGGCCTGTAACCTCTAGAAACACTTTATGTTGTTCTGTGATTCCCATCTATCTCTAAACCATGCTGAACAGTGAGAATTTTAATTTAATGTGCAGTGCAATAGATTTAAATTTTTAGCATACAAAGTGACTAATTTATGTCTTGATGTATGGTTCCAGGACCTTTTTTTTCTTTTAGCAGCAGTTAAATTAGTTTTGAAGACAAAATTTAAATTTTTGGCAGATCTTTCTTCTTTGACAAGCATCATAGAACTTGAGTGTTGAATAATATCAGTAAGAACTGAAGGTTATCTCTCCTCTTCAAAAAAACTGACCTTTTTCTTTCTGCAATACACCACTTCTTATGCACCACCTCTCCAAACTCTGTAGCAAAGTTAGTGCCTGATACATATGGGGTTCCAGTATTGAACAATTAGTTCATCCCCACAGCAGGTAATGCCATACAGTATATATTTTCATTCTGAAACAGGAATTGGAGTGGTACAACTGAAATTCAATATACTGTTAGTACTTGAATAACAGCAAAACTGAAACTGGTACTCAAAATTTCAGAGTCCTTTGCAGCAGTGCATTTTTACAGGCATTGTCTGAAAATGTAGGATGACAAACAATGCTGTACTTCCACAAAAGCAAAAGGTAACATCAAGGATAAAACACAACAAAAGATTACCCTCTTTAAAACAAACAAACACGAAATGCTTAAAATTCCTAATACATTCTGTAATTCAGATTTCTGAAAGGTAAACTGTCTTAAGTCCTTTGAGAATATTCATATTTAAAAATTATGCTCCAGGAGGTTGATATTTTTTATTTAAAAATTCACTATGAAATGTTGCCAATAATTTTAACTTGCATCACCAACAGAAACCTGTTTTTAAATATTTTTTCTTGCTGTGATCAAATAGATTTCCAGTAACGCAAAGAGAAAGAACTTACTTGTATAAGACTACTGAATTACTTCTTTTCATCTGATATGCTCTCAGAAAAAACAATTACCTGAAGAGTATAGACTAGCCGAGCACAATCATGTTAACACTTACATAACAGAACAATATACAGCTGTGAAGAGAAGAAACAGGTACTCTCCTACCTGGTGCAACTGCTTTGAATTTTTTCAGGAGTCGGATGTGAGTTTCAGGTTTAAGTGTGTGGTTCACCACTTCTGAGCAACCACAGCTTTCAAGGAGTGTAAAATAATAAAGCAGCCGCTGGTGATCTTGGCCTTCAATACTTGGGTAAACGTATTTAGCCATATGTTCATGTAAGGTTTCAGGACTGGTTTTCAAAGTCTCAAACAGACCAAGACTTTGTGCTCTTTCTTCTATTTTCAGTGTTGACAACCTGTGTTTAGAAAAGACGTTTGTTTAAAGGCCTGGATGTGCCATGAGAGACTCTTGAGCTGCGCACTTGGGAGACAGGACAATACTCTCCTTTGTTTAAGGAATCATTCATAAATATTTAGATAGTGGTTATTCTCTATAAACAAAAGCTAAGCAACTCTTGTATTTCCTGACCCTGTTATCTGTTGACTTGGATATGCAGATTAAGGGTCATGAATATTGAAGAGGTAAGTATAGCTATATGTAAAAGCAGAAATACATTCAGGGTACACATAAAGAAAGCCTTTATTAAACAAACAAACAAACAAACCACTTGTGGCTGAATGATGCCCAAAGATCCTATTGCCAAGTTAGAATTTTTTCCAATCCTATTATATTCTATTTTCTGTAGTTGATGAGTACCTTCCATACTTTGAGAGATATTATCAATGAAATTTGTCTCTCGTCCACCAGTTAATCTATCTGACACTATTATTTGTGCTTAGGATACTTTATTTGACAGTTTTACCAAGTTGCTTCTCAAACTGTCATCCATGAAAGCTTATGAAAATTTCAGCAAACCTTGGGTTGACCTCAGTCAGTATCACTGCTTCAGGAAATCTTTTCCTGACTCTTTTGAAATGAATACATTAGCTCTTTCACAGCAGGAATTCAGACATCTCCAGCTGACTACATAAGAGAGAATCACTCTTTTTTTCCCTCAGCTGGGAGAAAAATGGGTGTACATTAAGGAAGTCTCATCTTTAGTTTAGACCTTTCTCAGTGGAAAGTTTTATCTAAAATCTGAGAAAATAAGTAACCTACAGATGGCTACTACCTTGAATGTCCACAGAGTCCAATCATATGCCATGTTAGGTAGTACATTTCATTTGGAAATTTGATGTCTTCTAATACCATTTGATTTCCCTCTACCTTTAAAACTGATTAAATTAGAATTTCATCATTTTTTCCCCCAAGTACACATGCCACGTATAAGTCAGTGTCTCTCTTTGCTATCCAAGTAAAACATGTCTCAGTTTCATTCCTAAAGATGATTTTCTTATGGCAAATACCACAAACACAACCCTCTCAGTTTAAAAATTATTCTCTGATTTCTGAAGGAGAATAAGATACTTTTGAGATATTTTTAGATCTACAACCTACTCACTTTAGGTTGTGTACCTTGCAAGCATTATTTTAATTCTCTACATTCTTGTTATTTGTTATCTGTTAAAATACTAATGAAAATAAGTATGGTATTAATGGAAATAAGGTATCGTTCACTCTTCATATCAGGCAAAACAGACACTTGGACCTGATGTATTTGAAGGGTGTGATCTCATTATATTTTTCTGCTCATATCCAAAGCTGAAACTAAAGGCTAGCTGGGCATAAAATTATATCAACAGGATCAACAGATGTTTGCTATGTGTTTTTAGAGAAGGGCTGATGGTGGATATGAAGGGTTCGTTATGTTGCTCACAAAGATTCTGGAATAAGAGGTTCTGTGATAGGCAAAGTTTCTTGTTGTTGAAATCATAAAACACATTTTATAAAAGTTTGGCAATTAAATGTGATCAGATCTTTCAAAAGAAACAATTAAATTTCCATTTAATTTTAAAAAAATGTCATTCTAAACCATTTTCACCAGACATATATTCCACAGAAAAACGTGGTATTTCTGTTATCAAGTAATCAAAGAAATAGTTAATACAAACTATGTAAGTCCATCTTTTGAGCTTCTCCCCATGTAAAGTGGCTTAGAGAAATACTGTGTATTTTGTTAAAGAGATTAAGTCTTAGAAGAAACTTCTTTTCAGTTCAGAATGCACAATGAGGCATGTATTATTAATGCCATAATCCCAAGACTAAAATATACTGTAATGGTCATATGCTGTCAATCAACTTTAAAATGAGATTATGATACAACAAAAACATGCTCAGCAGCATATTATGCTATTATACATCAATTTTCAAGACTTTCTTGAATTTCACTAGGGGAAAGACTGTTACTCTGTACTCCAGTGAGTTCAGAATTCTATGAATACTAACTCAAGGAGGACAAGAAAAAAGAAAATGACAGAAAACCGCTGCAAAATACCTTAGGTAATATTCTATTCCCAGAGAAAGCAGCTGGCTCTTTCACATTCATCCCAATGTTGCCATGTTTATATCCTGACTGTTTTGTTTAAAGCAGTAAATAATTAAGCAGCATCAAAATTTAGAGGGTATGACTTCTCTGTTTTCTGAAGGAAGTGAAGAAAATCTCAGAATGTTATTTCATCTTCTTAGATAATGCACCAATATCTACCAGGCTTTGTTTTTTATCTCTCATGTTTTATAAAATGCTTTTTAATTAATAGTTAATGTTAAGAGAGGTACAAACACTGCTGCAAGCTAAATCTGCTTTCACAATTTAATACCCGAAACAAACCAAGCTAATTTGATCATGTCTGTCAGACCAGTAGATAAGAGCTGCTGCATTACACAGGGGGTTCTACATCACTGTCATCTGCATGTGCTAGTCAGGCAAGTAGCTTAGTCTTCCATCAAATGGGTTTGTTCACCTTTCAGTGGGCAAAAAGTACCTGACTGACAAGATGTCAACGTTTAAAATAAATTAATAAATAATGGCCCTGGAAACAATTTTGGAATAGAAACTAAAAGCATCAGGTCTGGTCTGCAAAATCTTGTAAGCTATAATAGTTTAAAAAAAAAATACTGGAAAAAAAAAGTGCTCTATCAAAACCTGAATATTACATGAACATATGCATAATGTGAATGGGAAAGATCCAATATATTTACTTCCTTTGCCACTGTGTAGAAGAGAGGTCAATAAATAGAAAAATCCTTTAAAAAAAGACTCAAACTATGAAACCTACCAAATTTCAGGACATATTCCAAGGGACTGTAATAATAACTACAGGGTAAGTTGCTATTGGAAAACAGAACTAAGCATTTAAAGCTGTGGAAACCTAAACACTGAAACAAAAGCCCTGGAACACTTCAAAGAACAGTAAGACACATAGGGACTTTTATCCTTGCCTGTAACACCTATTTGCATAGCTGTTTAGAAAAGCATATATGGAAAGGACAAAAATTCCTATACTACAACAACACAAGACAAATGACACAAATCAAACTCTAACCCCAAAATAGTTCAATTCTGTCACAGGTCAGCACTTATTTCTGTGTAAAAGAAAAGTATGTGCACTTGCAGAGGAGACGACTTACCCGCTGTCAGTGAATAAAAATTCCAGATGGGTCATATAAACTTCCCAAAGTGGAACATTGTATCGCTGAGCCAAAGAAACAGCAATCTTGTAGACATTTTCTTCAAGTGTTCTTATAGCAGACATGAAAAAAAACAAAACAAGGAAAAGTTAAGTCCCATGAAACACAACATGAAAATAAATGTTTACATTGGAAGAGTAATAATTTTTTTTGAGTTTTTTTTTTCCACAAAGCAAGAAACTAGATTAGTTTTTACACAAAGAAAAAAAAACAAACAAAAAAAGAAAAAAACCCAAACAACAACAAAAAAACCCAGTGCTCCATTTGGAAGAAAAAAAATAGAAAACAAAAAATCCAAACTCCAGAGACATTCTAAAGACAAGCACCTACTCCACACTCCACATACACTTTGGTTCTTGCTGGCAGCTTCTGCTTAGCCTCTGTGCTAAAGCAAAAATCTCAGTTTTCATTTCATTTCAATTAAAAAGTGATGAAGTATGCAATGTGTCACAGTCAGCACTTATTTGACTTAGTTCCAACACCTACAGTGCTTTTGGAACAACTGATAAATAGTTCCTCAAAGCTCTTCCTCGAAGTTCATAGACAGAAACAATAATTTTAAACTAAAAGAAGGTGTGAAGACATCCAGCTCACTCTGGAAATGTCCTACAAATACTAAAAACCACTTTTCTGTTATTGTACAATCCCTTTACCAAAACTAGAGATGGAGAATCTGTTAAAATATGACAACCTGGAGTTAAATTCATATTAGTTTTTACTAATCCACCAAAGTTTGTATGGTTCAAGTGGACACAAATGGTTCTTGTTTTTAGGCTGGCATAGAAGCAATACTATTAAGGCTGACACTGGGGGTTTGGGGTTTTGATTTCAGTTTGGTTGTTTGGTTTTCTTTCCTTCAGGATAATTCCAAGAAAAACACTATATGTTCATAATTACTTCCTAATAGAAGTCTCACAGACAACTTCTTTAAAATGTATTTAATGTGAATACCAATGACCATATTGTTTTAGATGCTTTAATTAAAGTCATATGCAACTAAAGAAAAAAGCCTTACACAACATGAACCAATACAAAATACAATTGCAACTGCAGTCAATTAATTTACAAAATTATATTAATCTAAGTCTCACGTTAACTCCATAAACTTGACCTTATCTTACTATGTTTAACATCTTCTTTAGATGTTTAACATTGTGGCTCCATTAAGTTTGCTCCCTAACTCCCCTAGAAATGAAAAATGCAGTAACTTTTAGTAAGTGTTCCATACCATCAGCAGGATCCATGTATGATAATAAAAGGAGTGCAGAGAAAAACCTACAGATTACAGAACATGTCCCTGCAGGTTGTTGTGGTTTTTTTTCATTTACAAACACAGATCTATACCATATCTTGATCTATATTAAACACCACTGACAGCTGGTGTCTGTAACTTCCTCACTGCTCTCAGTGAACAGCTGACACATCCATACACCTTAATTCTGGCATTTAGATGCTCAATCCAACATAACATTACATTCCACTGTGGTAGTCGCTACAGATATTGTAGAATTAAGATATACAATGCCAAGTAGAAAAGCAAAATGCCATGAAAGAATATAATGCTGGAAAAATTTTCACAACCAGCAATCAAAATAGCCTTTGGATTATAACTATTGCTCTAATGGTTAAAAAAGCCCAACCAAACAAAACAAAACCACACAAAAACAAAAGCAAAATATCTAAAAACCTCTTGTAATGACTCTTAGTTATGACAACCCCTGAAAAACATAAGGCATTGTACACTGAATAACTTGCATACAAAGTAAAACAGGAAGAACACAAGCATTAAAAGAGAGAATTATATTTTAATGGAAACAAAAGAATTTATTGAAATACATTTAAGAAAAAGAGAGGAAAACAAAACAGAAAAATCCCACATATTATTCTGTCTCTTCTATTCAATGGCTACAGAACATTCCCTCCAATTTTCCATCCCACCAACACTCTCCATACCCAACTTCTTGAAACTAGACTCAATACCTCCACAAAAACAGAGGCATTTTTAACTTAGCAGGTAGTGGGGTATGTATGAGAGGATGCTGACCTAAAATTTTTTTTAAATACTCAGTAAGTCATCTGATCTATACCAGATACTCTATTTTTTAACATTAACATATCCCATGACAACTCTACATTGTAAATTCCAGTTTGTGGAGGTGGTCATTCAGCTCATAAAAGCAGATCTTTCTTTAAGAAGGGATACACAACAACTGTTGCCAAACCACAACACATACAAACTTATATTCCTTTGCATTTTCCAGAGATCATTTGATGTACTGTCAACAAGGGGATTACTAGTTATAGTGAGGGTTAAATTTCTGCAGTAACTGCACAGCAGGTATACCACTGGCTAAGGGCAAGATAACTGGATATTCAGGAAAAGGTACAGTATTCTGCAGCCTAGACATCAACACTGATCTCAATACTTACATTAATTAAAAAATAAAAACCAACAAAAAAAAAACTAAACCAAACCAAAACAAACAAAAAAAACAACAAAGAAAACCCTACCACAATATGTACAATATATTACTTTCCTTGTACCATCAGTTCACATACAGACTGTCTTGGCAGAAGGAAAAGGTGATCTTTAGGAATGATCCAGTAACCCTCCACTCAAAAAGTAAATACAACTGACACTAACTGAGCAGCTCTAAAATGAACAATGGAGCTACTGGAGAGAGTCCAGTGAAGGGCCACAGAGATGATGAAGGGACCAGAGCAGCTGAGGAAAGGCTGAGGACCAAAGGCTGAGGAAGCTGAGCTTGTTCAGTCTGGAGACAAAAAAGCCAAAGTGGATCTCATTAATGCATGTAAATATCTGAAGGGAGGGTGAAGGGAGGACAGGGCCAGGCTCCTTTGAGTGGTGACTACTGCCAGGTCCAGAGGCAATGGGCAGAAACTGAAACACTGGAAATTTCAGCTGAACATCAGAAAATGCTTCTGCATTGTGTGAGTGACTGAACACTGGAAAAAGCTGGTCAGGAAGACTCTGGAGTCTTCATCCCTCGAGATACTGAAAAGCCACCAGGACATGGTCCCTGGCAACTGGCACTAGGTGGTTTTACTTGAGCGGGGGTGGGGGTTTGGGCAATATGATCCACAGAGACCTCTTCCAACCTCAACCATTCTGTGATTCAGTGAAAGAGGAGGATGGCATGAATGACTGAATTATTGTGCAACTAAAGGAATCATACAAATCAGGAGTGGCTCTTGGCATTCGTGGGATCCATTCCCCCTAGAATTTTATAAACCATACCACAGTCCCGCCTTTCTGTCTTAAGAGCCACATGTAGCAGCACAAGACAACGGAGGTTTAAGGAAATTATATCACATAAATAAAGAAGAGGAACAAGCTATTAATTGTCAAGACAATGACAAAAATAAGCAGTTGTTGCATAATGAAAAGCTGAAAAAAAAAGGCCATTACCTTGCAAAAGATCTTTTAACTTCTTTTACACACCCCTATTCATGCCAGCCTTGACTACCTGTCCCTCTGAGCCTGAGGACTACCAAATAAATCCCCATAGAAGGCTCCAGGGCAGACACACTTTGGATGTATTTTGTTGGAGTTGTTGCACCGAGACTGGTGCAAAACCAGTCAGAAGCAGTTCTTGCAGATAGTTCTTAGCCACCCTGCCTGTGTGGTAGCATGAATTTCAAAAGTATGCCTGTGTTGTTGCATTCAGCTGGGATTTTGCTGACTATCTTCAGGCTCACAAAAATAAACATTTGCCAGCTCAGAGCAATTTTTTCCCCCCATCTTCTCTAAAACCTCTGCTGTATTATACACGTGCACGTGTTTGCTCATGAGCAGTCTCCAACATTTTGTGTTCACATCAATCAGCTACAAAGCATAAGACTGGATTCAGTCATAATAAAGGGAAATGAGATCCCTTTTCCAGCTGCCCATCCTCACAAGATATTTAAAAAAAAAAAAAAACATAAAAAACAACTCCGAGAAGTGAAATGAAGATTTATGCCAAGAGCCTTTAGTTTCCTCTCATGTTTGAAGTTTGAAAGTGAGACACAAGGCTACAGCTGTTTGTTAAGTTCTGCTACAGCAACGCATCAGGAGAACAGGCAATTAGGCAGAGCAGGACAGCAAAAGCACACACAATGTTTCAGGGAAACTAATGTCTCCAGGAAGAGCTGAAGTACATTCAAAGTGGTTGTACACAAGACTTTCTAGTTTAGTCTTCTGAAAAGGGACCGAGTTCATATGCTCCAAAATCATTCTGAGAACCCGGAAAGCACATGCAAAGTTAATAAATTAAGATACTTTGCTAATCACACCATTTTTCTACAAATCCAAAATAAGTATTTCAGATTGGTGACATAAGGCAAGGAAGATGTTTGTATTAAAGTATTACAATCAACTTCTGATTTCAACATTTTATATAAAGCAGTGAAGGGCTGAAGATCACAGAGCACTAGAATAAAACCAAAACAACACAACTCATAAAAAAAAATTCAAACCCTAGATACCACCTAAGAGATGACCTCAAGTAAAGGAATAAATTCAAAATCTTAGACACCGTAACTGACCTGAAGCTACATGGGACTTCACCTGACTAGTCAAGAACTCCCACTCAGTCTTGCTCTAGTTTCCCTAATTCTCTTGCAAATACTTTCTAGCTCTATTTTGCTCAGATAAATTGTTAACTTCTTGAGAATTAACCGTGATTAAGCTTGTGAGGCACTCAAATCTTTAAATACTGGATAAATAATGCACAATAAGCTCCAAAGACAATACATCAAATACAGAAGATATATTAGACAACTACTGGTTAAGTAGTTTTAGCACATTGCTCATTCTAGTACTAAGCAGTTTTGTAAATAAGATACCATCTCCTCCACGTGTTGTGCCTTCAAACAGCACTTCATAAAAGATTAAAAACATGAGGCACTTAATTAAAAATTAAGCACAAAATATGTTACAGAGTTACATTGAATTTGCACGTCTTTTTCATTAGAAAATGCAGATTAAGAGTCAACTGAGAAGATCAAAGCAAGGAAGCTGTAAGATGAACAGGTAATTAATTGGATCTTAGCAACTGCCAAATATGGAACTGCCACTGTCATCCACATGGTTTGAAGCCTCACTTTTACTAACCCTTTCATGTTGTGTTTTTATCTCTACTTACTTTCTCTTCATATTTACTCTCTTTCTATGAAAGACATTATCTAAAGGACCCTTGGATAAGAATGTAAGTAAGCTTCCTGGATTCCTGCATTCAAAGTAAATATCTGTGATAACAGAAGATATTTGTATTGAAGTTACTGTAGATAATATCAGGATGTAACATTCACCCAGTAACATACTGCAGGTATGTGCTTAGTGAACAATATATACAAAACAGGTAATTCCAACAGAAACATTAAAAGATGATTACAAGCTCTTTCCATGAATGCAGTGACAAAATCTGTGCACGTACAGATTTTATAGATTCAAAGTATCTGCTTAGTGTTCAAAACCTGAGATTATACAACTATTCTTATTCAGTATATCAATGGTTTTTAGTAACAAATTTCTACTGGAATTGTAACTATAACTACATAGGTGCAAAACTATAAACATCTAAATATGCTCTTCAAAAGCTTTATGCAGAGATCAGCCGAAAATCTGATTAAAAATTGTATTTAATGCTTCTTATTGCAGAAAATTCTTCCTTTGACAGTCTGACAACTACTCAGCTGTGGCTGTCCTCAAAACATAGAGTTCAAGTCATACTGATGACATGTTCGCAGCTTAACTGCATGAAGATGTCAATTTGAAGTACTTTTTAAATGAACAGACAGTACTAGCCTATTTCTTTTTTTTTCTATTCTGGATTTCTGAAAAGTGAGATAAAAGCATGGTAAACATCAGAATATGGGTGGTGAAGGCTTCAGTACTTACAAATGAATACAGGGAAAAATATAGTGATACACAGCAGCTCTAACTAAATTAGTAAGAATAAAATACAGTTTAACAACTTTTTAAAAAAAAAACTATAGGTCATTACAATCTTTGATGCTTGGGCATAACCCTAATAGATTGCAAGGAGATAAAAGGAGATGAAACCTCCACCTGTACTGTAATTTCATTCGTCCCTAATTAAATATTAGCAGTTAATAAACAAAGTTATAGATCCAATTAAAAGTTATAGATCCATATATTTGAGCAACATTTAAGTAGTCAAATAGAAAAATCTCCAATTGTAGCAGCATTACAGTGTAAATCTCTAAAGCAACAGTTAAATTATCCCTTCTAAAGGTTGGCAGTACTTTCAGCTTACTTTCCTGATGTAAAGCTTAAAGTAATTTCATTCTAAAGTAAAGAAAATAAACATAATACACATTACTTACTCTGCCAATCCTAGTATTGTTTCTCTCTTGTACTGTGCATCTGCTGTAAATCTCTGCACATCCACTCCTTTGCCAAGTCCTTGAAGAGTCTGAGCTTGAGTGAAATCCAGTAGTCGCTCATTGTAGTAATGCAGCTGATTTATCAAAGTGGAGATTTCTTCAGGCCAGTCTGCACAGCCATACTGAGTAACGTGCTTTGTGACCATTTGAATCAGCTCCTTTGGATCAGCCTGTGAAAATAATTGACAACAAACTAAAAAAATCCTCACATATTCTGAAAAAAAAAGTTATCAATATATAAATTATCCCTGTGTTCAGAACTAATAACTTTGTTCATGTTTCTGGGAAGTTTTACTTAAAACAGAACTTCAAATTTTCTGTAAGGGCTACTTGGTATGACATTAAAATTTATTCTTTGGGAATGCTTTAGAACATTCCATATTATACAAAAATTTTTAGAAAAAACCTTGTGAAATTAATAGTAACAGGTACTTCACTAAGACTGAATTTATTTGGTTTTAAACCCCTCATTTTTATTTACATTGAACTCAGCAATCAACTGGTGAAACACTTCAACAAATCAAAGACAAGTTACTGAATTTCTGATATACTTCTATTATACAGAACTGAAAAAAGGAACAGCTTAGGAACATACATTTTAAGTGCTGAGCACTGATACTTTCAAAGAAAAAGTGTTGCAGAATCTACAAGTTACTCACAAGTTACTCATTAAACCCTGAAACTTTCAAAGAATTAAATATTGTTCACCTATGGACTAGGACAAACTTTTTTTCAAAATACCTTAATCACAAATAAAACTTCATTTCTGTGTTAGAAATTAGACATCAAGTGCCTATTTTATAAACCACTAACTTCTGTAGTCAAAAACCCACATAGCTTAGAACACAAAGCAAATTGAGTCCACATGTTTGAAATTAAAAAGGACTGCATGCATGTTCCAAATCACCTCAAGATTTAGACGGTGGCTATGTCTAGCAACTTCCCCTTGACAGAGCAATGTGTAATATGTAAGCACTCATCTCACTTAATACCTGGATTTCTCTCTTCCATGAAAAATGAGGCCATGGGAAGCTCAATGCCAAAAGGAAGCACTATGACTTGTGGGTGGCACCCACTGAGGAAGGAGCATCTCCAAAGGAGCCAACAAAAATACCTGGGGATGCCAATGTAGTTTAAATACTTTCTAAAAGGAACAGTTGGTTGAACTGTTGTGATCTCAAAAATGCTGAGTGCACCAGACCAATATACTTCGGGTTTTTTTATTACAGAATGATTCTGCTAAATTAGAAGCTAAACTTATGAACATTAATGAGAGTGCACAGCAAGGTACAACACGCATCAAAAGTTTAAACCCTAAGGCATGCTTGAATTTTTCCATGACTTGCTGGTCATTCCAAATTCTTTTTTTTTTTCTTTCTAAGTCTTAGTTGGCAGGCTGCTCATCAAGTCACATTAAATGCTACAGGGCATCCTTTTTCCTCTTCACACGATACACTTCTAAAGCCCTCCAAACATTGCAAACTCCTTGATTTTATAAACATCAACAGCTCTTTCAAGGCTGCTTAGAAGATTGATAACAGAATATTAAAACATGCCAAAAGAGACAAGCAAGCAGAGCAACATCTCTACTACACAATCATATCAGTTGGAACTCCACACACTGCTTATGTGCCCTGGCATCTCATTCTATGTCATACATGAGAAAACAAAGCATAGAAACAGGGAAAGTCAAAGCAAAACGAGTAAACGTTTAACATAATTGCTTAATATTTCTAGTCCATTGAGAAAGGCAGGTCCCTCTGACAATTTATGTGAGTAATTTTGCATTCTTTCGCTAGGTTTCCCCTCTCATTGAGTCCTCATTTGTTGTATCTTCCTAGAAGCATCTGTGCGCAATCTTCCATGCTGCCTGATGGTTCAAAGGAACACTGTGGTGGTTTAGTTTTCTTGGGTTTGGTCTGGGCCTTCCCTGGTAACAGGGTCATAACTAAGGAAGTATTCCACACCATTCCTTCACGTAATCAGCTGTATATAAAGAAGAGGAGGAAAGTTTCCTCTCTCTTCCTTTCGGGTGTTTGGAGGACATCAGGTCTCGGAGTATCGGCTCAGCTCTTATCTATGTGAGCTGAGGCCTCTCTGAGAAACTGGTGTCCCAGTCGCACGGAGGCAGAGATTTCTACTGCTTCTCTTGAGGGGAGTTTGGTGGGAATTTATTGTGTTAGCTACTTATTGAGCTTTTCCCTGAGTTTACAAGTGTATATCTGTTTTGTTTTAGTTTTACCCATTTTTGTTCCATTTCTCTTTCCCCCCTTTTCCCTTTTGGCATTGTTTGGAATTCTTGTTTTGTATATTCATAGTGTTTGATTGTATATAATTGTAATATATGTGAATATATACATACTTTTACTGCAATTGTCTTTGGGTACTTTTTTCCTTCTCTCTCGGGAGGGGGGAATCTGTGTGGCCAGCAGCTGGGTTTGGCAGGGAGCCAACCCAAACCTCCACAAACACTCTATTTGGAAATAATGTCTTAGGCTCTACTGATCTTATTAACAACAGATTTAGAATAATGGAATAATGCACTGTATGAATACCCATGTATGTATATCCATAAAAGAGTGCAAAGTCTTCAATACAGAAGATAAAATTATACATTCAGATTAAGAAAAAACAAGTGGAGTTTTTCTATTGCAAGCCATTGCCAAAGATTGTCTCAAACTCTTCACCAGCAAAGAATCTTTTTAACCAAGTATTGTCCTCTTTTATCTCTTACAAAACCCGTGCTCCAAACTATCACAACATAATAATACCATGAATCCAAAATTAACTTTGAAAAATCCCACAGTCTGCTCCATGCAAGAACATTCTTGCTATCTGCTAACTAATTTGAGACCTACTAGGGTTTTTTAACATATAAAAAACACTTTCCCAAGTTGCAGTTGCTTACAAAACTCATTTATTAGAATGACACGTTTTCATTCTCAGATTTGTCTTCCCTCTATACATCTAAAATGTTTTCTTAAATTATTTATTAGGCACTCAAGTTCAGTGAAAAAAAGGAAAAATAGGAAGCTGAAGTGTTTGGTATCAAGCTGCACAGAACTTAAAATCATGAAATACAAGTATTCATTCTTTAACATCATCACTCTTTTAATAATACACATTTTTAAAGAATAAGTACAACTATTTCTACATCCACTAGATAACTAGTTCAATTAGGCATGGTGTTTATTCTAAGAAACACTTAACACAGAAAGGTGATAGCTGTATTGTCAGTTTCAAAAAAGTCTTATCAGTTTTTAATTGAAAAGACCATAACAAAAACTAGGAGATAACAGCACATGAGCAAGGGAGACCAGGGAGCAACATTCTGCTGCAGACACAGTTGTACTTTGCTCATTACCCTGCCTATAGCTGTTGCCCATCGCCAGTGCAGCTAAGGGAACCAAACCACATCTCTAGAAAGCATTTCTATTTCAGGAAGAAGAGGAGAGCTCTCTAATTCTTGTAGCAACTGCCACAATCCCTGTAGCAAGAGATTTAATGTGCTACAAATTTGATGGAGGGGAAGGCAAGAAAAAAAAATTAAGTGAAGGACACATAGGCCATACTTTTCCTCATATACTGAAGCAAGAAAAAAAGATTTACAGAAACAAAATAATTAACTCAAGAAGTAAAATCCTGACCAGGCCTGTTCATTCAAGAAGTAAACACCATCTCTCCACAGGACAGCTTTTCTTTAATTAAATTAATGACACTTGTCTTCAGCTGAGACTGTTGCCATGCTGTGAGTCAAGAGTACCTTAACTTAGATACTGCACCATACGAATGTGGGGTGGCCAACCTTTCACATCACAGCTGTCTCACATCTGATCTGCTCAAAGCAAAAGATCAAGTGCATGGCCAAGATGGAAGACCAGGACATCTCAGAAATAAAATCTGCACTGCCACATCACTCAAGCGCAAGAATAGCTCAACGTTCTTTTTCCTTCCACTGCTGCGACTACATATATTGTTGGGTGACAATACAGATTTGCTCAGAATCAGCTTTTACAACCATTTTTTTAATGGACACAGAAAGCAGCAGATCTCTTCACTCACCAGCAAAACCACACCAGAACAACATATAAGAATACCTGCTCCAATACCTTTCATAAGCTAAAAGATACATCAGAACAAAATTGTACAAACTTATTAAAAAATGAAGTAAAGAGAAGCCGAGCAATAAATTCTCTATTATTAAGCATATAGATCTTACACATTCAGATATTAAAACAATATTCTGTTTCAGACTTATAATCATCTATCAGAAATTTTTGTAACATAGTCTAATGCCTCAGGTATATTAAGTATAATGATTTTAAAGCCTGACCAGACTCTTTAAAATGCTTCTCAGCACAGTACATGATCAGATGGGTGATGCAAACAAGTAATTTCCTACTGTACTAAAAAAACATATCTCCGGATTATCTAGATCCAGGACTGCAGCTGTGGATTTCAATTCCCTAGCCTCTCTTCCCATCTTCACCACAAATTCATTCAGATTCCTCTTTTTTCCAAGAATTGAAACTGAATGTCTGAAGATTTCATTCCAGATGAGTGACTGTATAAAATAAACACTCCTGGATCACTGCACTGCTGCAGGAATAAGAAATTAAGGCAAGAGGCTGTATACAACAGAGGCAGTAATAAAACATAAAAGTTATTAGAAAAGTTATCCAGGAAGTTGTTTCTACAGTTATGTTAAATAACCTGTGTTTGAAGAGTTGAACAAATTGCTCTAGTGCTCTGTTTTCATGGAATGGTTTGGGGGTTGAAAGGGACCTTCAAGATCACCCAGTTCCAACGCCCCTGTCATGGGCAGGGACACCTTCCACTAGACCAGGCTGCTCAAAGCCACATCCACCTTGGCCTTGAACACTTTCAGGAATGGGGCATCTTGGTAACCTGCGCCAGTGACTCACCATCTCAGAGTGAAGAATTTCTTCCTAAGATCCTAGCTAAACCTACACTCAGTCACTACATGCCCTTGAGAAAAGTCTCTCCAGCTCTCTTGTAGCCCCTTTAGGTACCAGAAGGTGCTGTGAGGTCTCCCCAGAGCCTTCTCTTCTTCATGCTACACAACCTCAATTCTCTCACCCTCTCCTTGTGGGAGAGATGATCATCCTTATGGCCTCCTCTGGACCCACTCCAACAGGTCTATGTCCTTTTTTTAGGTTATGGACCTCAGAGCTGGTTGCAGTGGCACAGATGGGGTGTCACCAGAGCAGAGGGGCAGAATGACCTCCCTTGACCTGCTGCCCATGCTGCTTTGGATGCAGCCCAGCATACAGCTGGCTTTAAGGGCTGTGAGCTCACATTGCCAGCTCACGTTGAATTTCTCCTCAGAGAAAGACTTCTTTGCTTTGATTTTCACCAGCTATTGCAACAAGAGTGAGGAATAATTTGTCCCAAGAGAAGATGCATTCACAATTTATTTTTTACCTTGTCTTCTTTTACTGACTCTCTCTTATTGAGTAAGACATAGATAAGTCAGGTTTATTTAGAAAAATCTCTTCTCATCATTTCACCTGACAGCTGTTCTAGTGGAAATAATACATGATATATAAAAGGTTAAAGTGTGAACTGAAAGAACAGCTCTGAAAATAGAAAATTACTACATGGTTTTGAGTGAAGTGCCTACTAAATTCATATTATATAATTCATTTCCCATTTGCAGTCAGCATTACTCTCAGTAAATAATGATACACTTTAGATAATTATCATAACCTTCTATCTCCCTTCTCTTAAAAAAAAAAAGTGCCTTTTGAATAAATTATGTTATTGTCTGTTCTTTTAGAATGTCTTTAATCTTGACCTATATGGCAGCAGCTGTAGTCATATACAGACTCTGGGACAAGCATACACTCCTACTGTAAAACTTCATTGCAATACGATGCAGTTTTAGTTTAAGTGCAATACTTTATTCTTTTAATTTGTTCAGTTACTTCACTGGATATGTGGAAATATTTCTGTATTTTACTCATTTAAAGCTTTAAAATTAGATATTCCATGAGCTATAAAGCACTTAATTTCCTCTTCCCTGACAGCTATTAAAATGCCAGAAGTCAGATATTTTTTCATCCTAATGCAGGAGTACTGCTAGCACTTCTCATTAGAAGCATATATTCCTCAGGTACCACCTCCTCTTACTGTGATGTACATTTTCATTAATAGCTTCCTCAGATATAGAGGCCAACCTAGCATTTAGCCTTAATTCTCCAAGACGGAAAAACAAATATAACCCAATAAACCAAAAAACCCCACCACCAAACCAGCCAAATCACTAAAAAACAAAGACATGGAGAAACCTGCTCTCTCACAATGGAAATTCAGCATTGCCTAAAAAGTAACCTATATTGCCAACTCAGATGAATAAAACTTTTTTTAAATATTTTTTCTTCTAAGATGATTAGCAAATTTCAATCAGGCTGCTTGCAAAGTTCATGATGCTCACTGACGGGAGAAAACAGTTACAGAAGCTTGGAAAACCAATGTAAAAGAGAATATAAAGCCACTTGACTAGGGTAAGACTGCTTCAAAGAACTGCTGGTCACCTTTGTACTGTTTCCCAGAGAGAAACTAAACACTTCACGAGAAGAAAAGAATTAGCACTTATCCCAGCTACCTCCCTCACATGAAAAGCCACAGATACATCTCTAGAGAAACACAGGCAAGTCAGACCTCAACTCTGCTGAAATACAATGCTGGTTTAAAGATCCTCTTTTCTAAAGGAATATTTTTAAACAGCTGGCTAAAGAACAACACTCACTCTGCTTTCAGAAGTAGGATTTAACAGAATAGCTCATATAACCCTTGAGAGACAGAAATAAGCAACACTGCAAACATTTCTTTTCAAAAGCATGCTTTATCTTAAAGAAATGAAATGGGGTGGGAGGCAAAACCAAACAGCTATTTAACAACAGACCTTTTCTGAGTCACCTAAAAAGTATTTAGTCCCAACTAAGAATGCCAATATTTTGTCATGTTGTGTGCTTAACAAAGAAAGATGAGGATCTGTGAAACATCATCTTACCTACAGCAAACACACCTCAGCTAAAGGAATATAGTTACCACAATCTGGCTGCACTGTTTCTAATTGCTGGATTAGTATTTCAGGGATCACACCAGAAGATGTTCAAAACCAAGCAAAATGACTGCTAGTTCAAGGGAGCTTACTTGAGCTTGAAGCCTTTGGACATGGCAGTGTTTATAGAGTTCTCCATTTTTGATAGCTTAGTTACTCACTCATTTAAAAAATATGTGATTATGTGTTGACACATCACTGAGCAATGAGCAAATCAATGAGGAAACCTCACAAGATGTGATATGCTAAAGAGGAAATTAAAAGTGCTAAGAATTGCCTGGAAAGTGTCATAAAGAAGGGTAAAGCTCAGCAAAAAGTTCTGAGAAGTCACAGAACATTAGGAAGCCAGCTGTAGGTAGGATCACTTGGTGAAAAGGTGTGGAAGGAGTGCTCCTGGGTAAGTCCATGACAGTGGAAATCACGAGATCTTTGTTGCAGCCCTCACTACTGAAAGTGAGGGGGAGGGAGCTCTCAGAAGAGCCAGATGAGTTAGAAGAATCTATCAAGTGTCAGCTGTGCACTTGCCCACTGCCATGATCAGATGGCAATTCATCCTTTAGGTCTCAAGGAACATAAATGTTAAATTACGTTAAATGGAAAGTTAAGGTGCATCAACAAACACTATAAAAAATAATGTGACAGACTGCAAGTACCATCTGAAAAAATGGGATGTAAGAGGAATCCTCACAGGGATGACAGATCAGAGAGTCAAATGTCCATCCATGGTAAGATGGTAGACTACATAACAAATTATAAAACCACTGAGCATTAAGAGATTTGTGGGAAAGAGTCAGCATGGCCTCTGTAAAGGAAAATCAACTTGGCTGGAGAGCTATGAGGGTATCAAAGAGTACATGGACAAAGGGAATCCTGTGACAAAATATATACAGATCTTTCAAAATACTTTCACAAGTTTCCCTACGGAAGTCCAGTCAGGAAACTTAAGTTGCCAGTGGATTGGAAGAACAGTCCTTTCATTAACTGAAATCCAATGAAAGGCGAAGTAAAAGCTTAAAGATCATGTTTCAGATAGGAGAGCGCCAGCAGCAAGTCCTCAAGGTGCAGGTTTTGAGATCACTTTTATTCAGAATCCCTTACTGATGACCAGGAGATGACCAATAAATCATCAATAACTATTAATGTTTTCTGAAGATACCAGGCTCTTTGAATTATTCAAATGTCATGTCATGCTACATATAAAGACTACACTCTTTGGCCTTTTTTTTTTTTCTTTCTTTCTTTTTTTTTTAAAGAAAACTTGTCCCAAGATCAGTTCTTTGTCTGTCAGTTAATATCTCATTCATGATGCCTTCTCCCCCTGCCCTCCTCTTCCCTGGTTCTCCTCTATGTCACAGACTCCACACACATGAAGGAAGATCAACAGGAGAGAGAATAGTGCAGCACAGATTTAACGAGTTATACACTTGTTTCTCCCAGTTTTGCTTTTAGAACTATCAGGTATGCACTGGACTTGGAAACAGAAGCATACACCAAATGAAATAAATGAAATTGATTCCCCCTTCAAGTATTAATGAATAAAAGTAGTTGAACACATATAAGCAAGCAATGTGGTATATAAAACAGTAAGTAGGATCGGGCATAAGCAAAACCAAAGTGGAGCAACCTAAAGACTAGCAAAGAAACTTGAACTTGATGCAGAATATACAACAGAAAATTCAAACAGTGAAGCAACAGGGAGAAATTACACTGCCAAAGCACCACTAACCAAATGGAAAGAGGGGCCAAAGAGGAGACAAGGGCTTGAATGAGGACTTAAAATAGTAACAGAAGTGAAGGAGGTCAAGTTTTAAGTCCACCATAGGGCAACAATAAAGTGCACTACCATTTCACTATCTACAACAGACTTAGTGATACCCTTTGCATTTAAGGACAAAAAGATGAATGTCCAGACAGAATGAAAAAAGTCTGCCTGACATAGTTTGATCCTTTTGCAAGTTGGTGTTAATAAACTCCAGTGAAATATCATGTACATAAACCAAATTTGAGACTAAAAATGTATTTCTAGTAGGCTAAGTCCATAATTTAGGAATGTGATAGGAGAATATCATTAAACACAAAACAACATGCAAGCATTTAATGAGCATTTGATTTCCAACAAGAGATTACCTCGTTTATAGACTTGTGCTACAGTGCCCTGTAATCAGGTTAAAGACACTAGACATTATAATAAAGAGGGGTAATACATCTGTTGACCCATCAGATCTGCCACTCTCCCTCTTCCTGTATGCAGCCTTCTTAAAGAATATTTATTTCCATTTCAAATTAAGTCTTTATTTATTTTCAACATCCTATATTCAGACTAGAATATGGATAGACCAGCATATGGACTACGGCTGGGAGCTTTGCTTCTCTGTATTAATGAAATTGTATTTACAATTTAGATCAACCTTACACAATAAGCAACAGAACTGTCTTGGAAGCCAGGTCAAGCCTGCAGAATGATATCTTGTAACATCAACACATTGCATCCCAAATTCAAAGCATTCTTCCTTTGACCTAATTCTGCCTCAGAGACCCTGATAGAGGCTTTCCAAAGCAGCAAGCAACAGAAAAGGGAAGTAGATAAAGTGCGCAGGGCACAAGTTCACTGTATAAATGTACCCTGTCACATAGTGGCTAAAAAGCCAGTTATAACAGGGTACTTAACTGTGGAACTGAACTTCCAGCTTCTTCACCAACTCCAGGCTGCAATTAAAGTATCACTAAGTAGACTGTCTGAGCTTACCATTTCAACATGTTGCCAGCTGAAATGTGCAAAAGAACAGGAATCAAATTCACTTTCTTGAATGAAAGGGAACATGTAAGGGAATAAGGGTTGGACTTGATGATCTCAGAGGTCTCTTCCAACCCAGTTGATTCTATGATTCTATTAAAACAAAAAACTAAGAATTTTCTGCTAACAGCAACTTTCCTCATCTGCTATTAATTGCAGAATTTCCATGCCCCTCTTACAACTTAGCAGTATTTGTTAGAACAGTTGTTTGATGCCCCAAGAAAAGCTTGCCCCAGCTGAGGTCTGTAAAATAATCCTCTCCAAAAACACAGAAACACCTCAGCAACAGATTACTAGCATGAGGACAGGAACATATTAATTAACCTTAGGCTAATTGAACTTTTTCACTCCTTTCTAGAGTAAACAATTTATTCTGGTCAATTATCAGATCACCAAGATTGGATAAATGAGGAGATAAGCTGTTAATAACAAGAATTACCCAGAAAATTTCTTCATCAGTTGTGGGAGAACACACACCTGTGAAGGTGGCCAAGGTGACCATTTCCTGGAGTGAACAACACCAGAAAACTGATATCTACCTCAAAATCCAGAAGTTCCTGTGTTAGAAGATGTCTTATAGCATAGATAGCGATTTATTGTATTAGTTATATAGTATCCCCCTGTGTCTGTATGTTTTTGGTGGTGGATTCCCAGTTAGCCTGTATCACTATGTAACCTTACCCCTTCACTGGCTTAACCCAGCCTCACAATGAGAAGCTAGCCACGCCCCAGTTGTATCACCCTCCTGCCTTCCTAGCCCTTCCCCTGCTCGCCGTGTCACGCCCATAACTCCACCCCTAACTCCTCCCTGAGACCTATACCCCGACCCATGCTCTGAATAAACCAGTTTCGGCTTCACCCCACCATCGGCCGGGACCATCTCCTCTCCTCCCTTCTGGTTCGCGGCAATCAGTTGTATAACTTTTCTTCCCATTCATCAAGACTGGGAATTAGTGAGCAGAGTGGCAGTGGGGCAACAGTCTTGATGCTGTGCAAGCAAGGTTCAGCAGCAGCCAGAACACAGCAGTGTTGCCAACACTGCTAGCCACAAGTGCAAAGTACAGCTGCAACAAAGAAAGTTAATCCCATCCCCACCTGGCCCAGGTACAGACCTAAACCAAAAATGCAGTTTCTCAAAGGGCAGTGAGTGTTCTCACAGCAGTACATTCCACAGACAGTTCATTTCTGGAAATTTTGTTCTCTTCTTCTTCCTGGCATTATTCTTAGAGATTTTTATCTCTGGTTTTATTTGGGTGGAAAGCTCCTTTAACGTATTACTCAGAATAAAAAAGTAATATAGCTCAGATGCCCTAAACTATGGCTGTTATGTTCATATTATTATAACAACTAAAATTCAAAATTCTCTTGGGCACAAAGTTAAGGCAATACTTTACACCCAAATTCCTTTGTTTGTCCTTAAAGCAAAGTAATAACTTCATCAGAAACTGAAATTATGAAGCTGATTTTCTTTTGGACACCAACAGTACAGCAAAGACAATGAGAATTTCTGGAAATTTATGGTTCTGATTTCATGTGCAGATATTAGCTGTCAGTATTTCATGTCACAATTAAAACAACAGCAAACAAAAAGAATCAGCCTTCATGCCATAGACTCAATCACTCCTTCAATATATCTGTCCTGACTAACTAGCAAGTTTTAAAAGTCTGTCCTAGCTAATGGAAAAGAAACTTTGCCCCCACTCCCCACTATCCTTACAACATTATCTTCTGTCATTTCCATTCTGACATTTCTTCCATTATGCCAGAGGTACTCATGTACTGTTTTCAAACAATGTCATTTTAAAATTAGAAACATAGGAATTGTAGATTTTTCTACACTTCTATGCAGTTTCTTATAAATTCAACTAGAGTTTTCCAACAGGATACATTGATTAAACGGACTAGAGAAATCACACCTACTGTGACTCAGACACTGTTACCAATATATGCTCTGTGATCTCGAGGATTCACTTTCTAAGCATGTGGCTGAAATGCCAAATTTACATCTTCACTGACTATGTAAAGATTGAGAACAGAGGGAAAACAAGGATTGGTTATACACCTTTATCCATAAAAATGCACTCAGCTATCTTCTAAGAATAATGTATGGCTTTGAATTAAGTTCAAGGACATAAGAACACACTTCTGCTTTGGCTAACAGCCAGAACACAAAGGTGATGCAAGACGCCAGGGACATGAGTAGGAAGATGATCTACTGTGGAAAGACACCTACAACTGAGTATAACATCTTCATAGAAGCTTGAGATCAATTTTTTTTCCTCCCACAGAACTCTTAGGGAACACAAAATGAAAACAATGGCTAGATCTATTCCCACAGATAGCAACTAGCATGGCATTGATGAAACCAACTTGCAAATGGAGCTATTCTTTATTACCAGCATCTAAGACCTAAATTTAAACAAATGGCCCTTTTGCAGTATAAACCAAGCATTTATGTCTGGGGTTTGGGTGGGAGGTTTCTTCTTGTTTTCCTTTGTTTGTTTCGATTTTTTTTTTTAAATTGACAAAGAAGTGTTTATGTTGGTCAAAAGCATCTGTTTCTAGTTCTTTTCTATTTCACTGACATTCCTTCACTGGATATCCTTGGAATTAGTAGCAAAGAATGTATTTGCCCATGTCATTTTCTTTTTACTGGGCATCCATTCTTGGTTTTGTGGGTTTTTTTTCTCTTTTTCTTGTGCCATTCTCTCAGCATCTTCTCATACAGTTATTTTCAACAGTTACTGAGTAGCTTAAACAGAGAACATAATCTTTTTAGCATGCAACTTAGAATCCACTGTTTATCACCACCAGTATTTTGCCAAGATGGAATAAAAGATTTAGTTAAAGATCACATCAGTAAGAGAGAAATTACATGGCACCACTGATAGGACTTTGTTTATTAAATGGCAATGGGAATACAAATAGTTCAATCTAACATTTCTGTTCTCATTCTTAGAACTGACATTTTTCAAAGCCTTCACAGCTCTTCCTATAAAATAGTACTGTTTAAAAAAAGGTAAACTAACAAAAAAGAAACCTGAATCTTTTTTCATCACAGCTATCTTACAGCAGATAGATCTATAAGCTCAAAGAAAGCTTTTTAACAAACATGGACTCCTCACAACCAACATATTTTGCAAGCTCCACAATTTCCAGTTGTGAGCTACATTTTCCTTTAGCTTTTAAACAGAAGGCAGTAAAATGCAAATCTCAGCAGGAACATGAAAGGCTTCCTAACTGAAGAATTGGGCGAATATCAAAACAGGCTTTCCACTATAAATCAGGAGTCATTCTAAACACAGAAAGAAAATCTCCTCTCATGCTACAGTGGTGATTAGTGGTCTTTCTTTTCAGAAAACTTGTGACCAGAAGTGTTCTTTTAGCTGTAATTCAAAGCTAGGCTGAAAACCAAACAGTCCAGTGAGCTTCTGCACAGGAGAAAAGAACTGGTGTAACTTCAGAAAGGCTCTCTTGGAGCAGCAAAGGAGAGTTTTTACACCAGTATCTCAGAATGGCAATTTGTGCCTTACTAAAACTTTGCATGTTACCTCTTCAATTTAATGTGGATTTTAATGTGTAACTGCTTTACTCACAGGTGATGGATAAGGAGCAAAGCTGAGCCATTTCAAAAAGAGAAACTTGTTAAGGGACATAAAAAAAAATTAATTAGTGAATGAGGATGAATTTTCAAAACACCATATATGTAAACAAATACAAACAAACACACCTCGGGGAAGGCTATGGAAACCTTTTCAATAGCACTGCTCTTGTTGAAATGGACTCTTCACTTTTACTAGGAAGTACTATATTGCAATGTATACAGTATTGCAAGATGACAGCATAAACTACACTCATTAATGCTCAGTGTTTATAAGCTACTTTGAAGACTGATAGTTCTATTACCTAAAAATGACACTTGATATTGTGCTTCAAAAACTCTTCCACAAATTGTGAAGTACTTGTCTGTTTACAGCACTGTAGAAGAATAATTATGCGTAATTTAACAGGCTGCTCACAGCATAAGTTAGTTCAGCTCCTTAACAGGCTTAACTCATGTACTGGCTTTTTAGAATAGCTTTTATGCTGCACATTAATGAATGTGGTTTTAAAAAGAAAGAGTACTAACCCTGTAGAGAGGGTGGCATTTGTCCTTGAAACATGGTGCCAAACAAGCATAGATCTGCAGGCTATAGTAATAACTTGCCAGCTGGAGAGACAATGCAGAATGTAATTGCTTTTCAAAGAATTTGTTGGCATCTACCACCTAGAAGAAAGAGAGCAATAATTTAGATGAAAGAATTAGCAAGCATACAACATTAAGCATACAAACTTTTTAAAAAGCTACTTGCTGTGATGTAGAAATAGTTCTGACTGTGTTTTTCTGGCACAGAAGTAAATCACTAACCTCCACACACAAAGCTAATTCTACATTATGGTCGTTTTTTCCCCTTGCACAAACACCTAACCAAAATGATTTTCCAACTACAGTTTTGCTGTTCTTTACCACAAGGTTATTATCCATATTTCTGAGTTACATCACGATTGACCATTTCTATTTTAAGTAAGCAAACGCATCTTTCCACCAGTGCCTTGCTCATTAGCCAGTCCAATGGCATTTGCTCAGTTTCCTTTAAATGTACCAGCCCAATCTCTAAGAAAGTGTATTCAAATACTTGAGATTTTAAAACCCTAAGGAAATGAAATTTTATTATGGAATTTTGAGATGCTATGAATAGTGTTTCATTATCAACATACCTGTGGCAGTGCAAGTAGATAGGCAAGAGACAAGGCCGCATCATTTGGTAAAGCATCACTTGCCAGTTGTAGCAGAACTGCAACACACAGGAAATGAAAACAAAGCTTGGATTACTGATCCACCTAGCCTTGACAGCTAGCAAATTAAAAGTTTTCAATGCAACTGTAGCTTGAAGCACTATATACATACTCAATTAAACACTTAGCAGCACAATCCAGAAACAGATAATATGTAATTAAACTGCAGCACAGCTTTACCTTAACTTCCAGGCAAGGTATTTGATGCATTAACCAAACCAGAATTAGACTGTGGAGTAACAGATGCTAAACAAAACCACCTCTACTGATTTACAAGTAAATCTCTCCCTTGTAAAACCAAGGCAGTAATGTAGTGTTGTAAGAGTTCTAAGATACCAACCTCAGGAATGGTACAAAATGTCTTCTCTTCAAGTCTGAGCTCTAATTCATTCATCACTGAACACAATAAACCATATTAAAAACTTCTGTCTCAATTAAAAATACAAATTAAAAAAAAAGCTGCAAGTGTCATAAGAAACACCAAAAACAAGTCCTGTCATGTATTGTGAATACAAATATAAGCACTACAGCAGTTGGTATCAATGAATCAAAGAATAACTACTCTGACTACAAAAATATATACTTCTGGTAAAACTGACACAAAAATTATCTACTTTCCCTACATTATAGAAACCAAACTTAGGTTTTTTTCATTTAAAGAATCCACTGCATTTTATAAATCATACAAATATGAGAATCAATATGCAGCGACAATGTAAGAACCCAAGCTTGTTTAATGAGTAACAGGATCTCTTTTTCAGGCAGTTATTGTTGAAATCAAACATCACTGTGGTCATTATGAAAGTTTCAACAAACAATTACAAACTAATGATTGTTGTAAAACACTTAATATTAAGGGTAGAAAATATAAATTATTTCCAGGGACAACTTCAAAAATCGTATGAAACTTGGACCAGAAATTGCATGAGAAAATGTGAGTATACAAAAAAAAAATACTTTTACAGTAATATTATTATCAATATTAATCCAATAGGTAGAAGCTACCTTCCAACTTTGTTTATTTCAAGGAATTCTCAAACACCTGTGTTTCCACATTACACAAACTACTCTGCAGGGCATGCTGGCAAGAAACCCAATTACTCTGCAAACACAGTTCCCCGGGGAATTCTTTGTTCCACGGAATGATTTATAAAAGGCTTGAATGACCAATTACAATTTTCAGATTACCATTAATTTGCCATCAGCCTGAACTGGAATTACATGCTGGCCCTCAGCCAGATACAAACCCTAAATTTCTTTGTGACAAGCCATCACAAAGGCTGCCTACACAACAATAGGTCACAATTACTGCAAACAAGCCTGTCCAACAGCACCTTTGCTTTGTGCGTCAGAGAGCTTTTACTGTGCTTCAAACAGCTTCTTGCTGCTGACAAATTGTTTCTGCTACACTCCAAACAACCTGTATGCTGTCCAAGCAAAGATAGTGAGACTCTATAAATATCTAATATTAGAATCTTGATGAATTAGCTTGCAAAATTGGTAGTTCCTCCTCTGAACGCAAGCAAAGTTTTATGTATTTTATGTATTCTCACAACCACAACTAGTCAAACACACACATGAAAAAGGGAGGAGACAAAGAAGTATTTCAGCTCTGTCCTCTTTTCCCTTTCTCTGGAAAATTAATGATTGCAAAGCCTCATGGATACCCAAAAAATTGTGGGTTCTCTTCTGGCTTAATATCCCCAACGTGACAAATGCCACACTAGCAAAAACTGATCTCCACCATTCAGATACCAGTAATGAAAAAGAAGAGAGGACCAACAGAGGGCCAGAAAACAATATGATTTTATTCATACTCTTGCATGAAGCTCAACAGTATGGCATCCCAGCTGAATGTACTTAAGAAAAAAGACCTGCCTCCGCTGTCACACCGTCTGAGAGGAGAAAAAAACCCACCACCTTGTACTGATTCAATAAAGAAAAATTTTCTGTGTCCTTTTGGGTTCAAGGTATGTGTTATTGTATCCACATATAGATGATGACTTCACATACATACAGACATGTATACAGAAAGACTGTGTGGCATACAGCCCTACAGGAATCCTCTGATGTCTAACAGGGCCAAGTTCAAATCACAGGCTACAGACATTAGCAGGATGCTACTCTGTCCTCTCATATATACTCACAAAATCTACAGTAACTTAGTGTCATTTCAGACTACTGCCAAATGTGAAATCTGCCAAAGGAATTAGACATTACATGGTTGACAAACCAGGGAGGGCAGGCAAAGTCACACTGCTGCTGTCCCACAAGCAAGACTTTCTTAAGAAAATGCAAAAAATCTTGCTTTTATGAATAATTCTTATTTTCTATGCAGATTTTTATGCCACAAGCCTACTTGAACAGCAGTGTAAGAAGAAAGTGTTTTATTTGTGAAAATTGGAATTTTTCAATACCTAGGTTTCAACTCATATTGCATGTTTGGGTTTTTTCCCTGCAAAAAAAGTGTAAAAACTGCCTTGAATCTTCAATTGTTCACTTAGCACATGAAAAAAATCTCACTAAGCACAGAAGTACATATTGCAGTTAAACAGCCATATCCTGAAGCAATTACAAAATCATGGAAAACATTAAGCTATTACTTGTTCTAAAACTCCTGAGGATTAATAGGTATGACTGACTCTAGGGTTTATTGAGTTTAGTACCTAATCTACTTGTCAGCAAAATAAACTGAAATCTGCCAAGTTCACTAGTTACTAGTATAGCAGCTAACACCACATATTAGCATTCAAGTTTCATATGGCAAAATCCCCCCAAAACTGTACAGTCAGCCTGAAAACAAGAAAACTGCAGAATAATAAATGGGGTTCATATCTGTGTAATTTTTTAATTTTTAAATTTTAGCAGTATGCAACTAATAAGTACATTTTCAAGCTCCACAATTCTGAAAATGTTAACTCATCATAAGGACTTTCATGAGAATTGATAAAGTAAAGCTTTAAGAAAGGGGAAGAGGTGGGATCCAATGCCACTAATCCAGGGCTAAAAACAATGCGAACAGCAAAGTGCTAAACCCTGTATTTACAGAAAGCTACCTTACTTATGTCTAAGTACACTGTTTACTGTCTACCAAGCAGTGTCACACAGCAGGACTGCTGGGTACAGAATAAACACAGCTTTCCTGAGGAAAACACAGAACTCCATTCCATAGCACAGTTGGAGGGACCTCTAAGTGAAATTCAGACTGACTACAGAAGTAGTGCGAGAGAACAGAAATATTAAAATGGTAAAGACATCAGGCTGCACACTTAAGAGGAAGAGCACAGAAGCTCAGAAGCTGAAGTTAAAATCTAAAATTTCTTCTTCAGGCAAAAGTCTCCAACACTGACATTTCCATCTCAAAGGCAGCCACTGAACTGTAAACAACCACTTCCAAATACTCAAGTTGGAGCAGGAAGTATTACCAAAGATCTGCCAATTAAATCATTTTCCCTATGAAAGCAATGAATATGTTTTAAGCCTTGCCTCCCCTCTCCTTTAAGAGGCAGGAATCAAAAGCTAAAAGCCCATGGCTTTCAGCATAAAACAGATGAGATCATAAGTACTAATTTAAAAGGATTTTTGCATTAAGAGAGTATGAAAGGAACGAAATACACACACATTCCCATTTATACAAAGCTGCTGCTAACCTTTTCTAAATCACAGTATTGTTTTATCAGAACTATACAGGCTATCTGCAGAAATATCACACGTCTCAAACTACTGAATCAGATTTCACAGGGTACTCTGAGTTGGAAGGGACCCACAAGAATCATCAAGTCCAACTCTTAAGTGAATGGCCCATACAAAGATCAAGCCCATAACCTTGGGCACCATGCTCCAACCAACCGAGCTTATCTCACAGTCATACAGTTGTAAGACAAATATGCTGGTTTTCACTAAATAGTTGAAATAAGTGTGTGGTTTATGAAGAAAATCTCACTTGAAAACTCTTCTCATATTGTGATTCAATATAATAATTTTTCATAGCAGCATTTACCAGAGAGTCAAATATAATGCAGATATCTTCCTTCAAAAAACACTAACAGCATCTAAATATTTAAACAGTTCATTTGTTAAGCCAGCAGGAGGCATCCAAAAGGAGAGACAAACAACCACAGGTAGTTTTGTGTGGTTTGGTTTTTTTAAAAAGTGAAACTGTTTCAGTTAACAAATTATTAACTATAACCTACAAAATGTAGACATTTCAGTAGAAGACAAAAAGTTCTGATGATTCCAGAAGCCACAGTTCAGCATTAATTAGCAAATAAAATACTATAATGAGCCTGCAATACAGAGCTGTGTACACAAACACACAGAATCTGACCAACTGAACACACAGGAATATATTGCAAATAACTAACTCTGGATTGCAAATTCTCATTTAAATGCAAGTACATGAGAATATTCAGGAAACCTTCAACAATTCCTCCCACAATGTTCATAACTTTGCCAGCCCCCAAATAATGCCTTCTGCTTATTTAAAGACAAATTTAGTATTTCTAATCTTTACTGAGCAACTTCTCTTAAAAATTCCGATTTTCTTGAAAACTCTACAGCTACTTCTAACAAGACCTCTTACCAATGAGAGATACTGAAGCACATCACAATTTATAGAAAACACCCAGACAATACTTCAGATTGTTGTGTGCAATTCTTCACACTTAAACCCATCCAGAGATACTTCTATATTTACATTATCTAGTAAACACAGGAGGGAATATACATACATATACCCGTACCTTCTGTAGTTGGAAGTAGGTCTTTTCCTTCACTCTTGGTTTCTGTCAGTTTCTCTGTTCTCAGCAGCACTTCAGCAAAGCTTTCCAAAGAACTGTTCTGGTATGTGCCATAGCTGATTTCAGACTAAAGGTAAAAGAAAGTAACTAGCACATGTGAGCTACACCCTGCATTTATATTTAGATCAGTTGCATCAGATTCAATTCTCTACCTCAGTTCCTGCATTCCCTTTCTTTCCTCTGTTTAATTCTGGATTTTTTTCTAACTATAGCACAAAATTTAGAGTCCCACAAATAATCAAAAATCCATATTTTTACTTCATTATAAGATCTCAACAAAAAACTAACACTTCAGAGTTCTGTAATTGCAACTTACTTCTGCAACATATGGATCAGCAATTAGAGACTCATAAAACGGATGACAGCCTTGTTTTTCCATGGTAGCATTTTCTCCATGCCCATTTTTTAATACATATCCAAGTTCTTGACCCTGGGAAAAGTAAGTATAGTTGATCCTAGCTGTAAAAAGCTCATAAAAAAGTCTGTAACCACTGTTTAGAAAGGAAACAACTGTAAATGAAAATATCATTGAATTCAGCGGGGAGCAAGACAGGAGTCATCTTACACAAACCCGTGCTGAAAGAGGTTCAATATTCTTAAAAAAGGAAAGAGAATCACACTCAAAAGCAGTACTAGAAAAACTAGTATCACAAACATTATAGAAAACTCACTGAAATAGAGAAGGTAGAAATGAGAAGTTGAAAAGGAACAGCTTTGAATATGACAGTATTTAAAGAGTCGGCCTCACTGTGCTTTGTTCCCCAAAGTTCTGAAGCTCTGCTAAATTTCGTCAATGTCTTCTTATGCTATGCTAAGAAAACAGGAGAAAATCTATCAGAATAAAAGGAAAGAAGGCAGCTTTAGACACCTTTTTTCACTGGGATTTGCTTGCAAACAATCTCATTATGTCTCAATTTAATTAATTGATTTGAAGTGTTCAGTTATCAGACATCTATAAAGGAGACTACATTTTATACTAACGTATCAGCAAACGCATAAACCCTGGAGACACATCAGCAATCCCTTACATGCAATGGTCGCAGGTAAGTTAATGATCTCTTCCACCACTGCCCATCACTGACAGCATGCAGCACGGCTTTGGTAGTCATAGTTGTGTTAGACAACACCTCCATGGTTTTTGATGTCGTCCAGTGCAACAGATCAGCAGACTGGCTAGAGGAGACACTGGTTTCATCCTGTGAGTATACGCAACACAAAATGGCAAGTGTTAGACTCCTGCTATAATTAGGTTACTGACATGAAGCAAAATAAAACGGAGACCAGGCACACTGTGTTAATAACATATTTTAATGATCAATAGTTTAAGCAGTAGCTGTCAAAAATAGACAAAAGACAAGCTGAAAGTGATTTAGGAGTTTGCATCTGAAGTGACGTGATCAGCAGAACATTTTGCTCCATACTCAGTTATAGTCTCTTATTTCCACAGACACCAGCTGTTTTTAACTCAAAAGTTTACAATGGCAATGTTCTACATAACTGTTGAATGCTTTCATTAAAATAATCATCTCTATACAAAAGTGGACATCAAACACACTAAAATTAATCTTCAATAATTCAAGAAAGCTGATACCAGAGACAATCTTGTATTTGTAAAGTGGTACCATTAATTAAATTGAATTCCCAGTGGGGGAAATGGTAGAGAAGTAAATATTCATCTCTAGACCATATGAAAAAGTATCAAGCCTTAAAATTCTGCAGCTGGCACAAAGTACAGAATACAGTTAACCTAAAAGACTGCAAGAAGAACCCCAGTCTATTCTCAGTTGAAAACTGCTTCTGCAATACATGCACATACACCTTCACCCACTCTCAGTAAACTCACACTAAAGGTCTTTCTTCAGAGTAGAAGACAATGTTCCACAAATGGGGTCTTCTATACCAGCTCTTCCTCACATAAAGCATTTAAATAATACCCAGCGCATTCATGTTTGCTGATCTGTGCTATTCCAGTTCTTAAAGGTTTGTGTTAACTGCATGCTTTACAACACTTATACATTAGACACAAATATGTAATTAGCACACTAATGTAAACACACAGTATTCAGCAACAGAGAACATAAATATTTTCCTCCATACAGCAAACTTCAATAGCTATATATCCAATGCGTGTCCCTAACAACTCTACTGTTCATTTCCCCATACACTTAAGAACATTGAAATAGCAAAATTCTACCTGTATAGGTTTATGGGAGGTATTAGTTTACAATTTTCTAACTCAAGACAAAATTTCAGACATCAGAGCCAAAGGACGCCAAGTTAAAATCAAGAGAAATACATCCCACCACAGGCTCAGTGACAAAACATATTAGCCTCAATAAGTTAGAATGTCACATAAACAACCTTGTTTTTACTACCTTGTACTGCAGTGTGCAGTAAATCACTGACTCAAGTGAAGTAGCAGGTTCATCTTAAGTCCTGTCCTTTCCTTCAGCATTTTTTTTTAATTTTTTCTGAAATTATACTGTGCATTTCCCAGATGCACCACTAATGAACTGACTGGCTAAACTGGAAATTTCAGCTCTTGCTTCACCAAATGAACCACGTAAATGTCAAGCATAATATATCAGAACTTTTAATGCTCTGAAAAATTAAAATCAACAGAAAATCCTAGGTCTGGTGGCTTTGGAGGTTTGGGGAGAATTTCTTGTCCATGTGTTTTTTAAAAAAACCCTCTAAGTACTTAGAAACAAGGTTTTTGTAATTTATTTTAAATGTTCCATACAGAATACTAATTTCTTTCTCTGCCTCCATTTTCAAGTAGATGCTGCAGGACATATAATTGATTCTTCATGGAGGAAAAATAAACTGAAACAGAACAGAGCCAGAAAAAAAATCCCATCCAAGTACTCCACTGCATTTGAGCAAAAGACTTTCTTTTTTACATAAACCTTCTTCAGCAGTGTGAAAACTAATGACCTAACTTGTATGCAGGTGTGAATGTTTCTATAGCCATACTATCAGATAAACTCTATTGATTTTTTTCTAAAACGAATTTCAACTCTCACGAGTAATTAAAGTCTTTTCTGCACAAATAGGAATTCTGTTTTCCAAAAAGCCATTCTGTCCTCTGTGTACCTGGAACATTTTTCTATCATGAATCAATTTCTCATAAAAGGAATTATTTTTTAAATATTGCTGGAGATCTCATCTTAAGAAAGCAACTTAAATAGTATCCTTTAATTGTATCTTCAGAAAGAAATTATATTTTGGGTGTTTTGAGGGGTATTTGGGGGAAATTACTTTCTTCTATTATTTCTTCCTGACATCATTTATATAATAAGCACTTTTGATTAAAAACAAAATAACAGCAACAACAACTTATTTACTAACAGCTAAATTAGCAGCTTAAAATTTTGTATGAATCTAAACTGCTGTAAAAAAAGATAACCAACAAATTCTGAATTATCAAGATACTATAATATAAACCAAATATTTATACGGATACACCTATGCTCATACATACACATATATCATTTCAAACAGTCTAATGAAAGGACAGATAACAAAGCAAACTATTTTTAGGTAAGAGACAGTAATAAATTATAATATCTGCAACATGGATTTTTTTTTTTGTCATTAATGACAATTAGTCAAGATACAAGGCTTAAAACATGCAAAAACTATACACTGCATATATCTTGTTCATTAAGTCATACACCAAGATAATGAAAGAAAGGAAATTTGATGGAATAGTCTGTTCATAAAACAGAACATCATGCATTAGCTTTCCTTTTTCCCTTTTTGGTATTTCCATTGGAAAACAGGAATTTAAAATAGTTTCTTTTACCTAAGTATGCATGTATATTCTACATTTATGCTTTGTGCCTTGGAAGGGTTTATTTTGGGGATTGGTGGATGTCCAGGCTCTTATCAGGGCCATAACATCACTGGAACCATAATCTGGTGCTAAGCATACAAATGCATTTGATGCAGCTGCTGAAACACAGGCTTTGCTGACTGTCTGAGATATACAGCGATAATTAAGACATCTGCTTAACACTTAATCTGACAAAGGACTAGACATTTTGGGTCAGTAGCTAAAGGATAGGAGGATAAATAATCATGATTCTCTAATAATTTCTAACCAGCAGTGATAAAAATGTCGGACCTACCAATTTAATGTACACAAATGTTTTAAAGGATCCTGTTTTTTCCCAGATCTACTGCTTGGGAAAAATGCAAAACCAAAGATGCTGATACTTTGTTAATTGGAAATTTTCTTTTCTTTAAAAAACCTTCAGGAAAATCATTCCTATAATTTGCACATAATGTCTTTTAGAAATTATGTCTGCTCTTCTATCAAGAGTTCATTTTCAAGGAAACCTGAAACTGTAAATTTCTTGTATTGATGTGCCACTTTGCAGTAATTATGCTTTCATATTCGGATATGTAAAAGATAATAATTTATAACAGATGTAATGCATATTTTAAGTATTATGCAGATTTAACACTAAGAGCTCATTTACAAGGCAATTGATGGTTATTGTTTCTACTGCTTACACACAACATGGCATCTCATGACTAAGCATTATATTTTTAATTTAATAATTCTAGCAATAATATTCTGAAACACTTTTTATGAATCAAGAGCTTAATTTTCAGGAGATTTTTTCCTGGAGAAGCACAAGATTAGTTTGTTTAGGCATTTGTAGCAGAGGGAGTAAAAATGGGTGAGGATGGGTGAAACTCAACATTCTGCTTAAAAATAAACTGGTATGTTGGAATCACTGTAACTTCCAAAGAATAACTTCTCCAATGGATCCCATGAGTTCAACCAACAGTGACACGCTGACACAAAGCTTGTGCAAACGCATTACCTCCTACAGAACAATTATGTGCGTCTTTATCACAGCAGACAGGAATTCCCTTCAGAGTAGGGCCACCACAAACTTGGAGAAAAGTTACATTGAAGTCAACATGACAACAATGTTCAATGACACATATCTATGCAATCTGTAGACCAGCTGCTACCATGATTTCTCCAAGTTTCAGGGGGAAGAAATTTGGAGGAAAAACTTAATAAAATATGAAATTAGTTTAAACATTTCTTGAGAAGAGTTCATCAAGAGAAGACTGATGGAAAACTATGACCAGCTGGTGATGCTGGTTGATACAAAGAAAGAAATGATAGTGGAGACTAATGATTCAATACTAGACGAAGGTAAGAGGAGGTAGAAAAAGGTCACTAAAGCTTTGAAAAGGAAAACTAATGTCCTTACAGACAGATATTTTGAATGCAAGAGAGAAAGAGATGCCCAAACACATGTATGCTAGAAAAAGCTTAGTTGAGTCAAGACAAGGAAATTTACATTTAGAGGACTAATTTGAAAAGGTTTCAATAAGAAAGAATAACATTTGCTAACTCCTTGAGAAAAGGATCCTATAAGTTAATCAGGAGATAAGCGAAAATGAAAGAGTAAAAGAAAAGGAAAAAGAAATCTTACAGTTTGGGGTCTTTTTCTTTGAAGAAACAAATTCTGTGCAAGACAATGAAGGTGAAGCACAAGAAATTAGCTGAAGTGTAACTATGGGGATTGCAGTTACGGGATTCAGGTAAGTGAGAGAAACTGAGTTATTGAATATATTGCTTTTTTAACATTTCAGATGTCTGTAACAAAGGACGAGTTATATAGTGAGTAAATTCTTGGCTATGTTTCCTCCTGTGTCATTGCAAGAAATGAAAAAAGCTCTAAATCTCTATTAAGTCAAGAGGGAGAGAACAAAAAGATAGAATCAGGAAATATACAGAACTCATTTCATAGTGTAATAGTCTGAAACACTTCATACCAAGATGCTGTATTAAACTGAAAGAAAAATCTTCAATGTAGCAACATACAAACTTGCCAGGTCGATTGTCTATCTACTTCCAATTCTAAAGAGACAATCAACCACAACTAAGGTGGGGGGAAAAGGAAAGCTATATTGAAGAAATTTTAAAATGTAAATTCCCTAGTATAACAAAAATTGCTGAAATAGTAATTAAGTTAATTAGTGAGTTTACTCAACTCTGATAAACCCTTGAATAAGTTTCTGAATCATTTATATGCATCTCTAATTGTTCCATCACAACACAGTCCTACAGTCTATGGAAGGCAATGCATGACATGTTCCCACATACTAAAATACTGTAAACATATGCATCCATGCCCATATCAATTATCAACATCTCTTTAATAACTTTCCGCTAAGAAAGACTCATCTACGGATTTCCAGAAAATACAAAGATTTGTGCCAGTGAAACAGACCTGTTCTTCATGTTGATGATTCCAGCAGGGTAAGGTGTTTGGCCCTCTTCCTCTGAATACTGTTTATACTATTTTACCTTCCTGTCATTTATTTTATATATATATGCAAATACATACATGTACGTGTGTGTTTACATATGCCTATATGTATACAAGTATGTATACACACACACACATATATATATACATATATAGAAACCACACACAAAATATAGACATATGATCCAAGGACACTTCCACTCAGATGCCTTTCTCAGAAAGCCACACTATGCAACATGAACTTTCTTTATTTCTCTTTCCTTCTCTCTTTCTCCCACCCTTTTTTCCTCTCTCTTTCTCCCACCATTTTTTCTTCACACTTTTCCTGTACTTCTTTAAAGTTTTTGTCCCCTGCTCCCAGATCTGTTTATCACCTACTGAAAAATGTAATTAAACCGAAAACATAAAAGAATAAATTATATATAGAACTTTCCAGTTCAAGGAGTGTGAAAAACACATTCTTTTTTTTCATAAATAGGTAATTACATCTTCTTTAAAGAGAGAAAAGTATTTGCAATTGTACATGTGCAAACTTAAAATAATAGACATAAAAAGTAGAACAAATAATAGAAGACTTTCCTGTATTTCCTACAACACAGTCAACGTTCCTTCTGATCTCACACATACAAATAATTTCACATGCAATATATGAACATTACAAAATGCAAAGAAGTCATAAACTTCATGATGCACAGAACAGAGGGGAAAATCGGTTTCATTTAAAATATTTTTAATTAAATATGTAGTTCATGTTTATTTTCAAATATTTTGTTTTGTAATTGGGGCAGATTTAAAAAAAACAAATCAAATTAACATAAATGTATATGACTATGTAAGTTTTGTTGCACTTTCCTCTTCTCCTGCCTCTGGGTTTGTAATTTTTCTATGGTGCTAAGACTGTGTAGGAAGAAGCAGCCAAAAATCTGAACAGATTAAGTATAAATTCATAAGCAAAACCCTAAACTTAAAACAATTTAAGAACAGAAAGCAGTATGTCTAATGTTGTCCATGTTATCTAGTAAACAGACAGATGCTACTGAAAACTCAAATTCAGCTCTTCAACATAAAACAGAACAAAATCATTATTACTTTCAAAATTCTCATTAAAACTTACCTCTGTATCCTTAGTCATCAACAAAGAAGGTCCTGAGACACTTGCATTCTCACCTCCTTCAGAAGGAAGAAACTGGTAATTCACAGCCTGATAAAGAATCTGAAAGCATGAAATAAATATAATCTTTTACCAGTCATATAAGCAAATGTAAGAATTGTGAGTGATACCATAGGAAACCCAAGAAATTCTGATGCAAAACGTTCCATGATAGAAAAATAAGGATGAAGGAGAAGACACAAAGCAGAACACACTATTTCTGGCATTCTCTCAGTGTTGTAGTCCCTAGACAAAATGACCTTCCCTTCTCCACGATTTTTGTGCAATACTTTTCAAATAATCTAAGAATTTTTAATTTTCTTTTTATTTATGTGCACCCTGCTGTACTCTGTAGGCTAAAAACATGACAGAAAACATCCTTTATCTGAACTGTGACTCTGAGGTTTTGGGAAGCTACACAAAGGCAAGTGTTACACAGGACAGCACCTTTGTGAGCAGAATTTCTGCAGGCTGTAAAACTGGTGAAGGTCAAAAGACACTTAGAGTTGTTTAGTATCTCTGGTCAGTGTGACCTTATGATAAAGATCTTTTGCATCTACCCATCTATCTACACAGAGTGTTTGGACAGGACATGTAGGACTTCAGAGAACAGAGCTGAAAAGGTCCTGCTGGGTTTCTGGAGGAAATAATTGTAGAAGAAACTGATTAAATGAACTTCAACGGTAAACATTACTTGACTTTGGCTACCTCGAGCAAATACCCAATTAATCATCACTGCACTATTACTGTAAAAGATATTGCACTAACAAAGAAACCTAAGCAACAAATTAGGCCTCCAGTTTTGTGAATGGAGAAGACAAAGAATCTGTTCCTTTTGAGCAATGGGATGCAAGAAGGTGAGAACCAGTGGCTGAGCAGCTGCACTGTATTACAACAAAGTGGACATGAAGTCTTTTAAAGGAACCAGGCAGCAACACAGAAGCTGTGAATTAACAGAAGGTCTGGAAAATTTTGGTTTATACAGTGCCAAAACTTTGTCTGACTTCAAATTCTAATCCTAGGTAAAGGCAGATAATGGAGTGGGAAAAAGTTTTTATTTCAACATTGTACAGGTAACAATACTGAGAGGATCATAATTCTACCTCTCAAATTTCACTATTTTCATAATGAAAAAAGTAAATACCTTGCAGAAGATAAACTGTATTTGAAATCCTTTGTAGAATTTTATTCTGACATTACCCTGTCACTGAAGTAGCATTGACCACCCTCATGCGTTGCCTGTATTTCTCATACACATGGCTATTCAAGTGGTTTTGCAAAGAAAAAGGCTACACGTTTGCAGCCACCTTAATTAGACTGCACATGTGCTGTAGCCATGGCTCCCTTCTCCCCATTCCTAGATTGTGTCCAAAGATCTCTAAGATGTTTCTATTACACAATTATATATCTAAGAACACTGTGAACTCCTAGACAATTATAAATTCTTAAACAAGCCACAGTATGTAGGCCAAGCCACAATTACAGTGAACAGAGACTGAACGTTCTGACAAACTAAATTACCCCCGTACAGTAATAGCATGATCAGCACAACACCTAAGATATGATTCTGTTAAGTCAGTCATTGCAGAGTTAATAAAGATGGCTCAGACATAAAGCCTATTACACTTGTTAAAACCATTACATCACTAAAATCAGTAAGAAAATAATTTCATTGTATATTGGGTAAAGATCATGGAAATCATAAACCAAACATTTAATAGACATTTATGTGAGCATTTAATGAAGTTGCATTACTAGGCGTAAACACCTAGAAAACATTTCAATATTTCATTAACTGCATTTGGAAATAAAATGTTTAAATCAGGCAATCAATGAAGAAATTAAAAGTATTATAGACAATACAATTGCACTTCTACTTGAGAAACCAACTCATCATACAAAACTGCTTAAAAAGAGACCTCATTTGTTGAAATTTAACAATGAACGCAGAAAAATAGAGCAGAATGAATATAAATATACTGGAGCATAGAACTTAAGGGAAAAAACTTGAAAATGAGCACAAGTCCCCTTTACTTTGGTAAGCATTGAACTTCCATGGAAGAAGGTGCAGAAACACGTACTTGGGTTTGCAATGAACTGCTCACTGCCAGCAATGTCTCTATAGCACTGGGTGGACAGTGGGTCAGAGCAAAGGCCATGAGCTCCTGACGCATTCCCAAATCCTGGTAGCCTTCTGCCTGCCCAAGCTGACTGCACACCTCCCAGCTTTTAGAGTAACCTACAAGGGAACACAAAAACAGACATCCTATCACAAATGACAGGAAGATGAGGCCTAATTCTTATTGGATGAGATAAAGGAGGGCATGTGGCACTCTTGTCGATATAACATCCCCTGAAAAAGGAACCATAAAGGCTCCATAAAACAGAGGTGTAACAACTTTAGACTAACCAAATGCATGACTCATTTTTATCATATTGTAGATATTAATATAATAGGCATCTATAAGCCTACATCCTCTGCTTTACATATTACAATAAGCAAATCATCATTGGCTTCAGAGCATGATACTGAAAATCTTGCTAAAATGACAGTAAAAAAAAGTGTATCACTTGATATATTAAAAGAATCTCAATTCATCTTGGATTTTCCCCCCTCATTCTCAAGGCATGAAAAAAGAGACAAACAAATCTCATCTTCCTTAGTATCTTATGTATGTCATTTACCTCCACTCATACCCTCACATACACAAATTAAAGGTAGACTTCTAAAAGTCCTGCTCTTTCCTGCTAGCTGTAATCACATATTTTCACTTGTTTTGAAAGGGGTACAGTGTAGAAAGAACTGTGGTTCCCTGAGGCATACAGAAAAGCTCCCTAAGGTTACACATTTCATAGTTTGGTATATACTTATTATATACAGTATTTGCTGTATGTGTCTCTATTCCATGGAGATGTTATTTCACTTCCACAAACAAGATATAAAGGCTATTTTAATTAAATGGTCCAATCTGAAACGCTACACCTCACAATAAGCCAAGAGTCAGAACTCAGATTTCCATCACCATCACCGCATGCAGCGCCTGTTTATTCACTTCACCTGCGGCCATGAGCTCCTGGCAATGCATACTAGCTGCTTTGTAGTCCTGGAAACTGAGAGCCTGTTCCACTAAAAGGATTAAAACTTGACCTTTTCTCTCAATCTGATCATCTCCTGTAAGAAAAATTCAAACATTTTATTAGTTATTAGAAATTAATGTTCGACTTCAGCTTGCTATTTCATTTCTTAAGAATTAACTATATAGCACAACATGGAAAGCCCCTCTTGAAACTGAAACAGAAATAAAATTATGTGCTTTGTCCTAAAAATAGTTGGGTATTTTAAAAAAACATTGGCATCAAAGCTGGCTGGAAAAAAAAACCACAAAACAAACAACAACCAACCACATATTATGTCTAGGTTAAAAAAAAAGTTTTAAAAACTGTATTTATGTGATGGCCAAGACATAGATCAAAACTGGTATTTAAGCTAAGTGATACAGAAATCAAAATCCTGACACTGAAAAAGGTCTATGAACTGTAACAGAAGAAAAAAAATGAAATTTTTGTTATCTTATGGTATACAAAGACCAAGTTTAAACAATCACTTCATGGTTCCAAATAATTCACGAGATGCAGAAAATAGGCATTTAAAAATCCCTAACCTCTTAATTTGAGTGAGTAGAATGGAAAACTAATTTTTTCACACCATACATGCATCTCGGTCACCAGACCTTCTGGACAATGCCTCTTCTACCAGTTATGAGTCGAAAGTAATATTTCAGATTCTACTGAACTCTTGTGACTAAAGTCTCATCAAGAATCTTTGCAGAAAAATGTCCTGACCTCAATTCTCAATTTTAATACATCAGCATTGACAGAGGAAAATGTAATCAGACAGCTCATCTCCTTTTCAAAGCCAGTTATAGTTAAAACAAATTCAATACAAATAACATTTATACTTGTCAGTCTTTACTAGCCATCTATTTTTTAAAGCTTTTTCCAATTTAGAGTGAACACAAGAGAATGAAATTCATTTACTTTACTAGCACTAGTTTGTCCAGTCTTGTGCTCAAAATTCTATGTATATCCATGCACTGTATGAGGTGACAAAACATACACAGGAAAAATAATTTTACAGTATTCATTTTAATTTAGGAAAGAATTTTTAGAATAAAAATGTGTAGTTTTTCTATGCAAGGTTCTTGCTCACGTTACTCCTCTATTATTAAAAGCAATTTTATGCCGTCAGTGCTGTTACAGTCATTTGAAAAGGGCACTGGTTTATGAAACTATATTACTATAACTTGTGAAATGCAAATATTTCAGAAGGTTAAACAGATCCAGCTTCAAAAACCATTTAAAGAGTGCGTGTTCTTAAATTGCAGAGCTGTTATTTTTAACTCCACTTTGCAGATCCATGACCACAGACAAAGCAAATTTCTTTCTAAAGCTTTTTCAAAACAAAAGCTGCAGCAGTTGCACTAAAATGACATTCAGGCAAGTGAAGTTACCCTAATTACTGAACTCAATCAAGACTCCCCTAATCCCGGCACGTCATGACTAATTCAGTTGGGGGAACGGGTTGGCTTCCCATAATTTTATCTTTTGGCCTCCTGCTCGATATACTCCCAGCACACAATGTTGTAAATTAATCACATTTAAGGCTCTTCCTGTTGCAAAATTTTGCCCTCTGGAACCTGGGAACCTCTCATTCGGGCAAAAGCAATTACACATGACAGAGGTGCTTCCATCTACACCAGCTAGATGTGAACTGTCATTTCCATAAGCAAGAGTCACGTACTTGCCAATCACCACCTGATGCCCACTTCACCCTGACAGCTTAACTTCCTGCTGAGAGATTCAACCAAGTAGCAGACAAGTAAAAGTCAGTAATCAAACTGCCACTTAGATTTCAGCTAGATAAAATAATCGCTGCTATCTATTCCCACTTCAAAATCTGTGGTATTGGAGGAAAGAGAAGGAGAACACTTGGACCAAGGAATGGTCTTCTAAACTGCTTGAGCAGTTGTGTGCTATTAAGTCCTTGATCCCCAATGTTTCGGACAAGTACTTTTGATGTAGTAGGATACACCACCCCATGTTTTACAAAAGCACAAGCATAAAAGACAAGGATCATTTTATTTCCAATCCTGGCTATACTTGCTCATCTTATCCCCACTGTTCACTCATTTACCCTTCCACTGCCTTGACACGCGCTGTTATGGCACAGAACAACCACCAGCTCCAGTGTTAGTGGTGAATCCCCTTCAATGCACAGCCCAAACCCTTCTTCGCACAGCTTTCATTAACAGTACAGTGACTTGTAGTGCTACCTGCTGCAATTTAGCCACTGTCTTCTATTCAAACATGAAAAAAAATCACTGCTTCAGCTTTATGACACCTGATTTGGTAGTATTTTAATTAGTAAAGTCTTATAAAAGTTAAAGTACTGAATTCTAAATTGTTCCCCTTGTCATTTTGACAGATATCCAAGACTTAAAACCAAGATAGGAATGACAAAAACCCTTAAAATTGTGACCTGATTCTGTTACACAATAATTCAGCATCAAGTCTTAATGTTAATGTCTGACATACAGACTTAAATCAAATTTAGAAACTGGAAAGGAGGGAACAGGGTGTGTGCACATGCCTGGGGAAATGCTGGAGTTTCCATCCCAGGAGTTATTTAAAAGACTTGCAGAAGTAGCACCTAAGGACATGATTTACTGTGGACTGGCCAGTGCCAGGTTGGACTCGGTGATCTTAAAGATTTTCTATAAACTAAATGATTCTAAAATTCTAATAAAAAGGATGAGAGGAAAAATATGGAAAGTTAGAAATAACAGAAAATATGTTTTTCTTGAGAAATAAAAGATGTTCAAATACTTTTTAACAGCTTGGATCCAATTTGGCTGATATAAAAAAAAGTTTATTGAAACAACTTGGGTAAGATGCATGCTACTTGTGAGTGGATGAAATAACATTATCTTGAATGAAATCATATCATACAAACTTAAAAGTCAAATGATAACACTGTATATGCACTTCAGAAAGTCAGTGTCACCTACATTTAGGAGATCAGAAAACAACTATATAGTTAATTCCACATGCCAGAAAGTCATTGTTAATGAAGGTGAATTTAAAACAAACTTTGACTTAGCAAAGACTCTGAGCAAAGTTTAAAGTTAGTAGACTTAGCTTATGGATATTAAAATTAAATAAATTGCTACAGAAAGTTGAGAGAAAAAGAGAATAATGAACAGAAAACATTTCTAGAGAGCCTGACAAAAGGAAAACACAAACGCTCATCAGATCTTCTTGATATACAGTAAGAGCAGAGGTGCTCTTAATCTCCCATAAAGAAGCATTTTTTCTACTCTTTTTTGCACACACCTACTCAAATAATTGCATAAAGTCAATTTTTCACACCCTTTCTTAACAAAGTGTGTGGCTTAAGTGAGGATCACAAGACACAGAACAGCTCCAGCTTCCCGAGCAGGTGCAGATTTTCCGGCTGTCATGCTGAGCACATTCTCCCTCACTCACTTTACCCATCTGTGAAATTAAGATAACACTTGTGGTGCTTACTTTACAGAGACAGTGACAGGAGGCTTAAGTAGAGTTTACTGTCATTAATCAAATACTTTAAAGCAATTAAGAAGCTACCTGATACATCATTACCTAAGCAATATTTAAACTTTGATAAGTATGAATATCAATTCTATTACTCACTTAAAGTGCTGCTCTCTAAACAACCTGTATTCAGCAAACACAGCTCATGAAGCTCCTTAAGGGCAACTATGTGCATTCTACCCTTGCACCCACAACAAATGCATTCTTTTAAAATTGAAATTAAAATATATATGCTCACAGAATTTTATAGGCTATATATTATACATAGTAAAGCACAGCATACACTGTATGTTCTATATACACATATATCTATAAAATTTACATAAGCATGGATACATGTAGCAAGCAGGTCTTTCCCTATCAGTAATATGGGGTGGCGTGGCAGTAGGAGGAAAGGAGGAATTGCTGAAACAAATTCCTCCAGTTTGTTGACAGGCACAAGAAAGGACTCTACTGGTAGATGCTCCGGGTGGACTGGGGACAGAAGGGACCGCAAATTTGGGCATGCATAACCAATACCAGTAAGTCTGTTCCACAAGACAAAATCAGAACTTCTTTCACAGTAAAGGTGTCTCATAAATTAGGATAATTGCGTAAGTAGTGAAAACCAATTAAGGACAAAAACCAATTCTTTCTCCCAGCAGCACTTTATCTAATTCTTCATTAAGCAAGTCCATAAAGTTCAATCCCTGGATTCTTTTCCAATATGCAGACCCATCCAATGTAGTTCAATAAAACCATTTGCTTTCATCATAAGCTGCTAGAACTCAAGACACCCTTTCCCAGTAGTTTTACACCTGCTGACAAACACTACCTGTACTAAAACCACAAGGAAGGCTTTTCTTTTCTAATATTAAATTTAAAATAAAATATTCATTCACAATTTTTTAAATCTGTATGCATGAGCTGCCCTTTTGGCTACAAACTAATTTATGGACTAACATTAGTGTTTTTCATCATTCTTATGATGGAGCTACCAAGCCCTAAAATAACTCTCCACCATATTAATAATTAATCATAACTCAGTAACTTAAATTACAAGCTGACAGGTACAGAAATCCATTTCTACATGTCTTGTTTCATGTTTTTGGTTTTTTGGTTTTCTTTGGTTTGATCTACCATCAAACCTTACAAAGCTCTTCATTACAGACTATGATTAAGGCTATGTCAGAATTTCACTTATAATCTGTTTTCAGAGGTATTAATAACCAATAGGTTGGAATTCCAGACCCAAAAACTTGCAGTAAAAATGATATGCTGTTTATAGCTTTCAAGTCCAGAAAAAAAAAATTAAAGAAATTAAGAAATAGAGTTTTTTTTAAATTAAATAAGTCTGTTTTCCATAATCCATCTCCTACAACAAGTTAAGTTTAGATGAAACTCACAATTATGGCATTCTCATACCAAATCCATATCAGAAACCAGCTTTTCAATATAAGCAATACAATTAGTCATACTTTAGTGACAGTGAAATGGTTTTAAACCACAAAAGCTTAAAGTCACTTAAGTAAAACAAAACACAACCAATACATCACACTCCACTACAAGAGAAAGTTACAACTAAATATTATTCTATAACCCACAGAAGTGACATTTATTTAGCATAAGAGACAAGTAAAGTATGTCAAAGTAGTGTATTCCTTACCAGGACTCACTCATGAAATATACTTTTACTACTAAAATTCCCTACTTATCACAAGAGCAACCATCAGCATTACTCTTGAGGTTACCCATTAAACTCAGAGAGCCCAACATTCACAGAATAAATATGTCATTGGTAGACTAAGTAGTAGTTTTTAAAACATTCACCTGCTGAAAAATTAACCACCTCACGCATTCATCTTCTGGTTTTCTCTAGCCTAGTAAGCGCACAGAAGAGAAAAATCAGGAGGCTGTTTCATCATCTGGCTTTAAATATCTCTTCTAACTCTCTTTTCTGTGATGTCTCTGTCATGTCACTGTGATTATAACACTAGCACACAGACACTACTGTATCCATGAGCTCTGTACGAAGTGTTCTCTACTTAATACCTGGTGCCTGACATATTTCAGTCTCTGGAGATGAGAGTCATGAGTTTGATTCCTGTTCAAAGGTACAAGCCAGGGCACTGTAAATACTGATCTACACCTAAGGCACTAGGCTATCAATACTGGACAGAATACTTGTGTTTGTAAGCTTCATAGAATCTCTGTGGATTCATTCATACAAAGAGAATCCCTTAAAATCAAAAAGGAGATAAAACAAAAATCAACAGCATTAGCCTAAAGAACCCAGAATACCAAGGAAAACTAACAGATTTTTAACTTTATGTGGCAGAAAGCAGAAAAGACAGGGAAAGAGCTGTACAGCAATCTTGTCTTATGAACCAAAAGGGAGACTTTTTTTGTCTCCAAAAGCCTTATAAGCAAAGAAAAAAGAAGTTACAACTGTCATTCTACTTTTTCAATGGATTACACTGGATCCAGCTACCTAACACAGTACCATCCCCTCCCTTCTGCCACCTTTCACGTAGCAGCGCTATGTAACAAGAGCACTGAGCTGACCAGAGTTGCCTGTGACTCCTTTCCTTAGTACCTGGGCATCCTGGGAGGTCAACAGCCTAACTTCCTTACATCTGTTCATAACATCACACAACCCTCTTGAATATCTCCCTCCTTAGGTATAACACTATGCAAAAAATTGCCAATACTAAACTTCCCGAAAACATAAGGAAAAAATCTTAAATGATTTAATAAATAGAAAGAGATAAGGGAATAAGCCAGGCATGCTTTAGTGACAAAGCCAGAATGCATTGATTTTATATGACATGCTGCATGAAATGTGAATGCCTATTTTATATTTCTATATTTCTACATCATTAAAATACAGCAGTATTGTGTTTACAGCTGCATTGATTAAGTATTTTTCAAAAATCAAAAGGCAGCTACTTTAGGTAGGCTATCAAAAAAAACCCCGTAATATCCTCAGGATTCAATGTTGGAAGATGTTCAGTTCATCAAATGAATACTCAATGCATTATTTTTAGTGCCCAAAAGAGATATAAGCAGCATAGACGAAAGTCTAACAGCTGAAATACATTCTTTACAAAGGAGTTTTCCTCTCTAACTTAAATGTGACTGTCATTAAATCAAACTACCTTATCTGACAGAGATAATAAGTTTTACTGGAATTTTAGTACTACCAATTAATTGTAAAACAAGATACTCTCAGCCATGACTCCTCCAATCTGCAAAAAGCTTTTACACCAACTCTAGATTAGACAGGGCATTTTTTATTTCAGTTATTAGTGAAATGTCAGAGCAGCTGACCATTTCAGCTGTTTTACAGATAGAATATTCCATTCATGCAAAATCTTTCATTCCTCCCCAATGACTGCTCTTCCAGATGACTTTTTTAGTGCTATCTTTGAACACATATTCTAGTGATCAACTCAAATGGCCTAAAACATAACACACATTGCATTGTGATTCTGAGACTTAGTAACACAGCTTACCTGCAACCCTGAGCAAGTTGGCAAGTCCCAGGAGCTTAGCAGACTGTTTATAGTTTGCTGACATCTGAGCCAGGCAGTCCTTGATGAGACTGAGTCGATCAGAGCACAAACGCACTGTTGAAAGCAGAACTGGTGTTAAGAGGCTGCACAAATGAACCCCACTGCTGTATTTCTGGTTAAACAACATGGGCACAGGAAGAGTGCTGGGGAGTATAAGAACACAAACACAATCTGAAAAGCAGCCCAAAGATGTTTGCATGCAGATCCTCAATTATACCTATAAAGTAAAAAAATAATAGCACGGTATCTCCAGATCCAATCACTATAAGTCAAACTGTGAAAAGATTAAAAGGAGAGAAAAACTGACCTGAAGGAAAACTTATTTTTGTTTCAGGTTTTCACAGTCAATGGTTTTAAATTTATATGATTAACCAATATACTTTTATGCATTTTTTTAATTATCATTTTTGAAACATTCTGAAAGACTGCTAATGCAGACATTAACTTCCATTTAGAAAGTTTTAAGTAACTAAGATTTCATACTACATTTTATTGTACCGTGGACAAGATACATCACACAGATTGAAAGAACCATCACAGAACCATGCTTCAAGCTGTTTTAATTTACGTAAAAATTTTCTGAGCAAGTGGAAGGATAGTCTGCAAATCACCAGGTTGTGTTAACCATATTCTGAGAAGCTTATAATTAGTATTGCATTTCAAAAAAGATTTTACGAAGAATTAAACAATTGTCTTAATTGTATAACTTAGTATCATGAACTGAATTCAGTGCTCTATTTAGGTAGTTAGTGGGTGGTTAACCTTAGAGTGCTGCTTTAAAAAGGTAACATTTTCATACCGTCCAAGTTCTCAGAACACAGAGGAACAGCATTCAGATCTTCCACTTAACACATAGTAAGAAATTAATGGCTGCATGTGGGATAAACTCTACCCTAGCATGTTGGGCTTAAAGCATATGATATTAAGCCTCTCAATAAGAGCAAAGAAGTACTTGCATAAAGCAAACACCATTAAATCTGGAAATCAAGTTAGAATAAAACAAATTAAGAATGAAGGAGCAGGAAAAGGTTACACTTTTAGTTTCATTTTTAATATTCTATCACATGTATTAGTATACAGTAATAATAATATGTTTTCATTCACATTTAAGCAGGATTTTTGTAAATATCTAACATAACTGAAAGTAATCTGATGGGTCAAACACATTAAAAATGGACTTTTCTTCACCTTTTATGTTAACAAATCTTCAGATTTTATTAAAATAGAGTATAATAGCAGTTCACAAACTGCTGAGTTTGCTAAAATTACAAGTTAGGGGAAGCTCTACAGAAAACTAAACACAGAACTGCAAAAAAAAAAGTCTATTGCTAGTAAGACTATTGCTGTGGGAACAGCTGATCCTCAGTGCTACTTTAATGACATTCTATCAAAGTAACATACCATTTAAAGGCTTTCATTAAAACCTGAAAACATAATTTTAATATAATTAGATTAATTTGATTGACATGAAAGATACTAGAGCAAGGATAAGTCAGGCTCATTAATGAAATTACAAGCATGATTTCACATAGTCTAATTAATTTAGATCAGTTATATTACACATACTGTTAATGCAGTATTATGTCACCATTCTTTTTAAAAGATGCTTTCCTGTCCACACCAAAAAAAAAATTGAAGAAAGTACTTGAACTTTTCTACAGGCTGAACAAACAGCCAAAAAAGAATATTACTCTAGAAATCAACAGGCCAATACTGCAAGATCTAGAAACCAGGCATTCTCAGTCCAGAAACGGTAAGATTTCAGAATGTTACATACAGATCATCAACTCACTTGAAGAAAAAATACTTGAAAAAAGGAGAACAAAAAGAGATCACCAAAGTAAATTAATAGCCACTAAGGACATCTACTTCATTTTCCATAGCCCCAGAAGTGCTCTCCATAAATCCCAGTACTTCTCTGCACAATGCCAGAACTACAACACTACCATCAGCATGTTTCATTTGTACTCAGTGCTCATCTCAGCCAGCTCTCTTACTGTGCTTCCCTTACTAATGTCCATGCAGTTTCATTGTATATAGTCATAATTTCTTTCCAACAACTTTCTGTTCCACTAGAGTCAGAGCTCCAAAGCAGATTTAGTTCTAACCAATTCATCAGAAGAAATACCTTTTAAAAGTTCACTTCCACTGTCATTGGGTTTTATATACTTCAAAATGAAACAGCCCAGTGGAAACATGAAAACTGCCTATCCATGAAGTATCTCTCTCGCACCTGTTATTTTAAAGCTCATCAGCACATGAGCAAGCGCAGATTATGTAGCAAAAGAAAGATGAGCTCAAACTATTTCTGTTGAAGTCACCAGGAACTCCATATACGTGATACCCTGAATTGTTTCAAAGTTCTGCTAAAACTCAGTCCCAAAACAGAGGTGTCATATGCAAATACCTTTCTTACCTTACATAAACAAAAAAATTTTATTAAAAAAATCATTTTTTGTATGTGTCTGTAAACTGTTTGGAGGCAGGAAACAAACCCTTTAATTTAATCATGTCACACTTCCGTAATAGCAATTATTTCTCATGCCTATTTATGTCTGTGATTCAAACAATCATATAAAGAATAAAACCATGCAGTACCTTGTAGAGGTAATATTTTCACTCCAAATTCTTCAAGGTAACCAAGAGCACGAATGAGGTCCAGCTCCTCCTGAATAGCACTTGGACTGTCTACAATAAGTTGCAGACAGCACCTAAATAGGAATGAAACATATTTTTCTCAAGTTTCATGAGCACATTCAAAGATAAATTTGTGCAAAAAGTTCACCTGTGAGTAAAACAAAAAAACAACACCAGTAATTTACTATGCTTATGAAATGTCAGTACTTAATAATCTTGAACACACACTGGAAGTGTTTGGCACTATTTCTCTGTTATTATTGGCTAAACACTTCAACAAATTTCAACTGGTTGTGATAAGCACATCACCTACACCTTCCTGAATTTAGACCTGCAATGAATTTAGCAGAAAACACTGAAGACATACGTACTTAAACACATAATTATTTACAGAAGTATTTCTCCTATTGCTATTGCATTTTGGTACTGCCATGTACTAGAAGATACAAAATACTGTAAAAAGTTGATTGGAAGTGAAACATTAGAATTACTGTCCTAAATTCAGTTTCCTCAACTAGCCTCTCATCCACCAGCATCCTCACGACCTTTTCAGTAGGGCTCCCCTTGATCTGTTCATCCCCCAGACCGTATTGACACCATGGGGTTGCCCTGACCCAGATGGAGCACATTGAACTTGGTCTTGTTAAACTACCTGAGGTTCCCCTGGGCGCACTTCTCAAGCTTGTTCAGGTTCCTCTGGATGGCATCCTGTTTCAGTGATTTCAAATGGCTTAATTCGCCTTACACATTAAATCAGGAAATTATTTGTGCAATGTGCCATATGGCTTTTATCTCTACATATTAATTAAGAATAGACATGTTTACATCAAAACTAAAATAAAATTGTATATTAGCTGAACATCCCATCTGAACTCAGCATGTTTTTCAGAAGCATTGACAAATATTTCAGTGACACAAAGATTAAAACAGGAGTGCAACAAAAGAGCTAAAGAGAAGATAAATACATTCTACTTAAAACAACTTATACAGGGAGCCTACCAGGAGCCCTACATACTGTGACAATCCCTCAGGGAAACAACATTAAATTACCATGAAACAACTCACTGGAGGTAAGTCAGAGAAGGACCAAAACACCAAAACACCTGACTAAACACAACAAACACATGGTCATACATTCATAGGAGGTATTTGAGCTATAAACCACATATTTTGAAATATCACCAGAAAACCGTAAGATAAAAGCTGCTCAAAGGATCCTTATGCATGTAAAAGGTCTTTAAACCCTTAGCATTGAAAGCAATGCTACTTCTTGTTTCCAGAGCCTGATTATGAAAACAGACTCTCCATACGAGATTAGGGGGAGAATATTAGGAAACAAACCCCAATTTTCTGACAACATTAAATCAGCTGTATTTATGTACATAATTGTAAACATACCTGGCCAACTCCATACAGCTGTCAGTCAAACTCGTTGAAGAATTGAAGTATTCTCTGCCAGCAGCCAAAACCAGTTCAATACTTCTCGCATAGCTGACTCGGTACTGTGGCTTCCCTTTTGATGAACTTGGTAGATCCACTGACCAAACACTGCAATGCATCATTTGCCCAGCCAAGTGGATATTTTCTATACTGCTTGAGCATAAAAGACTTTCAGTGAATATCTAAAAGAAAAAACAATAATTTAATAACCTGCAGCAGCAGCTTCTAGTAAACTTATCTGCCTTCTATGGAAGGATCTTTAAAGTCAAAAGAATATATTCAGTCCAAGACGAAAGTCTAAGTTCTACCAAGGCAAGTATTAATGTAAATAAAGCTAAAATTAACGAGGAGCTAGCTGTTTCTACTTACTGAAGAAAAAAAAGCATATTAGCTGTCTTTTTACAGTACTATTTAAGAGATCAGAAATATACCTACAATCTGAGGTGTTAATAGGATGTAAGAATCTGAAAAGACAATTCAGTATTAAGACTTTAAAGCAAACAACTTATGAAATTTTGTATCCCTGAAGAAACTAAAAATATTTAGAACTGAGCATATAAGATGTTCTTTAAATTTCAATCAAGACCATCTTCAAAGAATGCATACTAATATAACACTTCATCTGCTGTGAAACACCTAATTTATTTCCAGGTCAAAGTTTTGCCTGGTTTAAGACACTCAATCTCAATTCCTTACAAAAGTAAGTAAGCACAGTCAGTATTTTCCTACTTAAGAGCAGCACAGACTTTTAATCATTTCAGAAAATATCACAGCTGCAACAATAGGGCCCTTATCAAAGGTTTTAAAGTTCATAACAAATTAAACATAATTAACGAATTATAGAAGAGGCCAGCTCGGAAGGGGTCTCAAAAGATCATCTGCTCCAACCTTTCATTGGAAAGGAGGCATAGATGAAATTATCTAATATCCTGTTCAAGCGCATCCTGAAACTGTAGTATTTCTTCACTAGGAAGAACCTCTCCAAACCACCTCTCACTCTGTAAAGGATCACAGTTCAGTGCTTCTTAAAGAACATCACACAGTTGAATCTTCTTCCATTCCACAACATCTTAGTCTTCAAGGAACAGTGAAAGATGCAAAGCACGATAGCTGAGCCTTCTTCCTCTAAGTTTACATAAATAACATTCGCCTCTCTCAAAATTTTTGGACATGAAGTCCTTCTTCAAGAGGACAGAATCCACTTTGCATGGGAAGCAGAACAAAGTAAGCATTATGCTAAAAAACCTCACATGGCATTGCAATTTCCTTACTGCCTCATCAATTTCTCCATTTTGAAATTATCAAAGTATAACTGCATATGACAGCACTACACTTCAAAGCATTTTCAGCACTCCTATGTAATTTTACCAAAACTGTTTGTTGTGTTCTTTTAAATCACATGGTTCAGAGGTTAAAAAATAATTTAATGTTAATAGAAAACATATTAAGATCAGAGCAAAACAAATGCCTTATTTGCAGTGTTCTAGTACTATAACTTTTTTTAAATGCATGCAAAAAAATTCCAAGTACACAAAAATGTAGACCATCACATATTAAATATGTCGCAGCTCTCTCCGAGCAACTTCAAAGTTGTACAACTACAGAGAATGAGTGATTTTTTCATGCGTTGCTTTTTCCTTTTTTTTTCCTAATGTGCTTTTAAAACCTCTCTGAAGAGCTAATCAGAATAGTAGCCATAAGCAATTAAGTCTGTAAGCTGCAATAAAACCCTCTTTCATATATATATATATGAAAGCATATGAAAGCACCAATTACAGCGGACACAGTGCTGTATCTGTAATAAACCCCAGCATATTGAAAAGAAAATGCAAATAGAAAATACATGTCACAGCACATTCTATATCAGTCTAATAGCTGTCTTTTGCAAATACTAATGACATAGGCTTGCGCTTTATGTACACGCAGGGTTTTTCCCCTTCAATGAAAATAGATTTTTCATTCATGTTATTTTACTTCAACTGCAAGCAGTAGAAAGTCCATAATCCTATAATGATCTTGGATAATATTATCAAACCCGAACTTCCTGTTTAAGGAATGCTTGAGAGAAGATAACATTTATCTAAAAGACTGTTTATTTTTATTAGTTTGAAGTGTTTATTCCTCAAAACATTTGTACCAAGAATTACAGTCTACAAAATACAGCCTCAAGAAGACTCCATTTTTAAAAAGGTGAATTCTAGTAAAATATATACAGGATATTTATTAAGGGGGCTTTTGGTGAAATTATTTAACACCACAGATTTTCGATCTTAATGAAAATACCATGAGAAAGCCAGGAGACAACCAAGCAACACAATACATAAAAATGCATTTACATTTGTGAGCAACAGTATGAAATGAGCATCTGTAGCTTACCTGGGACGTAAGTCAGCAAGAAGACATCAAACTCACCTCATAGCAAGTATCTGAATGTAAGCATCTATACACTTTCTGCTGCATATCTAACATATGCTGGAGCAATTCCTTCCACTGTGTCTCACTGGCTGATGGTTGCCTACAAACATTTTTTAAAATTAAATATTCTCTTCCTCAGCAGATTTAAAGAAAAGCAGTAGATAACACAACATTTCCATCACCAAAAATAACAGTTTTCTCAAATGTTATTTCAATACTGAAGTGGACTCTTAACCAGAAGTGATTTAAAGACATGCTTTTAATAGAATGCTTTTAATATTAATATTAAAATAGTGTCTGTGGAATAAAATGGTTTGACAACAATGCAATACCCAAGTGTTTTCTTTGTCGGATAAGACAGGGATTTAAGCAATCTCTCTCAAGATCCCCCAAACAGATTTCAGTAATTTTCACGAAAACATCAGAAAGTTGGAAGTGCTATCTTCCTGCTAATCCAAGAACAGCAGGGCAAAAGCAAATTTCTAACAGCACTTGAAGATCATTATAGTGCTTTTCATTGTAGGCAATCTCCAAGGACTAATCAATTGCATGCAATCACAGGAGAATAGAGGTGCAACTTTATTTTGTTCCTCAAAACTGAAAGGTATTCACATTCTTGACCCTCTGGATCCATGGATCTGTTTACCCACAAAGACTCAACTTCTTGTGCTCTATCAAAACTTTTACCAGTAAAAACACTATGAAGGCTTTTTCACATTATCTTGAGGCTTTCAGATTAAAAAAAATACTTTTTTAAGTTACAGAAGCTAGTTCCAGCTAATAATGATTTTCCCATGTGGCATTAACTTACATTTTGGCAAAGCAAAGGGTCTCCACAACAAGTGGAAAAATCAACATTTTTCCTACAGAGGCATTGACTTGATCTTTCTAAAGAAAGGTTTTTAGAACGCTTACAAAGCTTTTATACTACTAAAAATCTAAATACTACTCTACCATCACCGATAAACTGTTGTGCATGTTTGCTTTAAATAATAAAGAAAAATCACCCACAGTGATGCCTGGTTTTCCCAGGGTTCAAATTTTTTTATCTGCTCATGCCAAGAGCCTGTAATAATTCATGTACAGATGAAAGATGAGTTAAACGACAAAGTAGTTCTTAAATAGAAAAATTGAAAAATTATACTGGGAATACAAGCAGTAGAATCAGTAAGTAAAATCAATAAGTTACCCTATTACAAGGGTGCCAAAAAAACATGCCAAAAAAAACAAATTGTTACTTTACAAATCGCAGACTCTCAATAAAATTAAATAGGTCTTAAAGGATGTCATTTACAACATGTCAACTTTTACAGTTCATCATCTTGCAGCATTTTGCAGCCAGTATGCCTTTTAGGCTTATTTACTTGAATACAACCATATTAAAAAGCAGGTTTGAATCAAGACAGAGTTTCTTGATTGTGGAAAATATGCAGCCAAAACACTAATCATGTTAATCATTAGTTTAACAAATGTGTTTTATGCACACCACCTGCAGGGTGAATGCCAAGCTCCCTGCTGCAACCAAACAGGCAGGGACGCTCTGACAACAAGGACTGTTACCTTATTGTTCATTCCCTCTTATCTCCCGCTCCCCTTGGAATACTAACTTGCGACCTGTGTGCCTTGTCAGCCTAATCATCAGCTTCCGAGCCTCCTCCACATTGTCCTTTGTGTCCTTCACAAAATAAACAGGTTTCTGAAGTCCATGTTTCTCCAACAGCTCTGACACACTGTAAATAGAGAGTCAGCATTTTTAAATCCTGCACAATTGTACAACTACTGCTGCAGCAGGAGTCTTAGAGCTGTCTCAGACAATGTACTAGAAACGCAAACAGTCTCCATAAAACATAACAGTAGGGATTAGCCAGAGTAACATTATCCCTATTTTTAAAAATATAATAATAATATTGTTGTGTAAACACATTAAACACACACCACCAATAATCTGATGACAAATCTTTACAGTGTTTGTCCTCAAGCACTCAAAATATTATGGAGTGTCAACATTAAAACAAATTCCTCAGGTAACCCTCTTTCTCCTCAAAAAAAAAAAAAAACAACCAACACACACACACACACACACAAAACCAACACAAAAAACCCCACAATCTTTTATTCCAAGAAAAACACCTAAGAAATTCTATAATATTCAAAAACTTAAAACCATTCAACATTTAACCACTCTGACTACAAATAAAGATAGAGATAATCTTGTTGGCAGCACTAAAAACAAGATAAATATTCTTACTGCTTTCTTATCATAAAACAGTTCTTGGCTATGCCTAGCGACTTCTGTAAGAATATGTTATTTATTTTTGCAAAATTAAATACCTAAGAATTTGTTCCAGTTCATCTACTTCATCATGAAGAGTCTTAGTTTTATCTGTTTCAGGCCTGCAAAGATATTACACAATTAAATACATATATACACAAATACTTCTTATAATCTCTTCATGTATTTCATATTACAAAGATACATAGAAAAGCAGTTTGAAACATTCCTTAATTAAAATCAAATATATATTTATTTGAAAATATTAAAACCATTGGCTTCTTGCTGGAAAGATAGTTAAAATTGCAAGGGTCCCTCAGTCTCCCAAGAGCAGAGCTTCTACTTCTTCCTTTAACTTTTCTCAGGCTCTCTCCTTCCTACATGTGAAAGATGCTGAAAGAATAGTTTACATCTCCTCTTCATGCTTCCACTTTCTTCAGAAGTACTTGTCCTTTACACAGGTCTTCCATCTTCCCCTCTCTCACGGGGCCATATTTCTGCTTGTAAACCAAGTGCAACATGCCACTTTTGTAAGGAGACCAATAAAACACTAACACTTGGTCGCAATTCAGACTATAAAAGTCTAAGGGACTAATACAGAAGCCTTGGTCTAGGCTGCTACTTCAACTTGTGTTCTGCAGTACCTGACAGAGTGCATACACATCACAAGCATACAGATACACATACGATGATCACCACAACTCAGACAGGAGCAGAACATTCCAGTAACATCATCTGCCTTTTAGTGTTAACAACCATTTTTAAAGCATTAATTCACAACTATATTTAATATTTTTAAAACATTTACAAATAACCAGCTGAGAATGTTTACCCATATCCTCTTTGTGGAAGGCATTCCAAAATATCATAACAGACAGAGAGCTGGTCATCGCGCTCACAGCTATAAATACATTCCAGTGCCGTAATCATGAGCTGGTCTTGATCAGGAATAATTTTTTGCTGACACTAACAAGAAAAGAAAGCACACTCATTTTTATTTTCCATTTCTAATTTGACAGTTAATTGTCTTGTGAATACAAAAAGATGCATACTCCAAGAAAATAAACAGTCTTTAGGTGCAATTAGAATGCCCCTTGCTAATAACCTGGTGAATTACCTGTTGAAGTCACAACCTGAAACGTAACTCTGCTAGTTTCCTGCAGTGCAGACACTTGAAAGAATAGTGGTGTGCCATTACACCCTTTTTGAATTGGAAAAGTGGAGAGGGTGCAGGGCAGAGGAAGGCAACTGCTGCAAACATTTGTCAGATTTGTTTAAATATGTACAACAGTATCAACACACATAAAACAGCTGTGGTTTTGCTTCACTGGTTGATTTCTGCCTATACACTCAGAAGGTTCAACAGCATGCAAAAAGTGTGCTTATGTGCTCTGAAAGAATTATTTAAACCACAGAAGCACCATGAAACACTCACATGGAAGGCAACTTCAACCCTTATTCACTGAACTCTTGCCTCAATCCTAATGGCGCCCACTTTACTCTTTAGATTTTCTGTGCAAGGCAGGAGGCAGGGGAATTAACTTGCAATTTAATCCTCATAAAGTTCCTCAGAAGGGAAGTATTAGTGACATCATTAAACTCTTTCATATCCACCTTTTTAAAAGAAATATGCCACAAATTTTCTTTGAAGAGGTCACCAGAAAATTACTTCAAAGAATCCAACAATAACTTTTTTTCTACTAAGTCAAGTTCATTACTATATTAGTTTGACAAGCTCATCAAGAACAGTTTAGTTGCATCATAATTTACGGTATAAAACTTTTTAATTAATGTTTTCTAAAACAAAAAAAACAGGGTCCAAGAGAAAGGGAAAGACCATAAAGATGACATGACTTAGAAGAACTTGCTCTATTTATAAATGCATCTCTTCAAGACAAGAATTTCCAAGCAAACCAGTAAAATCATCAGGGCTCTACACTTACAGCAGGTTTTGAATTCTGAAATATCTTCAGAGGTAGAGTCAGATCTTCCTTTGCCAGTGTTACTAAATATTCTTTAAAAAGTGAATTTGCAAGACCAGGGGACTGATTTTCACAGCGGTGAAGAAAAGGGATCATCCATTGATAAACATTCTTCACGTATTTTTCATTGGAGGACTGCAAAGCACAATGAATTACAGAGAGGAGGAAAAATAAGAACAAATTCAGCTTCATTGCCCAAAATAAGCAAGAAAAGCAAAAAACAAACAGAATGTATTCTGAGCAATGTAACTGAAACAGTATCTTCACCTATCACAAACAAGAGCTGAAGCCTGACATTCACTACCCACTGCACAGATCATTACATCATGAAGCACTGAAACTATCCAACAACTTTCTGATACCCAGTGGCTTGGGAAAACCAAGCAGTAAACAGGAGTAAAGCCCATCACAAGAGGAAAGCCTAGCTGTCTTCTTCCTACAGTTTCAACTCGAGGGAAAGATCAGCTTGCAAGTGTGCCAGAGAAGCATTACTTTCAGTAATTCAGCAAGAATGCAAGACTGCAAAAAGATGAATAGCTACATAAATCCTAGGGGGAAAAAAAGGAAATTTTGAATATTTTCCTCTGGAAATTCTTCAACTGAATTTCAGAGCCCTGCTCAACCTCTAGCTATTTTTCAACCTTTCCAAGAGGTCTTTTTCTATACTGAAATGTCACACACAGGCTGACTACAGAGCTGAAAAACACACATCTGCTGCAGAAGCAAATATTAAGATTTCTTGACAATATTTAAACACATCAAACATTCAAGGAAAACATTCCACATTTTGTATCTGCAGCATGATCAACAGCTACACTGAAGATCCTTTAAAAAAGATCAATGAAAAGGCAAATCACAGCTTTCAAAAGAAGATTCATTAACGTTGAGTCTCATACCAAGGACAAAGAAGTAGGTCTTTGGGAAAAACTGAGTCAATTCAGTTTTTGTTATAAATAGACAAACAAAGAAATACCACAACAAAAAAAAAGGAACAGAAAAGGTGTTGAATTTTTGTTGAATTAAAGATCGAGGTTCATCAGAAAAATGACAGCCACTAATAATATCTTTGCATACACAGGATCTAGGGTAACTTGAGTATTGGAAATCAAGGTATACTTACTGATTTATTCAAAATACTTACATTCTTCATCAACAGTCTCAGCTTCTCAATGTCTTTCATCTCTAGAAGTTCCTTCAAAGTCAAGGTTCGATCACCATCAGTCTCATAAACTACTGTCTCAAGAGTGATCAGATTGTCACAAAGCACCTGCAGACCAGGAATATTCCTCTCCATGCCAAGACGAACAAGAGACAGAGCACAGTCGACCTGAAAAATAGTTAAAAAACCCACTGTTGTACAACTGTTTGCCAAAAACCAACATCAATATGTGCTCTTTTCTTTTTCTTTTTTTGCGTCTATTTTCTTCTCCTGTTGCTTAATAGGCAATTTTAAGTTCGTAGAAGTTTTTGTGGACTTTATATTCCTAAATAGCTTGCTCTTCTCAGCTTTATAAAGATCAGATAAAATGTTTAATCTTACTGGATGATGTTACTAAAGGCTTTGGACCAAGATGCATCTCCCTGATGCATGTAACTTAGAATATTTTTCGTTCTGGAGATCACATACAGAGATACATCACCTCACCTCACTGCTTGAAGTATGAAGGATTGCTCTAAACTAAGACAATCAGGAAACTGACATGTAATGTGACTTTTCTAGCTGACCATGATTTAATAATTTTAACTGTTACACTTTATGTCACAGAAGATAATGACCGCGTTTATCCCTGGTGACTGAAACTACCTTTATATGCAAGGTTTTTGATTTCAAAGAATGGAATACTGGCTGTACGTATTCAGTGAGGCAGACATAAATCTGGAAAAGCAGAATAAAACTTAATTTATATGTTAACAACTTAATTGATCCTTGGCAGTTGCTTTCATTTCCATACATACTGATAGGTTGTGAAGATCACAGGCAACAATGATTAAAAGAACCTTGGAGGACTGCAAACTTGAAGAATAAAAGAACTCACCCATCAAAACTAACTCATAGTGATACTTCCAGTCAACCTCCTTTTCCTGCAGCTGAATTGGCTTGAGAAGCAATAAAACACCAGAGCATGTCAGTGATGAGCTCTGTTCTTACCTGCAATGTTTATCTTTACCACACAGAGCTTCAGTCACTCTTAACATATGAAGAAAATAAAGCAAAAATAAGCTGCATGATAGTCCCACAGACACACAATAAAACTGCCAGGAATTAATCACGACAACATCACATATTGACATATGACAGTGACACATGACTGCCACATACTAGTATACATGATACAGTACCATGTGACAGGTAATAAAACATGTTTCCCAACATCCTGTGAACAACTTTTCTTCCCTTAGTTATAAACACAGCATGTAAAGGTAAACACTTTTCATGGATTACAAAAGAGCTACTGTCTGCTATGATAAACCAAGTGAAAGGGAATCTACTGGCTTCCTATTCATTCCTATGGATTAACTATTTGGCTGAGTAAACTTTAGAGCAATCATAATTAGACTTCAAAATAAAAACAAATACTTCAAAAGCCACAATGAAAATTGAGACACAGCATACATTACTGAGGAAAAAGTGTCTCATTAATATGTGTGAAGATTGTTAAGGATTCTATGGAAGGCAGCTGATCAGCCAGCGTCATTTCCTCACTGTTATTCTCACCTGCATTGCATATTTTTCAATTTCCTGTGCTCTGCTCAAATACCAGTCAGTAGCGAGATCTACTGAAAGGTCAGTAGTCCTGTACTTCAGTAATTCAGGTTGCATTTCATACAGAAACTCGCCTTCATCTTGCAGAGTTGGTTCAATGATCATCCTTTAAAAAGAAAAAAAACCAAAATATATGTTTAAGTATATATATGCCTACATGTTTTTCACATCAGTCTATTTCCTAAAACTTCTGAAAGAAAATTACATATTCAGCCTGCTGTTATGTAAGAATTTGATGAGACTCAAATGCCAATCACAGTAAGTGTTAGTTTTTATCAGCAAAGTAACTAGTAAGGGATTTCGAACAGGACATAAATCATGAAAGAAAGAACCCTCTCTAACAAAGATACAGGTATGCCCAACCTCTGCTTTCCATCTGTTCCTCACACAGTGAAAGGCAGTTTTGTGACTGTTAATGCTGCTACAATAATGTTATGGCTGACAAGTAATGGGGTGGAAGGAAAAATAGATAAATAAATCAGGATCTCCAACAGTGACCTCCCACTGTTCACATGCACTTGCCGAAGTTACTCATCACACACTGCACCTAATGCTGTAACATGGAACTGCCGCTGCTCAGTCAGTCTCACTAAGAAAGCTGAGAAATACAAATTCGTGCATACAAAAAATGAGTCTGAGTATTTCCTACATTTTAAGTATTAGTAAGTAAATTATGTATCTGAAAGGTACATAGAAAAATATTTTTGCTTTTTATGTATACTTACCTGCATTCTGCTTTTTCACACCAGTCTTCTTCACGATGTTTCTGCTCATTCCAAGGAAGAATTTTCAATATCCCCTTCCTGTAACTGGTATAACAGAAAAGAGAATCCTTAAATAATTTTATTTCTTTTTAACTTGTTATGGCATTCATTAAATAGAATACAGAGCATACACAATTATTTCAGTGAATTCATAATTAGTGTATCATTCAATTACTGTATCAATTCCTTAAGATTTATTACTTCTTAATGCAGCTTTACAAGTTTGATTTTGCCTGTATATTATCTGTATAAACACATATCCTACCTGCACTAGTCACTAGAGATTCCACAAAAAACAGTATTTGACTTTCCTGCTGACCATACCTTAAAAAAAGGAAAAAAGCCACTACATGCTCTCAGAATTTTTATCACTTCACACTAAGTATTCTGACTTCGTATACTGTCACAGAAGACTGAAATTAATAAAAACCTATGACCTTTACAGCTTGAAAAAAAATAACCACAACTGTTCAAATTTTAGCACAAATCATTGTACTGAAACAAGATACACCCTGCTGTACTGATCTTCTCAATTAGATTTAATGTGGTTTTATAACGACAAACTTCCACAGTGAAAAGTCTCTAAATATTGAGGTTGACGAAGAAGTAAAAAAGTCTCTTTAGGATGCAGATTAAGAACAGCATGGGCTACTACCAGAATGATTAGTTATGGCTTGCTACTGTATGCTAGCTGTTTAAACAGCATAAAACATGAAAAAACATATCATGCTATGCAGAACACAAACTAAGGGAGAAGAGCCTTAAAGGTTCTGGCACTTGTAGAAATAAGACACAAACTATATACAAAGTAGAGACATTAGAGCTGGACCATACTGGAGCAATAAGATGTTTAAATTTCACACATTTTCTCCTGACCCAGATAATAAACAGCAATAGCAGTATTACAAAGGCAATCCCTATTTATATTAAAACTGACACAATCTTCTCATCCCTAGAAAAGCGGCACGGTAACTCAGCAGCTTAGAAAGAAACAATTCCAATCAACAATCAATTTCACAATATAGTAAGAGTCAAAACAACAAACTAAAAATCAGTAACTCCATCTGATTTAGCAGCAGCCATTACACACACTGAACAGGCAAGGCATGTCCACACTTAAGTGCCCTGCCCTGTACACACAGACATCTCACCCAGAAGGTTGGCTGCTATCTCTTTCCCTCCTCCATGCATCAACAAATAATATCCCATGTTTTACCACAGTAATTCTAAAACACCAAATGACACATGCTGCAGAAATCCAGCAATGAAATGGCAGAGGCAGATTTGCAGGTTATAAAAGTCAAACGAAAGGAGGGGAGAAGATGGAAAACTGCTAATTCCTGTGTCAAAGCTATAACAACACCTGTGTTCAATACCAGTTCAGCTAGATAAAACACTCTATAGTTCTCTTTATAATTAGGCACCATATAGTAACATCGCTGAAAAATAATTAATAAAGAAAACTCCAAATTAACATTTATGGTATAAGAACCAGGAATAAAGTCACTCTCTTATTTTTGAAAGATTCATCATATGAATTTTGGGGACTAGGGAGGCTGTTAGTTGTTTAAATTTCAGGTTACATAATTTACCAATAATTTTAAATATTAATGTTTAAAATTGAGTTAAAAACTAAATTATTATGGCCACATTTCAAATGTCATACATGAGGATGTTATTTTGGAAGGCCCAGTTTGTAGTGAGAAAGTCCTATTTATCAGCTGAAATGTCAAATACCAGAAAAGCCAAAGTGTGATTAATGCTCTCTTCCAAACTATAAAATCAAGACAGGAGAAACAAGAGTTTGTTTCAATAAATAATGTTCTCCTTTTCTGTGTTCTATTTAATAGAAAAGAAAGCAGGATAAAATTTGCCCAAGACAATTTCTTTTCTTAGTAAATTGTTTCCCTTTCACTTCCCAGTAAGCTTAAGATGACATTTCAAGGCAGGATTGGTTGGTTGGTTGGTTTTTTGGGGGGTGGAGTACTGGAGAAAGACTGGGGATAAAATTCAAGAAATGTAGAAACTTACAGACATAGTTACAACAGTATGGAAATTATAGGGGGAAATACAGTTGGTATTCTCTGGATGGCATGTGGGCAGCATGCCCTGCTTCCCATCCACAACACATGCTAAGGGGCACAGAACACTGAGGGCAAGGTGGAGGGGAAACTCTGTGGCCAGACAGAGGAGGGAACGCGGTGGTAGTTTTTAGTTCAAAAGCCACATAGCAGCTGAAAACCAGGGTAGATAAAGGAAGATGTGTTGCTGTTGAATCATCAGCCCTGGTGAAATCACTTTCCTTGGACTGATACATATCCCCACCCCAAGGCTATCTCAGATTCTATACTGATGTTACCCAATGCCAAGGTACCTCCATCCTTCACAGAGTAAAATGTATGACTAGAGTCCACTCAAGCTCCACTTATAGTATAAAAGTAACTTAAGAATGGGGAGAAGTCAGGGCTGAACCTGTCTTCTGCCCCACAGGGACAGCTGTCAGGTAAGAACCATGTTCTACGCTCGCACTGAGCAAGTACCTCGAGCTAACTTTAGTTAAGGAGGAGAGGTTGCTCGTGTATTGCTTTGAACATGTTTCTTGAGTCAGATACTATCACTGGCAATCCTCAAACCTTAACCTGTCACAATTATATTAATAAAGAGTGTTATTCCATGGACTTTTAGTGTGAGCCCTTCAAGGGTGCTGGCAGTGGGCAACATTCCTGAATAAAGGTGTGGAGTCCCCAGAGGGGTCTCTCCCCTTGGCATGTGGCTCTGAGAAGGCAGTAGAACTGCTCTCCCATCTGGAGAACTACTCAGTGAAAAGTCCTCATAATGGGACACTGACAGACTGGTCGGACACAAGGGTCTTGGACAGACTAATCAACACAAAGGGTTTGAGGCAATCTCCCCTTTTCATCATGTGACAGGGGGCTTGAGTTTTTTGGTTGGATGGGGTTTTTTTTGGGTTTTGTTGTTCTTTTGGGAGGGGTTGGGTGGTTTGGTTTTTTTTAATATTAACACACCTTAATGACGGAGGGGAAGAGTAAACAGCTTTTATATAGCAAAGGACAGACAAGGGTTTCATTTCAGAAACTGTTTCAAAGGTTGAAAAAATTGTAGCAAAACTACTATGAGAGAATAACATTCGGAGGAGATTTTCAGGTAACAACTTCAATTTCACATTACAAATGGCTTTTTTTCCCACCATTAGCTCACATACTAATGCTTTAACTATTACTCTGTCTCCAAGATTTGTAATGCATTTTGTTAAAATTATTTGATGTAGTCGAGTCCTACAGGTCCACACTGTATCTGAGATTATTTTTTAATAGTAAAACAATAAAATAACAATTGTTTTTTTTTATAAACAACAGCTCCACTGAGAACAGCCTGAATATTACCTGAGAACCTGTAAAACAAAGTCAGCCCCTGTCTGTCGGTCTCTCTCACTCACGTCTTACTAAGACAACATATTGGCTGAGTCTCCATCCCTGGGAGGCATTAGAAGACAGGCAGATGTGGCACTTAAGGACTTGGTTTTGAGGTGAATTTGGCAGCACTAGATTTAAATCTGAACTTGATCTTAAGGGTCTTTTCCAACATAAATGATTCTATTATTCTATTGAAGAGAACACAAACCAAACCCTTACTCCACTCTTTCAAAATTTCACTTTTTTAAGTGTCTCTGACACACTGAACTGACAGTGAAGCAATAGGGGAGACAAATGACAAGTAAATAATTATGGCAAGATCCACTGAAAAAACTGAAGGAGGTATCACTTACTGTATTTACTCTGAAAGCAAATTCCTGTTCCCCGTAGTCACCTGCACTCTTCATGACTGTCTTAAGTAAGAACATCCCACCTGAGGAAGTCTCCCCATATAATTTCAGAAGCCCAGGTGAAACTTTTGGGAAATTTGTTTTGGTTTGACTGGTCCTCCAGTGGTTGCTTTGGTTGTTATTGAGAGAAAAAAGTCACGCATAGTAGTAAGGAAGGAGGTGCACACATTTAATGGATATTCTAAATTTTCCAGTTTTAACAAATTATTAAAGAGAAAATCACTCCAAACAAACAAAGACAGCAAAAGTTCAGAATGCAAATTTAAAACCACACAGAATATAGGATCTGAATGATAAGGAATCCAGACATTTCAAAACACACACACATTATCCTAATGCTACTATCTCTCAGTATGAGACCTGAAGAAAAACAAACAAACAAAAATATCTACTAGTCCAAGCCTGTACTGCCAAATACCACAATGAATACATTTTTCTTCATTAAGTTGTCACATCCAGCATTCCTGATATGGATGTGGTCAAGTTACACTTGGGACATACGTTTCCAGTTAAGAAGTTGTTTCTTAACAGGTTCAATAGCACAAAAAGTTTACAATTAAAAGTTGGCAAAACTTTCAAATTTTTAACTGATCTGAAAATCAGCAGGAATTATATGTTTCTTCCCTTCAATTATTCTTATAGTTACTTTCCTGACTCTGATAAAAAATTATTAGAGACCAAAAAGTTTAATTTTTATGCAAGCAAGAGTTACCCACCCAGCCTGAAGTCAAAAGTTACCAGTAAACACTTGTTTTTGCAGATATGCAATCACCTATCCAGCCTATAATCCCAACTCTCTTCAGAAAATAATCTGCATTTCCTTCTCCCCATCTAAAAGTAAACACAAAAATAAAACACAGAAAACACATGGGTTTGCCCTTAAATTTCAACTGCTTCAAATACTTTTTTAAAAATACGCTTTACATTTTAGAAACCTTTCCAAATAACAGAAGTCATGAATTACGTACAGACTCCATTAAAAATAACTTCCCTAATGCCCCAGCCTTGTACTGTCAACTGAAGTTGAAAGTTTGTAGCTTAAAAAAATAATTGTTCAGAAACATCTCAGTTCAAGTTCCCAGGCTTCACTCTTTTGAAAGTTGCTTTGCTTCCCCCTTTCCCTGGACTTCCATAATCCATCAGGTGACAAAGCAATGTGTAACTCTGCCTCCCTCTGCCTCTCTTACTCCAGAGGGTACAATGAAAAAAAAGATTGCAAAGTACAGAGACAATCAATGTGAATGACCAAGGGCAAGAACTGTGTGACATCCCTTTGTAAAAGCAGGAACAGATTGAAAAATCCTAGAAGAACCAACATGCCAAGACCGATATCAAGCTGCCAAGAGTGGTATTGCTGCCCATTTTATCATTTCACTTAAATAGGAAATGACATTTCACTGGTTTTAGTTCCTCCAGTAGTGTAAGCTGAGCAGACTGGGCCTTATTTACAATAAACAGCAGACAGTGTTTTATACAATATGCAGCTAAGTTGTTAACTGTTCTATGCTGCATAGCATAGAAGATAAACCACCATGTAGTCAGGTTCAAAAATAAAATGAATTCCTGGAATAAAGTGTCGTGAAAAGTTTACTATGTCTATAAAATATCTAGCTTGGGATATTTGAGCCATATATTATAAATGTAGTGTTAGTCCTCACTTGAGAAAGTTCAGGAAAATGTTGCAATGTGCTTACCTGCGTCTATTTTTAACCCTGACAACTCTTGTTGGCCATTTGCCTTCCAGTCAAATCTACCAAGACCAATCTCATGTTTCAGCACAAGGTTTTGCAGGAATGAAACCCAGTTGTCCAGGCACATCAGTTCCAGAAGTGCTAAAAGCATACTTCAAACGTTTTTCATAAAAGCTTATTAACAGACCTCAGTGCAAAATACTAAAGAGGAAAAGATTTTTCATTTCATGGGAAAAAATTGTCATGGAGTGCAATCTTGACTGGAAAATGTCTACTCCATCCTTTTTCCCTTCTCACAGCAGAAAAAGTTAGAGCTAAAATATTTTAAGTCAGATGTATGGATAAGCCATGGAAAATACTTTTATAAGTATTTTCTGCTCTGGCTCCATTTGCCATTTTGAAAATATCCAGGTTCACCACTAGAGTAAGTTGAGAGAGGAATTTTAGATTTTTAAACTCTCACCAAGAGTCTACCAGCACTCAGAAACCATCTTCTCTAAACACGTCAAGAAAACACCACTAAAAAAAAAAATTTCTCATCCTAGTAGAAACTGGCAATTATGGAAAGTCAGTGTTAACAGCTAAGTTTCTTGCTGAGCTGAGATTACATATGTGAAAAAACACTAGCACACAGAGCTGAATCCTGATTTCATTCACCTTCTCAACAACACTAAAAAAATATGACTCCCTCCTGCCCCCACATTCCACATGACTGTGTCCAATTGTCCTCACTTTTTCTCTTCATTCTGACGAGTTAAGAAAAACTCATTGTATTTGAAATCAAAAACAAGGACTGGAATAAACCAGTCTCGACACAAGCAAAGGATGAGAGGTCCCTGTACCCAACTCCTTTATAAGAGCAAGTATTTGAATGCTGTATTTATCTCAACATTTATCACAAGGTTTGCTCTTATCTGATATTCCTGTTTTAGCACAGATTATTTTTTTTCCTCGAATTTCCATTATCAGTAATTTCAGTGACTCATACAGAAACAGAGAGCAACAAAACTCTGGAAAACTAGCTGTTAAAATGGAAGTAAGTCAGTTCAGAAAGATTTCAGGCATCAAAACACTAATGCAGTCTACAACTCAAAAACATACATGCAGGTGACACAGAATAAAGAGATACAGACATGAATACCTATTTGGAAATAGGCAGAGCTCCCCTTTTTCTACCGTGTTTTTGTTTACAACTGTATAGTAAATCCAGCTCAACAGGGGCTCATCAGAACCTCCACACATGCCCTGTGCACAAGATGAGCCTGAAATGGTCAATTCAGCACACACAAGCAGCTTGTCATATATACAACATATACTCTGGGCTACTGCATCCAGAATTCATTCTGTCCTTATGCTACACAGCCTTGCAGGTTTGTTCTAGACACTGAAAGCCCACGGAGGGCAGATATGCACAGGTTACGTCTGCATTACTATGCAGGGGGTACTCACTCAAAATTCCAGACAAGGGGTCAGATCAATGTCTTCACTGAAACAGGTGGCTTTCTTTTCCAGCTAAAAGAAACTACCAACTGTGCCACACCATAACTGTACAAAAGTATTAAGATGCTTTGGGGCTTTGCTTTTTTTATATTTTCCTGAGCCACTACTTCTCCCCCACCTTTTACCCTTCTCTCTTTTCTTTTCAACAGTAGAATAAATATGATTGGAGCCTGGTAAATTGACTGATTATGGAGGTATTCAACTCTATTTCTTCAAAAAGAACTGACTTCTCCTCTGTTGCTCTTTTCACTCTATTGTTTACACTGGTTTAGCAATTCTTCTTTTCTTTGACAAAAGAAGTCCATGCTGTTGAAGTTTCTGTATCCTACCAACCACATTTATTGAAACCTGTAGATTATTTTTCTCTCCAAGGACAAGTTTTCCAAAGAGGAAGGTCTAATTCAGTTTTAAGGTCATATTCCAATTCTCTCCATTACCAATAGCAACTGTGTGGGGCTTTTTTCCTTTAAGCATTTCATAGAACAGGTCTGCCTCCAAGACTGATCTGGGTGAAAATTTTATTTTTTTTTTAATCTTTTCACTTGTAAACTCGTGCACATTGAATGCAAAAGGCAATGTGCCCCAACACGTTTATGAAACAGTATCTTTTTGGTGAAAGACACTGACATTTTTAAGAATAGGTCTGAGCCATTTTGAAGCTAGATGAATCTTTTTAAGTCTTGTCTCATCGTCTGAAAAACTGCGTTATAAACAAGTAATTCTGCATTTGAAAGCTTGTGTGTTAAGTAAATAAAATAAATATTCTTTTTTTAATTTAATATAGAAACTCATTTGTCCAAAGTCTTTATCTTCTTAGACAGCAATGGGGAAATCAATGCAACTTTCTGTTGCTCTGCAATGCTTATGGCTCTGAAACAGTTTTGTTATGTCTCAATTACTCCATGAGGATCAAACTTAAGAAATGTATCCCAGATATATAGTCTCAAACATCTGCAATATGTATTGCATTGTTCATATTGCATGAAAATATTCCTTTCTATCATTATAGTAGCTGAATAGTGAATTAGAAAATACAGTTACAGAACTGATTACATATATTTTTAGGTTTCCAATTCTTCAATATACTATGTGATACAGAAGTGGTGGGCAGAAACAGAAGTGCCTCATTTTCCAAGGGTACCCACAGGATGCGACAAATTCATCAAGACTGAAGTACAGCTGCTGCCTAAAAGGGAGTGTCAAAAACATCACACATTTTGGGAAAACTGATTTGCATAAACCAGTGGAAAAGGTATCCCAGCTGCTTTTGGCTGCCACAGTTAAATACCCTTCAGAATTCCTGCTGTGTACATTGCAGTGACAGGTCTTTTGAAGCAACTCTGCCACCAGAGGAGAAAGTTATAACTGATTTCACATAAATCAAGCAATGTTTTAGTGATGTGGTTAACATCATTAAAATCAGGGGAGAGGTTAACATCATTAGAATTTGGGGAGAGGGAAACTTCTTTTTTTTTTTCCTTCTAAAAACTTAGAATAATCTAAATATCAGAAAAGTCAACTAACACTACACAACTACAGCTCAGAAGCTCACTGTGGGTTTTTTCCTTGATGTATACAATTAAAATTGTGAGGCAGAGGCTTTCACAAAATCAAAATGGGCTATTTTAAAGACACAGCTGAACTCCAAGTAAGATCCAAGCTGTCTGCCACCAAATCATAAAAATACTACTTCAGAACTGTACATTTATAAAGCATAACGAGCGCTCCTGGAAGAAATTTTGTTCTAAACTCTGTAAAAAGGCAACAAACAAATGAGGCAATGGCAGCAGTACACTTTCAGGAGAAGACTGGGCAAGGCAAGCCAAATCGCAGCACAGGACTACACAGGCAAAAGACACGCATGGTAGATGAAGTCAGAACAAGTCAGGAATTAAGTAGCCAGAAATACAAAGGAAATCCTCTTAATGTTCTGTGGATATACAGCACAGGCACAGTTCAGCTCACATACTATAGGAATGTATGTGAAGGCTATTGGTCTGCCTGAAACCTTCTCAGTGCTGAACACACTCAGCTCTCTCAGCTGAATAACAGCTCAGCTCCAGCACAGCAGCTTCTGTGAAACTTCCCTCCTTCGTCCAGGACTGTGTGCGTTCTCCACAGCTCCCTCATGCTTCAAGTCCTCATTCTCCTCTTCAAAAGCTCCTCAAGACTAACATCTATGGTACTTTTGCCAGCTCACTGTCTGCAGCAGCCTCCCAGCTGCAGTGAGCTTTTCCTGCTATTTTCCCAGACCCCGACACAAGCAGTTTGCAGAGGAGTCTCTCTGCCTCCACTTTAAACCACTGCTTTAACTTTTGCATGGGCAAGAACCTTCCCTGCTCCTATCACAAGTCAATCCAGACAGGACCACAAATGTCACCGTAAGAAGTTAATCTTTTCCTCAAAAATTATTTTCCTACTTCTTTGTAGAAGGGAATATCTGAGGGTTTGGTTTTTTTGTTGTTGCCTTTTTTTTTTACCAAATACATCCTCGAAATAATATTAACAACACTGATCCCTATAACTCTGATCTGTTTTTTTCTTCCTCTTAATGCAAAAAAAAAAAAAAAGTGCATATAAAACTTAAGCCCTTATTATTTTCACTGTAGCACTATATAAATTAATTCAAACAAAGAAACAGAACTTACCATGGTATTAGTTCTTTTAACATGAACACTTCTGAACTACATTAAAAACAAAAGTAGTTTCACTTCAGGAGAAAAAAAAATTAATATAAAAAAGTGAAGACTATACATTGGACAGTTCTGAAGACGCTCAGTCATCAAACCTATTTACATGCACAAGATGAAGCTGTAACAGCTTTATTGAAACTGCAGTGCCACAGGCAGTAACTAAAAACCTAGTTCAGGACAAGATCCATTATGGAAAGGCAAAGCTAACTGCTTTTGAACTCTTAGTAGTATTTATTCATTCATAGATGAAAGTCAACTACATGGAAATTTTCAGGTTTTAAAAGCTTCACTAAGTTTTTAGGAGGTATTTCCATTCCCACCCCAGTTCATCAGGCAAATGGAGTTCATCCGCAACTCCCCAGTAAAAATGCACTTTATGTCACAACTGAAAACTAGTATTTGAGAAAGTTAAGAAGTAAAAACACAGCAACATATAAAAAGTTACTATCTTAGGGGCAAGATTTTTACTATAGCATAATGTGCAATATAGCAGACTTATGGCTACTGAGGGAACCATACATTTGAAGTTCCAGACTTCTGTGAGTTGAGAATGTGAGCAGTAATGTTACAATATAGCAGTTAAATGCAGTAAAAAGGATAAGAAATTTAAAGGAAAAGGAAAAATACTCTGGTTATGCATTTATAATGGCCGTAAAAGAGTATTTTCCCAGATCCAATTAAAAACCTGAGGGCAACAGTCTTAACTATACATTAAAACACTAGCTATAGCTATTAAAATAAGGATTAAAAAGAGCTACTATCTTCTTTGACTATCTAAACTTTTACCACCTTCATCCTAGTTGTCTTAACAGATGTACTCTGCACATCTGATGGATCTTTGAGAGGGAGCATGAATCCCAATGACTGAGAGACAGCAGAGACTCAGGAGCCATCATTATAAAAGAAGTCAAGGAATAATATGAAAAGAAGTAGGAAAACATTACAATTCCAATTCTGCAAAAACAGATTACTTAGTAATGTCTGTCTATCACAATATTGATTCAAAGCCAACAGGCATTTAGAGCCACCAGTGTGTTTTAGTATTTCAGATTCCAGCTCAGGGAACTGGTGAGCTTACCTAAATCACAGTCCTTTACAAGAGTCTCATGCGTAAGTTGTCTGCTTACACACACACTCCTGCTCCTGAACTGTTCTGAGATTTAACCCCTAAAGATGCTAAGTTACAAAACATGTGCCAAAAATGAGAAACAAAAGGTTATCTACCACTTGAGACTTCTTACAAGCAGACACAGGGAAAAAAAAAAAAAATATATATATATATATATTTCCTAGTAACCTGGCACAGTAGGGTACAAAAAAAAAAGCCTACCTTTTTTCCCCATTTGTTATGCCAACTCTTCCTGGACTGACAAGACCTCAAAATTTTTGTGACACTGGACTTTATATGCAATCCTACTGTAAAAGACATGTGACTAAAAACAACTGCTTTATGCCTACAGAATGCACTAGCCAAACAAGCCTTTCTTTCAGCAGGTACTGAGAATTTACTACCCACAGCTGAACTGGGGAATCCAGATGAAAGGAAATGGCAGCTAAAACATAACTTTTACAAAAACACTTCTTACAGGTGAGGAAATTCTTAATATATAGCACTTGTACATGTACTCATGTTGGTGGTGGTGTACAGCAAGCAACTGTGTTTCAGTGCTCCCACCCTGGCAAGTAGCTACAGGTGCCTATTTGTCCCACCTCACCTGTTCCATGCACAAACAAAGCAGCACCTGCTATACCGTCTCATGTTTTCCCTCTACAGATGGAGGAAATAAGAGAACACAGAGCAATGTGGTGAATTTCCATTCAGGTATGTGTCACCTTGGAGAGCTCCAGAGGGGAATCAACCCTCTTATTGTTTAAAGTGTCCAACAGACATAATATGGTAAGTTCACAACAGTACATCATCCTACACACACTCAGGGTCATATGTGAAGACCTAGAAGACACCTCCACCAAAATCTTTTCTGCTCAGTCAGACGTCTGAGACACAGGAGGTCGAGCAGCAGAGGCATCAACAAGGTACAAACAAGGTGTTCTTTATGCAAGGCCACTGGGGCAGGATGCACTCTTAACATGGGCACTGTCACCAGCTGTCTGTCATCGCATGCACCACAGTAACCAAGCACCCTACTGAAATCTATAGGTACACATGTGGTGACCATGTGTTTCCAAAAAAACAAGGAGCTAAAAGACATCATAAGAGAGAAGCCTTTTTTGCAGCTGAAAGTAAAAAAAAAAATCCTTCTGATATGCAGGATACACCCTATTTCCTAACTGCAACAGTGTGAAATTTCAAAACAAAAATCAGACTAAATCCTTTCCTGACTCAGAATCCCTTACAAAATTTATCTAGAGTCAGAGTTCATGAGATCAACTATCTTTTACCTGAGCTGAATAGCCATTATCACCACCTACAGCCCAAAACTCACCCTACTTACCTTCTACTTATACTCTTTAATAAATGATCAAATATACAGTATATTGATATTCTTAAAAATACATAGAATTTGTGTATATAGGATTTGATCTCATTTTCATTTTGTAGTTGTCCAAAGACAAACATTTCAAAGACACAGAGTATTGTGTGTTCTGCAATCTGGAAAAAAAATAAGCATGAACTTGAATATACCTGATTCTATCACTGTGAAGTTCTGTCTGCTATAGGAATAAAGATTCAAACTATATACTTCCAATTTTCAACAGCAGAGAAAAACTAAGTTCTGAACCCATAACTTCACATCTTTACTACTAGATCACTAGTGAAATGTTTTATTTTAGCTGTCATTTTGCCTCTTGGCACATAAGTCAGTTTCGTACACAAAGCAAACAACAAGAAGAAAATAAAAAGTAAATAAATAAAATTTTTTAAAAAAACAGAACAAAGAACCCTTCAGAAAGAGGTGAGCCTATTTATGACCAACAAAATATCATAACTACATTTGACACTTCTTCGCTATGTCTCACATTATAAATCTTATCAAAAAACTGCAATATATTTTAACAATTTTATAAACACAGCAATAATTTCTCTACATGGTCCTGTTATCTTAAAGAAACGGATAAAATAAGCGTTTCATGCCTTCACTGTGTTCCTAATACTACTACCACATAAAAGGGAAACATCAGATATCATGAAATAAAGACCATTTTTTCTTGTCAGAAAAGACAAAACTGGTAAGCATTGTAAGTTAGGAAAAACATCAGGGGAATAACTTGATGAACTGAGAAACCCTATTCTACATGGAGAATTGCCCAAATGGGACTGTTAAAAACCTTGACCTGAAAAGCTTAAGTATAATGCTAGAAGACTACGAAAAAAGATTCTTTTAGCTGCTCCAAAAACTTTCCCTCTGAAGTAAGGCTTCAAAGTCCTACTGTAAAATATTAAATAATGAAATCTGCCATCTCTTTATGGGCACTGAACAACATGCCTCAAAACTAATTTCATAACTGAAGTGTGTGAAAGAAACACTCTAGAACCAAAAAATTCTAATTAATATGCAGAACATAATTATGATGTTCAAGGAAGAGTCTATTACAAAAATTTATTTGAAATTTACAGTAAACTAATATTTTATGCTGAAATGAACCAGTAGAAAAGTCTGGTTATAAAGCTTTTCATAATTCTACCTTACCAACATGAGTAAGTATCAGCATCAAGAAGATTAATGATTCTGAAGGTAGTGACTGGTTAAGTGTTAAATTACGTCTCAAAACAAATCCAGAAAAACATTCTTTCCTTCCAGGGAGCTAAACACTTTTATTATTCGCTTCTTAACACTGATTGTTATTGCAAACCAATTAAAGTCCTGTCCTACACATGTGAAAACCTAGGCAGATTCAGGTCAGAAAATCCCATGTTCTCGCTTACACATGCGATGGAGGAAAGAACATCTAAAATACCTACCTTCCTGTTAGTAACTGAAGAAACCAAAAAGCACAAATGGCACAAAGTAAAGCAGAAAATGAAGACTGGTCAAGTACATACACACAAAGCTGCTCCCTTGATTCCAGGTAATAACCAATATCAGACTGTCATATATGCAAACTAATTTATGTTTTAATCATCCTTCTTTCAGTAGTATCCATTGATGAATCCTTACCGAGCTTCAGGTAACAACAAAGCATATTCATGTGGTGAAGTGGTCTCTGGAAAATTGGAGAGAATTGCCTGTCTGTGTGGAAGTAAAGCTGATCCATGGAAAGTGAACAAAATTTCCAGGGCTCTGACATTGCTTTCCTAAAGAACAAATCAGTAAGTTGCAGAACTAACATAAGACTGATTTAGATTAAAAATGAGCAAGAAACGCAAACTTAGGTCATGCAACCAAGATTTAATTTTTAAATTTTCTTTAGCAAAAAAGAGAGTAAGCTGAGGGTCACAGCATGCATTTTTTAAAAACAAATACACCACATCTCTTGAACTCCCACTGAAATTCAACTAAGTTCAAAGGGAGGGGGGAAAAGGCACTTAAATGCAAGCCACAATACCAAAACAACACTACATTCTAGGAAAATAAATATATTAATAATAATCAATAGAACTATATTAATAATATAATTATCAATACACAGCATAATAATATAATAAAAATGTACTGATAATATTAATACCCGAGCATAAGTTCTTGCTGAAAGTACAATATTCTGATTTCTAAACTTCTTGAAAAATTCACCATCATAATGCTGCTCAGCTGCATGAGGTCCTCCAAGGATTTCCTTAAAAAGAAAAATAAAGAATGACTGCTTTTTTATGCAAGATTTACAAAAGCATCAAAAAGACTACACCTTTCTTTATCTTAGGATGAGTAAGCATGAGACAGATGATGAAAAGTGTTTTTGTTTTGGTATGAAAAAAAACAGATGCATTTTTTATTGGCAAGCTAAGACAATCCTCTGCCTTATTTTAACTAAGTTTTAGACAACATTAGTTGTAAAGAAATGTGGTAAAAGTCCTAATGTGAGTGTATGCAGTGTCAACTGAAAGCTAAAATTTAAAAACTCAGCAAAATATAGTCTGACATTCCAAAAACTTTTACTTTGGTAAGCTCATGGAAGAAAAAGATCTGTTAGAGAATCTGAGTAAAACTTGCTGATTCAACTGACAGGTAAATCATAGTAATTCCGCATGAACTCCACATCCCATGTTGTTGCATGACAGAATTCCCTGCAGACACACAAGGATGTTCAAAGCAGGCTTCTTCCCAACTACACCTCTCAAGACTGGAAGCCAGCCATTTGAAACAGTAAAGCAGGAGAAACACAGCAGGCTGAACAGAAAATGTCTTACTTTTCTGCAGTGAGACTACAGCATTTCAAGCAGACTATAAACATTAATACTGCAGTATATAGCAAAAAAAGATATGATGATGTGAAGAAATACCTATAAGTGTAAGAACTCTTAAAAGAACTCACCTCATAGGTTTCAAGGCGATCAAGGTAAGTTAACAGCTTGAGCCTGCTACGGCAGAGCTCTTTCTGCTCCAGTGTCAGCCTATGTTCAGAAAAGGAATTTTCATGTCTGTAATTAATATTGTGTATCATGTACATATGAAGACCAAAGTTACACATTTTAATGACTTTGTGCACTAGAATGTATCAAGAAATTAAGTAAACCAAGAACTTCGACACAATATAATGCCCACTAAAATTTAACTCACTTTCCTATGAGGAAGAACATACATCAGAGTAATTATGTTCTTGCAATTGTGCCATTATTATAAACCTCTAACTCTGAATAAAACATGGCCTAACAGTTCATTTACTTTGAGAAGTTTACTGATAATAGCAGTTCTTGGCGCTTCTTGGCCTCTTTCTCCTTTCTAGTATCCATTTCTTCATCTGGTGTCAAAAAATCTTCATAGGGAATTTCAATGTCCACCTCCCCTGGTAATATAAATCTAGAAGACAGAACCAACAATCTAATCACTGATGATGAAAAGAAAACAAAAACAACAAAAATATATGATGAACTCATTTTTGAATAGACATACTAACACAGCTTTACATTTATGTCTTGACTAAAAATATACACTTTAATAGAAACATTCTGAGTCTTTCTGTTGTAAACAAGCAGGCAATCATCACAAGCCAACAAGAGGCATCACCAGTGTTTCCAGCTCCACTCTAAAACAAACCAAAACCAAATTTGAGAAGTTTCTAAATTCCCCAGGTAGCAGTGAGATCAGCAGCAGCTCCACAGCACACAATGCTAATAGACGACTGCACAAAGAAAGAACAGACTCTTCTATTTCTACCACCAAGAACTGAGTACTGTGGAGAATTGTCTCTACTGTGTCTTGCTTCTGCTTGTCATTACAGATCATTACAACAGTTAAGACATACAACAAAAACATACACTGATAGGATTAGTCGCAACTTCCAAAAGTGGCAAGAGAAACAGATTCTCATAGAAAATAGCAACATCATTAAGTTGTCTATGATGAAGAAATTATAGAGCATCCAGAGAAGAGGCAAAATGCAGTATAAAATAAACAGCAATTTCACTTCTTACATTTTACATATGCACATTTACATTTAACATTACATTTTATATACATATAAAGGTAAAATGAGAATAGGTACCTTGTAGCTATCTTTAGAATTGTCTGATTCAAAGCATTACCTTTCTTTACATCCTGCAAAATCTTAGCATTTTCATTAGTGGTTGATAAGAATTTTAGCAAATTGCTAGAAATTACTTTATACACCATTCTTTAAAATTAAAACAAACAAAAAAATACTCTTCCCAAACCTGCCACCATCTTCTCCTTTCCCTATGGCCACAAGAGCCTCCAAGTCTGTGCCTTTCAAGCCATACTGAAGCAACTTCTTAGCAGCATCCACATTCTCTGGAACTCTTTCCAAGCACTCATGCAGAACCCATGCACGCTTCTTAATTTTGCTCTGCCCAAGAACAAGAGCACAGACATAGTGTTATATGGTTCAGTCCAAAACAACAAAACCAGAGACATTAAAATCTTCTGATGTATTTCTTCCACTTAAAAAAAGTCACGCTCATTTGATGACTGACAATGTGAGCCAAGAAAAGAGATGAGAACACAAAAAACATAATTCCCTCAGAATGTACGTGATAGAAGAGGGCACAGAAATACCAAATCTTTTAGCAGAACTTTCAGAACAAGTGAACACAAGTCATTATTTGTACTTCCTAATTAATATCACTCTTCCTCACACTAAATAAGATGTGATGGTTTGGAGGTAAAATGCAGGTTTTAAAAACCAAGTGTATTCCACAACAGCACTAGAGTAAGTTTCAGTATCACGCCAAGAGGATTCATGACAGAAAAGACATAAGACTTACAAACTATATTAGCCTTATCTAATGATCTTCAGTTGACACTACAGACCCCATAAAGAATTCGTACTACTTGTAAAATTCTTATTCAATTAATATCTGACTTGAAAAAAAAAAACAAAAATTTGATTATATTTCTCTTGTTCTTTTTTGAATACTTTTTCCTACAGCACCATTAGGTTGTGCAACTTTGACACCATTTTTCTGCTGAGTTGGAAGTCTTTCTTCCAAGCCGAAAATCCCCCATGCTGGATTCTACTGAAAAGCTCCTGTTAAAAGTAGCAGAGTTCACTGTAAATTTTGCTATTCAGACTTTGCTATATAGCTACTGATACCAATTTCACCTTCCCAAATCATTTTCTAAATACTTGGCAGTTATTTAAACACTTTATATTTTCAATTATTATTCTTCATTTGCCAGGCAGCAATGCACTGCTGCATGTGGGGGAGAAGATTACAATAGAGAAAGCACGCTGCCATTAACGGAAAATAGAAGGTACTCCAAAAGAAGGGCTTTCATTAACTTCCATGGTTTCTAGATCAGGCCTTCTGTTAAATAAACAAGACTGCTCTCTTTCACATGACATGAAATGGAATTTGCAGGACAGTTCTTCAAACTGCCACCAATATATGCTGCATAAATTAGAACACAATTGAGAATTCAATTTCTGTAAAGATAGCACAGTCAGTCTGATAAGAAAGCCTAAAAGTCACAACCAACAAACCCACCAAATAGTCTTGAATTGAAGCAACATTAACAGCCGACTTTCTCCACTGCCTTTGGTACACAAGATCAGAATCAAGGCCATATGTTTGAGCCAATGACAAAGCTTCTCCATATTCTTCATTATCAATCTAAAAGGCAAACATATGAAAATGAAAGTAATCTGATCTTGTTATTAAACAATCAACTGTTAAAACAGGTAAAGGGATAATTACTGTGCATATGCTTAAGCAGGTAGGAAAGAGCCTCGTTCAGTATACAGATGAATAAGACTCAAATCTGATGGACACCTCTAGAAAATCAGAGATTTTCCCTCAAAAAGAAGGAAGAACTTATTCAGGTAACCAATATGACAACAGCAGTCTCTGGAAACTTTAACAGTTATAGAGTGGGCTGGTTTACCATCAGAACAACTGAAATGCCCTAGACAAAGTAGTCTCTACAACAGCAGTTAAAGAAGTATTTGTTCTTTAAAAGTGTTCTGTAAAAGTGTGAGACATGGCCCTAGCCTGCATGTATGACTGAGAAAACATGCAAAACATTTATATCAGAGTAAAAGTTAACCCATTCCCTGTCCAGTAACAAGATAAACTGATTTCAATCAATATATTTGCCAGGTTTTTCATTATTTGTAAACATTGACAGGAATACACTTCCAAGTCTGGCGAAGCCAATGACGCACAGTGCCTCTCCATGATGTTCAAACATAACTTCATTTCAATTATTATAATGCTAGTTTTAAACAATGATGCCTTTGATTAGGTGACACAGTACACCGTCAATTAAGAGGATCTTAGAAATACATGCCTCAATCCTTCTGTTAATATAGCACAAAAAAAAAGTAAAAAGCTCTTTCTAAATAAAGCTGATTAAGAGAGAGAGGACCTTTCCCTCTATACTTACTTTTCTCTGGTACAGTTCCTCTGGAGTTGTGGATCTCAAACTGACAAGGCGGAAATTCTTTGTAATAGTACGTGGTCGTTTACGTGGAGGAGCAAATCGCTCCATTTCTGTCACAAAGTACAGGCCTTGCTTCAGGTAGCTGAAGTATCTGTCCTTAGCAGAAGTTTCATCATCTGAGTCAGAGTCATCTTCTCCTTCATCTTCATCACCAGGCCTGCTCTCCAAGCGCAGTCTTTTTGGAACAAGTTTTATCTCACACTGTACAGAAAATATGAACAAGAAGCACCCACCTAGTACACCTACACTTGTTTGGTGAGAACTGAGTACATCTCCACTTCCAGTACTTCCAATTTCAGAATCAACATCCTTCCTGCCCTTCTCCTTTAAACCCTTTATTTTTCACTTTGCTTAGCATGCTCCACAAACCCTGACTGCATCTGTCTCCTGGATGTGAGGCTCTATCTCTTACCCACTGAAGTAGTGAAGGCTTCACAGAAACCTGATATTACACTAAATGTCCTGCACCACCAGACAGGGAAGATCTATGGAGACATCTTTGTACACTGTTCTACAGCTTAATGCAGTGTTCAGGATTGTTTTCAACTCCCAGCTAATCAAAACCAACTTCTCTGTTCAATGTAATCTCAGACTAACATACTTAGGCTGTAATATGACAATGACTGGCTGTGTATTATTTCCAGACTAATAGACCTTTTCAAAAACATACATACAAGCTTTGGTGTGTACTCAGATATTCTGTGTCAAATATTACTTTAAACTTTCCTTTAAGATGTTTAAGATCTATTTCAGTGTAAGCTTTAGAAAAGAGCATTTTTCTTAGCTTCAAAGAAAATTTTTATTAACTTCATTATATTCTACTCCTTCCTGGAATCTTACTAAAGATAAACAAAATATGTATCTCTTTAATGGCTGGATTTTAATTTAAACAAGTCCCTAACTTCTTTTAAATATACTCCCTCTGTAAGAGGCGTGTCTCTCAAAATGGAAGAGGAATGCATGCAGTGTTCTCCAAATGCACTAACATACAAAACAGAGAAAACTGTCAACACAAACTATTTCCTGCTGTATGATTCCTCTCATTGAGACTCAACCTTCTAAGGCATTTGCCTCCACTCTCCAGAAGTTATTTGACAATCAAGTTTTTATTACAACAGTTAAGTTGCAGCAAGTTCAGAATTTCCCTGCAATATCTATCTAGAGAGAAGGAAAGAGAATCACTTTTTCTATTAGCAATAACAACTTATTTTTTTAACCACACTCCCCCCTTAGGATTACATATAAAAAAGCAAACTGTTGTACTGCATTCCAAAAAGCTATCTGCTTGTGCACATTCCTCACCTCCAGACTGAGAAATCCTCCATCATGAGCTGAAGTGACCTGTGGAGAACTCTCAAACCATTCACATGACTTTCCCAGCAAGTTTCTTAATGTCTTGACTGATGACACAGTCAAAGCACCAGAGCATCGAGCCAGGATGACAGAATTATCTGCCCACCAATTTACATCTATCAGTGGGTAATAGGATTCTTTATCTAAAACAAATAAGAATGCACCACAGAAAGAAAGATAACTTTAAACACTAGATAAGAACAGAAGAGACTTCAATTACTAAGAGATATTACCTAACTTAACATACATTTAAAATTATATGTACAACCTTGACTCACTAAGTTTGTCTTTTATATCAACTATATTTTACTAAATCAGTTCTGTATTAAATAAAGATGTTAAGAAAAAAATCACTTAATTTAAGATGTAACATATATAATTTATTTGAAAACAGAATTCACAGTAAACTGATTTTACAAAATATTACAAATGTTAGATATTTGATAAAGATCTACCTCAACACCTATCGGGCCATTCTTGACGTGGCAACAAACCCAATACTAATGAACACTAAAAAAGGCTACAATGCTTTTGAGAACAAGTAACAACTATGAACAAAGGCCCCTAAAACCACCCACAGGATGAGGTTGTTAAGAAGATTCAATTGACAAAACAAATAAAAAAGTCTCTAGGACAGAAGTGGTGGCATTTCCAAGATCATCTTGATTACGGTAACTTGTTGGGACAAAACTTCACCAGAGAGTTGGTGCAGTTTGTTCACTACATGTCACTTCCCACTTCTCTGATGAGAACAATCTTTCCCCAAACAGCACAGAGAAACAGGTCAGCTCACTCGTGCTTAGTCAGCAGCCTACCCATGAAGGTCAGAGGAATTAACCCAAAGGCAGAATCCCCAAGAAAAACAGCACAAAGAAACAAGTGATCTTTTAATAATATAGATGTATACAAGCAGTGGCAAATGGATTATGGAATAGCTATCGATCTCTGCACTCTTGGAACAGCCATGCAGTAACCAGGTGCTAAAAGCCTGCACACAGTGGCCTGAATTTTCAGAAAACAACAGACTGACCTGAGGCAAATTCAGTCAGAGGAAACAAAGCCCTCTGGTTTTAGAATTTTAAACTGATACCTTTAAATTACATTAGCTTTCAAGTTTTATTAGACATTCATAGAAGGAAAAAACGAAATCCTATACTAACTGAAATATCTTATTTATGGTTACGGCTACACAAGGATTCCTAAGAGACAACCTAAAAAAACCTGTTGTGACACTCATTTAGCTATGCCATGCCACAAATTGAAACCATACATACAATTTTGGCAACCATTCTAACTGAGATTTAACTAAGCCACTTCAGCTCTTCATAGATTTGTATTACTACACAGTGGTATACAATAATGATCTACCTGCACTGCATACCTTTTATTTTCTTTCTTTTTTCACTAGAAAGTCTCCAGTCTGGGTTGAGCTCATCATAGCCTGGCTAAAAAAAAAAAGAAAAAAAGGTGAGACAAAAAAAGGGTTCTACACAAATAGATCTTCAAACACAGAATCTGTTTAGCAACTCTATTGTTGACCCACTCATTTTTCAATGAAAATGCTCCCACAAAACAGAACTAAAAAAACCCAACAACAACAAAAACCAACACGGCAAAAATCTGGATTTCTGGATTCCTAAAACACCACATTCGAAAACAAGAGTAACACAGGACCTGGCCTGATTTTCTGAAATAAGGGCTCTCCAGCAATCAGAAGCCAATTGTTTGCTTTTCCTGTCTATACACAGGACTGCAGGCTTACAAAAGAATCTCCAAACCAGTCCTCCTGTTTGTTCTGTGTAGTGGGCCAGTGTACCGGTCTAGTACAGCACTGTAAGTATTTTCTCTGATTATTTTCATAACTATACATCCTTGTTTCAAGACCAGTGCAAGAAGAGAAGCAGAATTACTTAATGATGCACTGCAGTGTTTGGAATTACGTTGCAGTGTTGCTGTTTTAAACTTTGTTTAGTGCTGTAAGAACACATGGGAACTACACCAATACAGATGACAGAAATCCTGCCCGTAAGTGCAACACAGTGGAAATATAGGTAGATTATACAGCTCAGACAACCAAAGCAGGCTTGGGTCAAGCAGAAGGTGCTTTCCAGACTTAATTTTCCAGTAGAAAGAGAAATCTACTAATTGAAAGTAAGGATGAGGCCACTCTAGAGTTAATTTCACAAATATGTTTGAGTGATGATTACACAGGAATCACACATATTATGAAAATATACATTATACTTGGACACCAGTTCCACCTGTAAAAATAATTCTGAGAACAGTCAATTACTGAATATGCCTTTAAATCACCCTCACTGAATTAGAGAGTCCCAAATACTCCTTCAGAATACATATTCTTTACTGCTAAAAAGAAAGAAAAAACACAACTCACTGTGTGCACTCTTGAGCAAAACCTGTCTGAAGTGTACATTAAAAATAGAGACAAATGGATATGCATATCTACACACAAAACACTTTTTCCCAACGCTCCAGCAGAAGTTTTTTGAGTGTTTGTTTTTTGGGCGTTTTGCTGTTTTTTTGCTTATTTTGTCTTTTTTTTGATTGCTGTTTTTTAAAAATACTCTTCTAAATAAGCTTGAAATTACATTTCAATCCCATTTGGTTACCCTGTTTGGAACTGATGTTGGCTCATGCCTTGTAGGTTTAGAACATAACACAAAGTACTTAAAGTGAAAAGCCCTTCAGTGGCCTGGGGAATCCCTTGTGCTCTGCAGGCACATGTTCAAATCCCCCCTTCGGCAAGAAAGAAAACCTTGGTGTGGGCAAAATGTTGTGCCCTGGCAGCCAGGAGGGCCAACCGTGTCCTGGGGGGCATGAGGCAAAGCATCACCAGTCGGGTGAGGGAGGAGATTGTCTCACTCTGCTCTGCTCTGGGGTGGCCTCACCTTGAATACTGTGTGCAGTTTTGGTCACCACAATTTAGGAAAGACATTAAGCCATTAGTGTCCAAAGGAGGGCAAAGAACATGGTGAAGCGCCTTGAGGGGAAGCCGTTTGAGAAGCAGCTGAGAGCACTTGGTCTGTTCAACCTGGAGAAAGGGAGACTGAGGGGAGACCTCACTGCAGTTACAACTTCCTAGTGAGTGTAAAAGAGGAGGGGCAGGCACTGATCTCTGCTCTATGGTCACCAGAGAGAATGGCCTCAAGTTGTGTCAGGTGAGGTTTAGGCTGGATATTAGAAAAAGGTTCTTCACCCAGTGGGTGGTAGGGTACTGAAACAGGCTCCCCAGAACAGTGGTCACAGCACCAAGCCTGACAGAGTTCAGGCACATTGTGTGACTCTTGGGGATGGTTCTGTGCAAACTGGGCTAAGGGTTGGACTTCATGATTCTCATGGATCTCTTCCAACTTGGCATATTCTGTATGACTCAGTGATCTATTAGTCAAGAAATTAATGGGAGGAAAACCAGAATACTTCACACGCTAGTGTGCATCATTTCAGTTTTGTCACTTTTCAAAATGCATTTCCTCATTAAAATGAAAGTTTTATCTTTATCCAGAGAGTGTATTCGTTATTTGGAATTTTCTTTGAGAACTAATTAATTTTCAATTTCTAGTGTTTAAATTCACATTAATCACATAAAAGTTTGCCAGTGTCTGAGCAGTTTCTAAAGTAACTTCCTCTATTTTTGCACACAATTCCTGTAGAAAGCGTGGGACATAATACCAAACTAACTCTTCTAGAGTGTTATTGGGCAGAAAGTTAGATAAATTTTGAGGGAGGAAGAGAACACATTAGACATCCAGCAGAACTTTGTTTCAACCATTCAAATAAAGTTACCTGTGTCAGCCTCCACTTCTATTTTATAATAGCATTTCAATCTACTTCTAACAGTGTTACCTACTTGGCACCAAAACGCTTCATCAAAAATTCATTGCAACATAATTGGTTCTTTGTCTTAATTTTTCATGTTTACAGTTGATGGTTAAAACATAGAAAGATTATTATAAAAATAAATATAGGGCTCTTGAAAAACATGGATTGACTGGAAAGGTAGAATGCAGCTAAGGCAGTTTACCTGAAGTAGTCTCATCTCCTATGAAAACACATATCTAGAAGATTAAGATACATAATTCACGTTTCTAAGCATGTACATCCTTCTTACCTGATCAGTTTGGTCCCATTCTCCTTGTTGTCTGAGAGACGGAATAGACCATATTGTCAGCTTTCCTGAGAAATGAATAGCTGCCAAAAGAGCTCCATCAGGAGAAAGATTCATCTTGAAAACTCCATCCTGCCAAACATTATGTCAAAGTAAACAAACATACAACAACAAAAATACACACCACGGAATACCCAAAAATATTCCTCCAAAAATATTTTTTTCTATTTTAGGGAAAAAGATTGTACAATCTTCAATCCTGAAATATGTCTTAAATTAAAAATAAACCCCCCTCTTTTATAAAAGAATAAAAGTGAAGTATCAATTATGGAATGGAAGAGTAAAAACAACCTCTATAAAGGAAGAACACTACATAGCATGAACAAGTCTTTAGGAACGTGAACTTCCATATCACATTGTTATACAGCAAATAAAACCTAGAAGTGTGGCATTCCATGGAGAATGACCCTGACAGCAATGCAGAGCTACTTAGAGGGAATACTGCAGGTTTTCAGCAGCCTGTTTTCTACTGTCCTGTTTCTCAGGTCCACCCAAGGAAAACTGATACCAAAACACAGTTTAGTACAGCTCTTCCGCCCTATGAGTACACTTCTGGGTGGGCATTATTATAAAGAAAATATTTATTTTTTTAAAAAAAGAAGAAAAAAGGGTACAAGAAATACACACATGAAGACATCTTAGAGGAGCACATGGTTCATTTCAGGACACTGAATCAGAATGTAAGAATCTCTTGAGTAACAAGAGACTAAGCAGCAACATCGCAAGTATCAGATTAGGTCCATACAGATGAAATAATTCAACATCTGTAAGTAAACTTCATCAAGGCTACAAAAATTCTCCTGGATTAAGTTCTCCTTCAGCTCTGCATATCTTAAGAGGCAAAACATACTTCTAAAAAATATTTCCTTAAGGATTCACAAAATCCCACACAACTACAATTGGATCTATAAGCTATTTCCACAAGACCCCCTAAATATACACTCAAATTTTAAAGTCAAATTTAGCACCACAGGCAACAAATAACAATTTCTGAAAACACATTTTATATTTATTCCCCATGCTCTCAACACAACTTCTATGTTTTCGAAAGATCATTACGTTTTTAGAGTCTAGTCTTCACTGAAAGACACCAAGATGCAGATTCCCAAAAACAACATTGTTTATAAAATTTAATTTTCTTAGTTCACTTCTAAAAATTTCCTAATAAACATTCACCTATAGTAATGTTAAACCTGTCCAAGTCTGCAGCTACCCAACTTTTCAGCCAGCACCTCCCCTCTTGGAAAATCCCAATATAAATGAAGTAGAGAAAAGTTAGACGACATCCATCAATTAAGAAGTTTTAATGGCGTTTCTACACAACATTAGTGGCAGGTATCATTTAAAGATATTCTTTTCAGGTAGTTATGTTTGTTTGGGTTTGGGAGTCTTTCCACCATTTTTATTTCTTAGGCTTTCTAAGTTCTAGCTATGCCACAGAAAACAATGACAATAGAGAAATCTGCTCGCTGCTGTACAGTAGTTTGCAGCTACTGAGAGCACTGCTTAAATCCAAGCCTAAAATGTGTTTTTAATTGAAAAGGAGAGCATTAAGGGGTCTTTTTAATCAGTGAAGAATTATTTATATTAGAAAAATTTCCTAAGTATTCTCTGATTATATTCTCATGCAGCCAGAGTACTGTACTTTCAACTGTGGTTTGCCCAGGAATTGTACATGCCTACCCAGGAATTTGCATGCACAAAGGACAAAGAACAAAAGACTATTGAAGGACTCAGAAACATATAGCTAAAATAAATAACCCGTTCAGATAACTGATCAGTAGTATACATCGCAGATCTTAAAAAGAGGTAAATGTTTACTCAGTACTCAGTAGTGACTCTCTTACCATTAGATTTAAATATTGGTTTGACATTAGCACACTTAAATTTTACCATCCAAACACTGTTCTCTATAAAATTAATTAGTCTTTTGGCAAAGCAGGCAATGCTGCCTCCGTAAACAGCTTGACAACTTAAAGGAACTGCAAAATAAGATTTTGAAAACCTCAGCAGGTTGGCACTTAACATTTTCTAAGTGTCACTTAAGTTAGGAACACTAAGAATCCAACTCCAGTACTGCTAGTTCTAATATACAAGTCCTATATCTGCTGGGCCTGTCATACCCTAACCCTAGTGTTAATTTCCCCACTAAGAATACAAACTATACCTCACATATTAAAACCATAATCTCTGAAATTGGATCCAACATTCAAGGATGAAACAGTCTCTGCTTTTCTTTGTTAATCTAGTACTGGCAAGTGCAATGAAGTTGAAGTTTAGGATAGCTACACTCAGTACAAGCTTTTCAGTAATAAAAGTTTACTTCAGCTTTCCCTTTTATATTTTCAGTGAACGAAATAAAATCTCTCCCCATTCCACCCTTGAGAGAGGTTCAGAAAGATTTGTTTTCCCCTTTCAATCAAATATGCAACTTCTTCTTTTACCAGTCCCCTAAACATTAAAAAAAAATCTATTAAGGTAATTTCCAAGGTTCATATAACTTCAGATCAACCATTTTTCCTCTTAGGATGAGGGTGGCAGACACATTCTTTACTGCTCTTCCCTTGTGAAGCAAAAGGGCAAACACATTTTTTTACAAGAAGGGAAAGGGGGATAGAAAAAGGAATCAAACAGAGGTGACACAGTTACTAGACAAGAGGTAAGAGAAGGTGCTGCAGCTCCTAAGGCATGCAGAAGAAAGCCATGAGCACTGAGTACAAAGCCTTAGAAATATAGACAGCACATACCTACACCTCAGCATGACGTGCTAACACTCATTCAGGGCAGAGGAGAATACAAAACCCACCTCCAGGTTTTGTTAAGAACAAGTTGATTCTGATCAGCAGTTTCATGAGGTTCACACATGCATCCTGGTAGTAGAAGTCTGACCCATAACAAATTTTTGAAGCTACTCAGCAAAATGTTCCCATAGTATGTTAGACTGTAAGAATCAAGTCTTTGTGTCTGCCCTATTTACACCATTAATGATTACTTTGAATACACTTATTTTTTCTTCCCTACTTTGAATGAAAATTTTGAGCTATAAGGTGAGGGGTTTTTTGCTGTTTTCTAGAGGGAGTGAGGTAGTGCAGAAGGCTGCGTTTTGTTCCTCTTGCTTCTCTCCTGGGGCTGTATTTGAGAAACTTCATCACAATCTTCTTATATATTCTACATGTTAGAAACACATCTAACATCCTATGATTATGACATTCATTAACAAATAACTAGATGTCTTCTTAAACCTTCCTTTCTGAATATGAGTTTACACTTAATATTGAATCTACGTTTCTAGACTTGTTCCTGAAATCCACTGATTCAAGATTCAGATGATTAATTAATGGGATTTTTAAGCAGGTCAATTAAATGGCAAGCTTCTGCAGTTAATCAAAAATAACAAACTTTTAGCCTTAATTTAATAGAATGCTAAATTGCATAAATCAAAACCTACTTTCAGTCAGTTACTCAGATAGTCACTAATGGACAATTATAATAGTAAAATACATTTCTGAGGTAGACCTAGACCTTAATACCTGTTCTGTTCCACGCCTGCTGTAAAATCTTAAATTCATAATCCTTAATAATCCGCTTCTCTGTGCCTGTAAAAACAGAAACAAATCATTTGATGAAAGACAATCTCATATATTGTTTTATGCACCAAAAATGAAGTAATATCTCAAATTCTACAACAACTCTGTAGGATTCTTTAAACTTCCATAAGACTGCCTACTTTAAAATAATGCAAGGATAATAAAATCCCGTTTGTGTAATTTTGTCCACTTCATTAGCTATGTAACATGTCATAGAAAAGCACTACTCATCTGCAAATAAATTAACAGCTCCCTTATAATACTAAGCAATAACTATATAAGAGTAAACACTGGAGGTTATCCTGATATATTGTAAATTGATTTCAGTATAACCAAGTTGTTACTAAATCAAACATTTACTCCACTAGAAGCAAAAGAAATCTAGAGGCAGAGTTAAACTGAAACATCTATTTCAGGTGTGCTGCCTTTTGATCTGAAGTAATAAAAGGACAAACTGGAAATTTTTTTCCAACAAAGACATATCCCAGTGTACAACTAAGGAGGTATGTACATTTTCATACAGTACTTTTGTTCTTTCTTGTTTTGGAGTTTAAAACCACAAGTGATAATCAAGAGCTTAAAAGTTTAAACCATCCAACAGAAAAAGCAAAAACAGACAGATGCTGGGGAGAAAAAGAGAACTACTCAGACATTCACATCATAGCGCAGAAAATAGCAAAACATTGCATTAAATTCTTCTCTCAAAAAGATACACATTGAACACCTAGTCAGATAATTCTGGCAGTGACAATATTCATCCAGTAAAATGAGGACTTATACTTACTGTTCTAATGTCATCTTCATAACTAGTGACCTGTTTGTAATGGGGAGAGCCTGACAGAATCCTCCAAGCAGATATCCCACAACCAGCTGCTTTAGATACTCCATCCTCATCTGTTTCACAGCCTCCTACAAGGAGAAGCCTGTAAAACATATAAAGGCATATTACGGTTTCATATACTGCCACATATTTTTTTTAATAATCTTAAGTCTATAGCAGTTTGCTTGCAGTAACAAAAAGACTAAATTTACCAAGACACTTAACATTTGTCTGTGAATAAATACTCTGAAATATAAAAATACTTAAATATTACCTGTGACAGTTGTTATTTGTGGCATTCATACCTATCCATTCTCATCTATAGCTTTCCAGATGAGTCTTAATTCCCAACATCTAAAATAAAGTAAATTTGTCTACAAGTTTGAGTTTCTCTCTTACCATCAAAATTATAAAAAATGATAGCTTAATCAGATGTTCAAGCATTACATTTCCATTTATTAAGATGTGGAACAAAAGTAACATCTCTTTCACTGAGAAATCAAAAGCGCCAAGGTTTGTCAATTCTGTTTTCTAAAGCCACTCTACCAACAATGTATGTGCGCATACACACCTTAGATGGCATTGTAAAAACTTCGAGATAACTCTCATAATTATTGCTGATTACCACTAAACTGTGTGAAAGTATTTTCCCTTGAAGCCCTTTCACCTTATTAACAAGCAGTTCTATAATTAACTAATGACTACTTTGATGAAAACCTTGAGAATATGTGTCTAAGTTTGTTTAGAAGCAACGTTTAAATGAATAACCCATAAATCTGTGTTATCCTTTTCCCAAGGCCCAAATCTCTGTTATCCTTTTTCCAAGGCTGCATCACTCCTGCAGTGCTCTGCTCTCTAGAGGCTGCCGCTCACACAGTTCAGCTCTGAGCTGAGCACATATCAAAACTTTTAGAGCAAAAGTCCAATGAAAGAAAAAAGAAGGAAAAAAAAAAGGGGGGAGGGGAGAAAACCTTTTTCTGCATTTAATCCTCTTTAGGAAGTCAGTAAAATTTAATTAATATCTCACATCTCTCACTATTCACAAACATACAGCAAGATGAATAAATCACAGAACCAATTAGGCTGGAAAAGACCTCTAAGATCATCATATCCAACCTATGACCAAACACCATCATGTCAACTTGGCCAACGCCAGGGACACTGACTCCACCACCTGCCTGGGCAGCCCATTCCAATGTCTAATCAGCCCTTCTGAGAAAAGTTCTTGCTCATGCCCAACCTAAACCTCCCCTGGCACAGCTTAAGGCTATGTCCTCTTTTCCTGTCACTAGCTGCCTGGGAGAACAGGCTGACTCCCACCTGGCTACAACCTCCTTTCAGGGAGCTGTAGAGAGCAGTAAGTGCCAGGCCTCAACTGCAGCCAAGGGCTGCAGCATTTTGGGCAGCACTTTGCAGAAAATCATGGCCAGAACCTGTCTCTGCAGGTGTTCTGCACAATCATAGTGATGTGCTGCCAGGCTCAGTCCACAGCACCCTCTGGAGCAGCTCCCCCAGCACATCAGAGGCCTTGAAACGAACCCCACTCCTAAGGGAGAATACAGATATGCAGGTCTTGGATTGCAGAGACGTGGCTCCAACCAACCTGCTCCAGCTGACTCTCTGGTGAAGGGGAATGGATTAGATGATCTCCAGGGGTTCCTGCAGTCTCAAAAAATGGCTGCTCTTGTAGTACCTCAGGAACACTGTATTCCACAGGTTGCTACAAAGTTGGGTTGAGGATCTCAACCAGCGTAATACTGGTCTTAAGAACAAGTTCAGTTGAGGCATCAAGAAAAACTTGATATGCCATTCTTCACTCGTCAATTTTGGAACAACAAACAAATTTCAACTGAATCTGAAACCCTTCAACTCCTTCATCACAAGCCTTTCATTGCAAACTTTAGACTTTAACATCAAACATTTTCTGTAGGAGTTTTACTGCAGATAACTCTGAGGTAAGACATTCAGTTCCAGATTAAGATACTCAAGCAGCTGTTGAACCACGCATTAGAGCTTATAAACAGTTCACATTAAAGCAGACATTAGTTTTGTCAACTGAAGTGCACCATAAATTCCATCCCAGACGAAGGCTGGATCACATGAGGGCACCAACATTTGGTATCTAAATTAAGGTATATAACATTTTTCAACAACAGTGAAACTCATTATTAGACTTTTCCCCAAAACTATTGCTTCAAGGTTTCCTACAGATTCAGATACATTCCCTACTGACATATTCTCTTTGCAATTATCATACATCTAGTTGAAAAAATTAAGTGTATTAACTTCTTAAGTGCTATTTTATTGCCCTGTAATGGGTAATGTGCAAATACAATGCAAAGTGTGGTAAGTCAAGCCTTACAAACAGTGAAAATAGACCAGTATAACTTCACCATTTGAGACTGCATGAAATGCCAGAAAGCACACAGTGACAAAGTTGAAGTTACGCTAAGTGATCAAAGTTCATGTTACTGAGTATTAAGACTTTGAGGTGTCCCTATATATCTACAATTTTTTTAATGCATAATTTAAAAGTGCCTGCCTTCAACTCCTTCTAGAGGGTTTTTGAATAACAAGATTTCAGCAAGAGACTCTGCTCATGATGTTAGAGTCCTCCAATGTCAAATGTAGTTTTCTACCACAGATTAAATTCAAAACAGAAGATTTGCCTACACAACAGGCAAAACATCAGTTCTCTTGCTTTCTATCTATTCCACCCAACTGCGCATTTTTTCAAGTATCAGTTTTTTAACTAAGCCAGTTAATTGGCTGCATATAGCAGAAGACACTACATTCACAGGGGATTCCACCTGACTAGTTTTATTTTCATGGAATGAGTAATAATATTTCCTGGTAAAAACAAGCAATTTCGGAATGTGTACGCCACGCACATTACAAATACTTATTATGTCAGCAGCAGATAGAACCACACTTCTCCATGTAAGGAAAGGTCATTTCTCTCCCTAGAAAATATGGAATATGGACAACAAAAAGAGATACGCCAAACATAAGTTTCCACAGAAAGATAATTTTAATTACTAATATTCCAAAGAAACTTTCTATGCACAAAACCAGCATTGTTTCCTATTCTAATATCAAGTTTTAAAAACATTAACCTAAGATCTTAAAAGAATAGTAGGAAGAACAAAGCTATCACTCTCTTGGACATGGAAGGAAAGAAAGAAAACAAAACTTGACATTTTTACCTTTTTTCCCCCCTTCTCTTCTAAACCTCTATGGCAAGAAGTTGCCACTAGCACACACAGAGCAATGTCCACACTATTTGGTTGACAGCTATGCCAGCTGATTTGCTATGTATTTTCTTGCTCATAACAGTTTAACCGTTATGACATCATTTACTCAGAAATTCACCAAAAATGCAAAGCAAACATTTCCATCTATGGTAGTATCACAGTAATTACTTGACGCTTCTTGGAATATTATCCAGCATTCTTTGCAACACTTACTGTTACAACAATCTACTTCCTAATATTAGCACCAGAAAAGGTAACTTTGGAACTGGTATCAGAACCATTAACTCTGGTCTGATGAAAGGAAACAATGAGTTGGTTCTGTTTTCTGGTCACGTAGTGCTACCAAAGCTCCATAACCCTCACCTATTACTGAATACTAATTACATGAAGTTACTAGATATGAATTAGGTAGCAAGATGGAACCGTGTGTAAAATTAATCTCTCAAAATATTAAGCTAGAAGAATATTACATCTCATTAATAACAATTTCTTTTTCTAAGACAGATAGGACAGCTCACTTAACATTGAAGAATGAGAAGAAGTTTTTTTAACAGTTAATTTCTTCTGGTATTCTATAGTCAAGCCTAATTTCCATTAAAAATAAAACAGTGATATAACATATTGCACTGATGGATTCAATCCTCATAGATCTAATAGAAGAAAAATATCCAAAGTGAAGTTTTGTTCCTACAATTGAGGAGAAATAGAACAAAGAGTTGCTGAGTTTATCTTGCGATATAAGTTGGTATTAAAAAAGTAGACATGTTTTTAGCACAAGTACTAGGCTAACCAGGACCTCTTCCAACTACATCAGGTGCAAGAGCAGGCAGTCAATTAGCCTACCTTTCAAGTCTGGTTTCTGCAACCAACAAGTTATTAATAGAGAAAACACATCACAAGACAACTCCACTCCCGGCAGTTCCAGTCAGAACACAGGGAAAATGGGCTGGCCAACAAATCCAGTAATCAATTCCAGATTGAAACAAACAAACTAACTAACTAACAAAAAAACCCAACCAAACTTATATATCAGCCTTTACCCTCATCACACTCAGAAATGTATTTTGAAGCTATTTCTGACATTCTACGAAATGCATGCTGCTCATGCAAGGTACTCAAACAGAAAAGGACATTAATAGCTAAATAATGAAAGTCAAGGTAAATGAGATGAACTAAGGCTTCTTTCATAGGTAGAATGAGACCTGACTTGTTATTACTGATGCACTAAATACAACTTTTTAAATTTTTTTTTTCTGCCCCTCCACATCCAACACACTTATCTTGCCACTTTTGTTTACCATTTACATATCATTGTCAGATAGCAAACAGAGCTCTTACCTGTGACCAGGATGATAAATGACAGTTGTTATCCCATGGGCGTAATGACTGCTAAAGCTGAAACTATGACTTTCCTGAAAGCTTTGATTTGTTCCAACACTAAGCATGCATGGAAAAAAAATACACATTATTTCATATTTATTGCCTTTACAGAGCAGAAATTTCACTGTACCTTCTCAAAGCTAGTCAAAATGTATGCTTACCTTACAAGGTAACTTCTCAGTTCTCCACGATAATTAACAACAAGCAGTTCAGCTGACCACTGAGCACTTGCTTTGTATTCTAGAAAGATCAATCCAGCAATAGCATAACTCAGATCTCCTGGAAAACTTGCTGTCTTTACCCAAAAATGAAGGCAGACATTGAGAGAGAAAGGGGATTTAAAGCAAAGTGTCTTTGTTACTGTAAGAATTAGGAAGTAACATTTACTATATTAAGAAGTAAAACGTTCCATAATTTGTATTAGTAACAAAATAAACTTCCTTTTATCTTTATTTTAAAGGAATGTTATTACTATAAAGTTTGCAAAGACAACACACTAAGGAAATACACTTGAGACACCTTCACAAATTAGTTTAATACAACCTTTGAACATAGAAAATAGAAAATATATTATGTGCAGCCTGTCAACAGCAATTACCTATTATCATACCAAGCAAAAAAATCCTCATATTGCTCTAGCAGGCATACTTCTTGACTTATAATTGACTCTGCAGATTTATTACTACAAACTGTAATTGTTTGCACCACTAATTAGGTGATTCTATACTTTGACTATCTGATATACCTGCATATCTACCACAATTCCAAGGCACATGTCAAACATGCCCTTTATGCTGTTTTAAGGGCTACACATGACTTCTCTTGACCATATGATGGATATATTATAGATAAACTTTTTATGGTCCATTTCTGCATTGTATTCACAGTGTAAGCATTTATAGCAAACTAAGATGTAATTTAAAAAAGGTTAAAGAGTGGAAATTATCCATGATCCTTAAAAAAAGTTCTACTGTATTAATATTTAATCCAAGAGAGCACATACCGGTGAAATGACCAAAAGCTCACTACCCATAAGGTCAAACACTCTGACTGTTCCAGTGCTTTCAGCATAAGCAAGTAACGTACAATCGTGACTCCATGCCACTCTCCTCCACTGAGGGTTGGGATCCTTTGGCACTATTAGAAAGGAATAAAGCCATTAATAAAAATGAAATATAAATTTAATTCCTTAAAAAGAACAAAAAGTCAACTGTGTCAAAAAAATGCAGGGTGTTTACCTGCATTACAAACTTATTTCAAAGGACGGTCAAAAAAGAAAAATCATCTGTTATGGCTCTCAAGCCCATTAATTTTAACTATCATTTCATTTCAGATTCAGGTTTCATATGTTTATCATAATGAAAAGAAAATACAAAGGGAGGGTAATGGAGCTAGTCACAAAGCAAAATTATTACAAGATTCTTCTCAATGGTTTTAAGAAGTTACAACATTATCATTAAAGTAAACCAACATCATCATTTAGCAATGCATGAATAACAAAGAGTGATGACACTAAGTAAGGATGTACAGGTTGCCATACCTTGACATTTTCCAACTATGGATACAAAGTCATCTTTTGCAGACCTGCCAAAAAAAAAGACTCATATGAATTTAAATATGAAAAAAACACTATTCAACTTTCCATGGTAAACAGAACACTAGAAAAATACTCAATTCTAGGGCCTGCATGCCTCTAACTACTTGTTTAGAAAAGTAGAGTAGCCTTCACCCTTAGGCAGCTACAGTAACTAACAAGAGTATTTCAGAAACCCTCTTCTCCCTGCATAAATACTAACATCCCTCATTTATTCATAATGCTGCTCAAAATAGGATAGCAACATCTCAGCACTTTCTATAACAAAAAAAAAAAAACTAGTCAGTATTCTCTAGGTTACAATTTTAGAAACAATGCAAGAATATAGTTACATTAATACAGTTGAAACAAGATTTATTTTATAGTCTATAAGCTGACATTTATGGTGCTTACACCACTTTTGATTGAACAATTTTCATACACTTGCTTCTTTTACATATAAATAGAAGGTCTGACCTTCTAGCAAATGGATTTTTGTGAAGGAAGTAAACACACTCAATCAAGATCTGTTCTACAGCTAAATGTGCTCTTGAACGGGCAAAGGAGAGCTTGTTGTTAGAGAGCAGGAGAAAAGGGAAAGCATCAGTCTGGATGGCAATCCACTCTGCTTGTAAAATAAGGTAAAGTGTTATACACGCCAGGTATTCTACAGAGAAGAATACTTGCTACTTTTCCCATTTGTTAGGGGATAATTTCTAGAGGGGACAGAAAGGCAACGGTTAAAAAGACTATGATTTGTGTTGAATTTTTTAGAGCATCTTGATTGTTTTTCTTTCACATCTTGAAAGAGCAAGAGAGAGAGAAATAATTACATATAGGCATCTATAGCATTCATAATTGGAGGGTAAAGGAGCAGTTTTGGTGGTTTGGGGGGTTTTTAAATGGGGACTGGTTGAAAATGAAGAAGAAACAGAAGGCTTCTGCTTTTATGATTATTCCATGGATAACTTTCACAATTGCAAAAACATTTCAAAAACACAGAAAAATCTTTAAAAGTACATTTAGTAAACAACTAGAAACACTTTCCCAGAACTTCAAAATTGTGGTCATGAAGCAATAGGTAATACTAACTTACCTGATTTCTACACACTGGTCTTGAACAACTGCCAACAATTTACCATTGCTGAAAGAGAAAATACAGGTTTGAAAGTTCATTTAAAGTCCACCCCGTAGAGAATGTGCATCATACTCCTAAATACTCTTCTGCAAGGTTATATATAAATTGCCTCTTTCATACATCAAAACAAATTGGAAAATATCAATTTTTTATTAGAAAGAAAATATCAGTTCTGTGAGACTCTTTTTATCACCAAAATCTATCTGCCACTCTTTTCCAGTAGGACTAAGAAAAGAGAAAGAATGTCTAAAATCTCACTGCAGGGGAGGTCTGAATCAGATGTTGCTTATAGATAACTTTACAACGCAAACACCCAAAACTGTATACGGCTTTATCTGGGATAAACAACTATTGTACGTCAGTAAGTCATGTAGTCTCCTTAGAAGCAGGTCCCCTGTCTTTGTACCTACATACACAACATAAACTCAAACCTTCCATGCTACCTTCATGTTATTGAACCATTTTTCTGTATGTATTATGCTTATTTTTAAAAGTCAGTGACCTTACTGATATTGCTAAAATTAGCGTCGAACAGCTACTTCTAGCCTTCGAACTCTCACTTCTCTGTACATGCAACAGCAGACAAGTCTTGAAGGTATGCATTCACCTTTCACAAATATAAATTGCTTATTTTAAAATTACATATCCTTCCAACTTATAGGTCTTTAGCTAACCAAATTCAGGACTTGAGTTTGAGAATGACTGCACTACAAACCACTTCCCCTCAAAAGCTAGATGGGCATTCAGCCCTGAGCCAGAGGTGCCTTAACTGAAGGGAAGCAGGTGCAAGGCCCTTAGGCAGCAGACTGAGCTTTCTCTCACAAGGCTACCTGTAAAATACCTCCAGTACTTTTCTTGACCAAAAAGAGTAACATCATGACTTCAGCACAATATTAATTGGGCAGGGTTACCAGTGGGGATGGCAAGCGGAACAGAGGAACCATTAATACATTCACTGCCATCAAAGATGGAAAAGCACGAGCTGGTTACCTTGCAAGTATGAGGTGCCAGCTGATCTGCTTACTGACGAGTCGAACCAGTCCAGTGGGCAGGGAAAACTTCGCAGGGCTGAAATACCAAAAACATTAAGCTTAATCAGAACATACAGCTAAAAAAAGCAGTACCTGAGATACACAGACCAGACAGCACAGCTTTAAGGCAACCATCAATCACCTGGGAGGCTTTAGCAACTGAACATGAATCAACACTGCACCCTGCCAACCACAACGGGTAACAACAGCCTTGTCTGTATTAACAGAACCAAACCACATATTAAGGGAAGGGATTACTTATTCATCACTCTTTATACTCTGGTCACCAGCCAGTCTTGGGACACCCATTAAAAGAAGAACACCAGTAAACAGCAGGCCCACCAAAGAGGGGTAGGCAACTGGAGCACTTGCCTTATAAGCAGATACTGAAGGAACTGTACTTGTTTAGCCTGGAGAAGGGAAGGCTTCAGGGAGACAAAACAGTAGCTCTCTTAACACCTAAGAGGTTACCATGAAGATGGGAGCAACTGAGGTGCAGGACAGGAACACAAGAAACTAAGATCGACTCTCTGGAGGACTTGGCACTGCTGGGTTAACAGTTGGACTCAACGATTGTAAAGGTCCTTTCCAACCTAAATGTATTTACGATTATAAAACAGGTTCCAAGCTGATATAAGGAAGAGATTACTTCACCATGAAGACAGTCAGGCACTGGAACAGGCTGACCAGAGTCTTGGGGATCTCCATCCTTTAACCTTTTCAAGACCTAGACGGACAGAACCCTAAGAAACCCAGTCTGAATTCAATGCTCTGCTTTTAGCAGGACTTTAAACTAGAAGCCTCCCAAGCTCCCTCCCATTTTATTAAATACATGAAAATAGCAACTAGAATCAATTATAAAAGCTTGACATTAGACTTTAAATATGACTGCTGGAGGGAGAGAAGAAAAATAAGTTAATTCTGTCTACAACTGAATCCTCTCAACTAGACTTACATGACTGTATGATGACCATAAACATCGCCGTCTCCCTAAAAAAGGGGTGCGCAGGTGCACAAAAATAAAATAGAACATCAGCAATAGGGAAAAGGGCATTCTCCGCCAAATTCAAGTATATTATTGTTTCACAGGAATCCAAATTAATGTCCCCTTACGTATATCTCAAAACCAACTTAATATCCTTTAAAAGGGAGAACTGATACCTTCAAACCTGCTAAGTGCATCAACAGAGTAGTATAACCATAGAGCTGAAATTCTCCAGAAATACTTTATTTACTTCATTATATTTCCAGGACCACTTAATCACTTTTTGAATCAGAACTTATATTTATAAATTGTATGAGTGCTGTACAAGTAGTTCTCAAGCTTTCTCTATGATACTTTGAATTACCAATTACCAAGAAAATTTGAATTACCAAGAAAAAGAATTCAAAATTATTACTCCAAAGGAAGCTAACCCTGCCATGACATCATACCTGTCCTTGAGGCTTAAGGAAAAAAAAACAAAACCAAAAAAAACCACAACGGTTTCACTTGCAATATCTCAGTTGGGAGTGGGGAGGACAAATATGTGTTTGAAAAAAGATGACGTTCCAACTGCAAATTTACTTCAGCTTGTGATAAAAGCACAAAGTCAAACTAGGAAACACCAGCTCTTTTCTAGATAGGCTTCAGCTGCAACTCAAGCGGTTACAACTTAATTTATGGAGACTATTCTAAACATTGCTTGAACAATATTCTAAACAAGTGCTCAATTCTTGCCTCATTAAGAATTATTTTTCCTCAAATCAAAAAGCCATAAAAATATTGCCAAACAGAAGAATGAAGCAATATTTTCATCAAACCCACCTGTACCAGATGTACCGAAGCAAAAACAATGCAGGACCTACAATAGAAAGAGGCAAAAATTACATCTCTAGTAGTCTTAAAACACTCTCTAGCTTACAGAAATTCTTATGTTAAACGCAAATGGCAAATTGCAAAAAAAAAAAAAAATCACTACACGTTTTTGGAAATTTTAAGAGAAATTCCTACTGGATGAAAAGGCAGTTCCATTACTGCTATTTAACACTTGGTTTATGTAATGGAATATAATCAGAATGTAAAACTTCCTTATAGAACTGTCTAACTAGCAAACAGCATAGTGCAAGAGCTGGTAGAGAAAAAAACCAGACTCAACATTTTGCAGAACACAGAGCTTAAGTTCTTAGATGTATGAAAGCTCACAAAATTGACAAAAAAATAAAAAAACAATATTGACAATCAGGAAACATCTTCCTGAAAACACAGCCTGTACTCCATTTCCAGTACAAAAGCCATTTTAAATGGAAGAAATTGTAAAATTCACAAGTAATCCACACATTCTTAGAAGTCATGAACATAAGAACAAGTAATATTTACCTGTAATTGCTCTAGTGATGATAAATGATGCACCATGTTTTCTGTTGCCTCTTGGCTGCAATTACAACAATAATGATCAGATACTATGCCACACATTTTAACTTAAATATAACATTCATACATACATTTGCTGACTAAATTTGCCTCCTAGCCTGTAAGTTCCTTATGCATTTTCTACTACTCAGAACTTCATATAGAGAGTAATTTAACTGCATAAGCTAAAACAGGCTATAAAGCCAAATAATTTAAATGCCACGATGCAATAAACAAAAACGTTCTATAGGTTGCCTATTGATTCAACCTTGCCTCCATCTTTGGTTAGTAACAAAAGAAATTGACTTCTGATTATGTTCTCCTGTAAGGTATTATAAATAACTTCTTCTATTCCACATGAATGCCAGATTGATTTGTAATGCCCAGAAGTCGAAGTACTTGGTGTTCAATATATTATGCTAAAATGTAACTGGTAAGGTACATAAAGATTCTCACAAAAGTTTCTGAAACGTGAATTAAAAAAAAGAATTTCTGAAGAAAAACTCTTTTTACCTACATTTGTACTAGGTAAGACAGCCACCCTGCTCCATACCATCTCACATAGCCTTGCCAGCAATCCTGCTCTGCTTAAGGCAGAGAGGAACTACATTAACTATATAAATGAAAGTCCTCTCCAAACACAGAAAAAGGGAATACAAAACAACACAGGATGTATATTCTTGGCTGTAAGAGATAAAGTTATTTGCCAGTAAGAAAGCAGAAAAAAGATAGGAAACTGAGAAGATAATAAAGATAACTAATAAGGAAGGAATCTCATACAAATCTTCAAAATAAGCAGTCATGCTTATACTTTTCTAATGAAAATATTAGAGCATTAGAGCAGGTAATGAATGCATTTCCCCTTCCCTTCAGTACAGAATATGTAGAGCAGATTTCACTTGATAACTGAAATATTCAGACCTCACCACGTTATAGAGCAGCAAACACTGTCTGACATACAAATTTATCTACACTTTGGAGTATATAAAAAAAAAAAAATCTGGATTCCCAAGTTTAAGTTATTGAAGTAAAGATTAGTTTTCCAGGCAAAGTTAGGAATCCATAAATTGCCTCTCAAATAACCAAGCTGTCATCTCACAGCATGTAAGAAGCAAACACAGCTGTACTAACAGATCATGTTCCACATTCAGGTTGATCAGCCAGGAAATAACAAGACATTACAGTAAAATAAGTGAGAGCATAAATTATTTATTACAGCTCTCCTACTACCTCAGGGAGAACTGTAATTTCCTGGGGACCTTAAAATAGAGTTTGTTAAAGTTTTTGGATTAAGAAGAGTTGCCAGCAAAAACATTTCCCAAAATTGCTTTTATCTGTTTAGCATTTTTTTTAATATTCTAGGTGTCCACTCCTGAGCCTAACTACAATTCCACACATCTTAAACTCTTCAAAACTGATTTACTATTACACTCGACCTGAATTTTACTTTTTATAATATGTTCTTATCACCTCAACAACACCAATGACTACCAGATCTGCTATATTTCTTTTTTAAATCATTCCTGTTCAGGAAAACACCTTCAACTTCTCCTTCCCTACAGCATTCCAAAAATAAAATCTACTTTCCTGCTGACAAGACATTCATTTTGGATTTTGTTGGACACCCTTCAAGCTTACCAGTGGAGGACAGGAGGTGGAGTGTATTGGGTAAGTCTCAAAACATTAGATTCCAATCAAAAAAAACCCCCAGAGCCAAGCCATACATTTTGAAATATAGACTGCAGAAAATACAAAGTTCAATTGGCTTGTATTTCCACAAACAATTTCAGGAGTCCTCCCTTGCAACCTTGTCCACCACCACTGCCTCATTCACTATTTTCACTCAGCACCTATTCAGCAATTCCTTTTATTCTCGTTCTATATTTCAGGGTTCTCAAACCGTGAGAACAATCATCTCACCGTACTGAATACAGACTGCTTGATTTCTACACCACTCTCTTCTCTGGCATAGTCAGTTCCTTTCATGTTTCCTTCACAAATAACTGTTATATGCCCCTGTCCCTTCCCTACCCTCAAAAAAAAATTCTTATTGAAAAATATGTTACAGGTGAATGACAACACTAACAAGAACTAAAATTAAAGCAAATTTGGGGGTCCATCCTACAAAATCCGTGCCAGTTTTATCAGTGTCTTGAATTTAACGTGACTTTACATCTTCATCACAGCATTATTTTCAAGCCTTCCTGTTTCTGCCATTCAAAATAGGTACTACCTTAAACAGGCAAGAAACACCAGGTTTAAAATACCTAGTACCATTTGCTGAAGCTGACAAGCAGAATTCTAAAACGCTTAGAAATTCTGACTACCAGGGCAAATGAGGACTCTCAGACTGTGGTTACACAATCCCTTTAAACTGGCATTCCCACAGGCTGCCACTGAACTTGACTCAGCTTTGACTGACATTCACATTCCCCTTGGTACCCACATGAGTTGTAGAGGGACCACTCAACAAAAGGAGATGAAACAACACAATTGTTACTCCGATCAGTCAGTTCTTTAATCTACCAACCACACAACTTCAAGAATACTAATGGCAGAAAAAGAGAATGGATATTTGTCAAAAATGTGACCCCTTGATGCAGTTGTAGAACCACAGTCTGGTGTCACTACACCTAAGTCCTCCTCATGATTTGCAGACAGGTAAATCACTTTCATATATTACAAGAAACAAAGACAATTCACCATTTCTCAAAACCCAGTTACATAAAGGTAAATGCAACTGTCCACTCACCTATAGGAACACCCTACTAAGTAACACTGCAATCATATTTTGCAAATATCCATGTCTGTTGCTGCAATTGAATATTTACAGGTGAAGAGAAACAAAATTTTAAAAAAACAATCTTTCTGACCAGCAAAAACCTATTTTTATGAGCATGGCTCTAGTAATTACGAGCTGGTATATTGTTTCACCTGTGATGTTTTTGCACCTTTTCTATTCAGATGTTCTCATTAAGCACAAAACCTTGTTAAAATACTTCCATAAATGACTTCCAGTGTGAAATGCATGAACAAATTCAGTTGCTTCAGTGGACTTGAAAGCCACTACAAAAAAGAAATAAAACCACATTATTTGCATCCTCTATGCCCAAACCAGAAAAGAGCACAGAGAGAGGCAGCTAGATCAGTATATTGCAGGGGAAAAGATGAAAATGAAGAGATGAAAGTGCTTCTCAGCTTTTCCATTGACCCACGAAGAAGAATAGCTAGAAACAAGCAAAGCCTGGCACGAATACAAGACTAATGTGTTCTGATTTCTTAAGCTCTGGCATCTATTTGTGTGCCTTATAGAGACGAATTGATACATTTTTCCCTTTTAGCCCCCTCCTGCAAATGCTGATACAACCATTCTGATACAGAGTCCAGGGAAGGATCTAGTTTTCCTCATGCAAGGTAAGTTCAGTGAAGATCCTGTTTTCACCAGGACAGCTTCCACAGCTTTCTGTACACTAGTTTCTGGAGATCAGACCTGGACTTCACTCACTTCACTTCACGATAGCTTCTCTCCTATCAGCTCAACACTAAAACCAGACACACGTTCAATGAGCAAGAGACACTTCAGGGCATCCTCGGCGGCACAAACCAGGGTGGGGATTAAGTGACAGGCAACCACAAGGGCCGGAGTGCTGCGGGGACCCCTTTAGTGCCCGCCAGGGATGACGGCGGAGGTCCCGGGCCGTGCCCCCGCCCGTGCCGACGTGGCCGGTCCCCTCCCCCGCCCGCCCGCGGCCACACGCACCTGCACTTCGGTCTCCGGAGGCCACTCGGTGTTGACCAGCAGGTCGTAGAGGATGTTCTCGTCGCCGCTATCCCCGTCCTCGCCGGGACCGGCCATGCCGCGGGGCCGCGGTGCTGCCTCGCCGTCCCCGCCACTGTCCCCGCCGCCGGCCATGCCGGCACGGCCGCCCCGCCCCGCGACGGCGCCCGGCGGGGGACAAACCGCTCCGCGATTCCGTCCTGCGGCGCCCGCGCACGGTGTGCGCCGGGGCTGAGAGCTGAGAGCACGAATTAAACCCTTGCTGAATAAAGGAAAGGCGAGGGGTGATGCCTAAAGATTTGGCGTGCATTTTGTAGATTTTTAGAGTCTCAGAAGTATAGGTTTTCTTGCTCACATATTAAGTGGTGTTAGAAGTTACTCAAGTGATTTTCTCGCGTATTCTCAGGCTTTCTGAAGGTCATGATGTTTTTCACCTGCAAGATAACTTGGAGTCGAAACAATAGAAGAGCCCAGAAACCATTGGAGATGATCCAGAGGGCATAGCCTAGGACCCTGATGGGTGAGCCACCGAGAGAATTGGAAATGATGATTGGTTATAGATATCTAATATGTTAATTGTTAGGAAGAGTATAAAAACTGTAACATTACGGAAGCGGGGGTTCTTTGGGGATTTTTGGACGCAGAGATCCTTGTTGAAACAATGCGCGTTTTGTAGGCCTAGTGGAGGCCAAAGCCTTCGAACTCCCAATAAAGGTGTTATCTATCTATCTATCTATCTATCTATCTATCTATCTATCTATCTCCATTATGTTTTCTCTGAATGCCTATCTTCCAGGATTTTAGGCATCAGGGGGAAGCAGAAGCTGTGTTTCTCACAAATTGTTCTTCCAGTGGGGCTATGGAGGATTTGTAAATATTTCAGTCCTACGAGTGTTTGCACTCATGGGGTTCAGCTCTCTGAGGAACATAAAATGAACCTGTTTATAAGTTGTGGGCCCCTCGCTTCAAGGAGGACATCAAGGTGATGAAGCAAGTCCAGAGAAGGACAGCGGGGCTGTGAAGGGCCTGGAGCACGAGTGCCATGAGGAAGAGCTGAGGGGGCTGGGTTGTTCAGCTGGAGAGGAGGGGGCTCACGGCAGGCCTTACTGCTCTCCGCAGCCCCCTGAGGGGAGGCCGTGGCCAGGGGGGCTTAGGTTGGACAACAGGAGGAATTTCGTCACAGAAAGGGGTATTAGACATTGGAAGGGGCTGCCCAGGGAGGTGGTGGAGTCACCACCCCTGGAGGTGTTTGAGGAAAGTCTGGATGTGGCAACTCTGGTTGACGTGGGAGTGATCGGTCATAAGTTGGACTTGATGGTCTCAGAGGCCTTTTCCAACCTGATTGATTCTGTGAAAAAAATTATGAAAGAACCGTTTCAGCCTCTTTCCTGTGACTTTATAAAAGCATTTGTAAAATCTAAATCAAATTACCTCACACACTGCCACCTCTGCTCCTGTACTCTAATTTTCACTTGTGTCTAGTAAGTGTGTTCTTGTAGACAGCTGTGCAGCCTAGAATTAGGTTAAACTAAAATTTAAATTCTGAAACTAGGGATCCAGGGCACTATGAAAGCTCTGTTGGATACCTGGGAAATACTTCAAGAAGAAACAACTACTAAGAAAAAATGCCTTTTAACTGTTCCTTAACATTTCTTTAGCTGTATTTGACAGTGTAGCTTGTAAAACAATGATAAACAGTCCAACATCGTTTCCATCAGTTTCAAAGAATTGTGGGAGATTTAAGGTAAATTACACTCGACATTCCACACCAACAAGCTTTGATATTCAGATGTGCCTAAAAACACATCTCAAAATCATAGTTGAATATGTACATTATTCATATCTGTGTCTTTAAAAAATTATTAGTTTTGTCATTTATCTGAAAGCATTCAAAATAATGATTGGCAGATATAGCAAATAATAGTGAAGTAAAGGAAGCACATCAAAGGAAGTTGCTGCCAAAGGCATTATTAATATATAAGAAACCATTGAGATGCAAACAGCCTGGCACTAAAGGTATAAAATACCTGCTCTGTTTTTCTCTGCATGACACCCATTGTTACAGCCTAAGTTAACAGTGAGGAGGGCACAGTAAGTTTTAAATAAGGTCTTGAAACAAACCTCCAGGACAAAGCAATTACTCAAATTGCAGCACAGTACTCAAGGGAACTTGAGAACATTCAAGAGAACATTGTCAGAGACACTTGGTGTTTATTTGGCTCTTGAACCAGATGTGTTTCTATCTCAGTGCTGCCTTTAAAAGCCCGGAGTTGTATTTCACAATGGAAAACAGTGGGCAATAGTTTACAGAATCACAGAATCAACGAGGTTGGAAAAGACCTCTGAGATGGAGCCCAAGCTTTGACCTCGCACCACCCTGTTGATATAAGGAATCAATAACTGATAGAGAACTAAGAGGGAGCTGATATAATGTAACATAGGGAACTAACACTAAGAAGGATCTATGGATAGGGAACTAACACGAAAGGGTTAATAGAAATAATTGCAGGGGCTTTTGCTGAATCTGTGAAGATAGACTACATGTTTGGGGCCATGATTAACTACAAATATAAAAACAGGGAGTATGCTATGGTTGCTATCAGTACCTGGCCTTGAAGCTTCAAGAAACTAAGATAAATCAGGAAATATGTCAAGAAAGTAAGGCAATTATAAAGGTTTGCTCATTAGGCTGGTTTGAGTTGCCAGCAAAACCAGTTTGAGTTACTTTTTGAGCCAAGTTCAAAAGGACACAGCGAGGAAGACCCACGATCTTCATCCCCAAGACCCCCGAAGACCCCGGCCCAGGAAAAGTGGAAGCCACTGCGCAAACTCGGATGGGAGGAGCGCAGGGTGGAGAAAATGGAAATTACTTCTTGGAACTAATTAGAATAACCCTGCCTTTTCTAAGAAAATAATGAATATGTATAAAGAAATAATGAATATGCATGTTTTAACTGTGTTTAAACAAACCTGTGAGCACAGAGAGGTGTGCATGTTTTTGGTGGACAAATCCCCCATGCACCCAGCGCTGAATAAACGTACCTTCTCTACAACTACCTAGTTGTGGGGTTTTTCCGCATGTCACTGTGTGCTAGACCTTGGCACCCAGTGCCACATCCAGCCTGCGCTTTATCCCCTCCATGGACGGTGACTCCACCGGCCCCTGGGCAGCTCCCAGAGCCCGGTCACTCTCCCTGCAAAGAACTTCTTCCTGATGCGGGTGCTCTGCCTCCCACTTAGCAGGCAAGTGCACCACTGACTCCTGCTGTAACCGCAGCAGCTCAGTTTTGCGCTCGCAATCCCATTTTGTTTTTATAATAACCCCCCCAGAGATTCGTGCATTTAACACCACTAGGGGTTATCCTAGGACAGGACTGTGCAGAATTCAGGGAAAGCGGAGAATTTTGATCAAAAAACGGGGAACCACGTGTGCCCACGGGCTCACGCCTAAATCCCCAGCTCGCCGTGCTGTGTGCGAAGTTACTTTAGTCCATAAAGCACCGGGGGCGGGGTGGGGTGTGCCTGGGCCGGGGCCGGAACGCGCCGCGCGGCGCCTCCTGCGCCCACCCGGCCCCATAAAGCGGCGTGGCCCCCGCGCCTGCGCGCTGCGGCGTCCGGCGCGTCCCCGGCGCGAAGATGGCGGCGTTCTCGGGTACGTGGCGCTGTCCGGCCCGGCCCGGCCCGGCCGCATTCCCGCACTGCTCGCGGAGCCCGCCGGAGCCTCTCGCCCCTTCCCGCCGCCTCCCGGCCTGCGCTGCGCCGCCGGGAAAAGCTCCCCGGGCTGCCCGCCCTGCGGCTGTGTGGCTGGCCATGTATCAGGCCGGAGGTCGAGAGGCCTGCGGGGATATGGGTGCCTGTCCCCGGCTCCTTGGGCTTCTGCAGTTTGTCGGCAGTGGTTGTCGAAGTGGGTTGCAGGTTTTACTGCACGTGTGCGTCCGGCAAAGGGGCTCCTGAAGTGTCAGGCTCGCTCCTCAGGCTGACTGGTTTGAGGAACGGGTTTCTCATAACTGTTCTGTGTATTGTAGTGGATAATAGTTGTGTTTTATAGGAGAACCTCTGCTCGGTGATGTAGTTTAGTAAATTATACATGTAACGTATGCATTATAACATATTTATTATGTCTGTGTATTATAGCATGTATTTCTGCTCAGTGGTATGGTTTATCAAATTGTAAACTATATATGTGTGTATGATAGTAAACTGTAATCCAGAAGCTTTCTATTGAAGGAGGACGCATCACTGTTTGTGTCCCATCACCCCCCAGCCGTGCACATGTGCACAAATAGGCACCCAATCAAGATCCGGGTTCTGTCAAGTTTCAGTGTCACTGAAGTTTTTAATTTGTTTTTTTTTTTTTTAACCGAACTTCTTATACCTAATCATCGAGGGAAATGCTGAAGCTTTTTCCCTAGATCTGGCAATCCCTTTGAGTGCTATGCAGCAGGATTAATTTGGTTGTAGCTGAGGAAAACGTGGTATTGTTGTTTGATTAAACCTGTATATTGAATTAAACTATGTGAGCTGGAAGCATTTTAGAAATGGAAAAAATAAACTATGGATTTATTTATAATTTGCAATCAGTAACCAATTTTATTGCTATGAAAAAGACTTTCTAGCAGTGTGGATTGCCTTATTTTGTTGGAGTACAGGCCAACGCTTTCAAGTATTAAAGCTTTCTGGTATCATGTTACAAATTAAGTGTTTCTCATAGCAAAGAGAATTATATAATATACATAGTATATGTATTATAGCAAATGGAAGCATAATTTTTGGCTGCAGCCTTCTGTACATGCTAGCCCAGCGCTCAGTGTGTGCATGTGTGTGGTATGTCTGAAACCAGCACATGGCAGTGCAAAGGTCAACATGTAAAAGCTCTGTTTAAAAAGTTGCATATTTGTGGTAAAGTTGTTGATTTAGAGTAACCCCACATACCCAAGAAGGCAACCAACAGATAAATTGCTATTTTGATGGTATACTACCATGGTTTGGGTTGGTTAAGATCTGCTTTCCTCTTGCTCTTACTGAGTAGCTGCAGGTTTCTTCTGTTTTTAAATACAGAGAATTTGTTTATTTACATGCAAGCATTATCTTGCTTCATATTTAGCTTGTGTTTGAGGTATAGCCATCAGACCTTGATATGAGTTTGCCAGAAGGGTTTTCCAAGGAAAAAAACCTGTCAAAGGTGGATGTGATTAATAAGTGTATCAGAATCAAAGCATTGTCTAGTTACTGTATGTGCTGTAAGTGTGTAAGGCAAGACTTGGTGAATTACAGTCCTTACAGGATATGGTGGGTTTTTTGTTTGTTTTGGGTTTTTTTTGTTTGGTTGGTTGGTTGGTTTTTTTTGCCAACTGTTTGCACCTCACCTCTAGAGGCAGTTGGGATTTTTGTGATAATCAAAGTTTTCCCTGTTATCTGCAGAGGCAGTTTCCCTAAATGTGCCAAGATAAGTACCTTGCCCTTGAAATGATGCTTGGTTCCCAGGATGTTTCTTTTGCTGCTTTGTCAGCACCTGCCCCTCTGCTCAATGTGTGCCTGAGTTACTTTGCTGTAAGTAGGGACAACTCTCAAAACTGCATCTGGGGAATGGAGAATGATACTTACCAGTTAGTGGGTTCTGTGGTGAAGGCTCAATGTGCTGTTGTCAGAAAGAGTGATTTTCCATTTCTTTTGTCTGTAGCTGGCAGTGTTGACACTTGGCTATCTTTGGAGCTGTTGAGGTAAATAACACTGCTTGTTCCTTTTTTTTCTTGTCTTACAGAAATGGGTGTTATGCCTGAGATAGCTCAAGCGGTGGAGGAGATGGACTGGCTGTAAGTAGGAGTGCCTTTGGGCCTGGTAATTTCTAATTTGCCTTTCAGCAATGTATGACATGCTTCTTAAAATAGCTCTTCTGTCACATTAAAACAGAGTGGATAACTGTTTTCCTTTAACTGTCATTGCATCTCGTGCACTTTAGCGTGAAAGACTGAAGAACACAAATTGTGACTGCAGTGGTAACATTTAAATTTGAACAAGCAAAGCACGACTGCTTATGTTTCAGTTCTTTTGTTTGATAAACCCTCTGTGCCGCTGGTTTACTTATTATGTATCATGGGATTATTGGATGAAATTGTCACATAATTCATGCTAATTTAGTAGATGTTTTTCCAGACTCTGGTCTAAGTTTCTGTTCTTCAGACTTAATGCTTGTGTGTCAGTCTTCTAAAAAGTCGTTACTCTTGGTTTTGGTTACTTGTTTGGCCAAGTTATTTCACCTCAGAGTTGGTTTTGAGTTGTCATTCAGAATATTATCAGTATGGGTCAATTTATTGTATGTAGGGGTTTTTTTTCCTATAAGTAGTATTGATTAGCTGTGATTTTCTGAAAAGGCTGATTGCATTTAGTTTACCTTTTTTTTCCAGTTTTGAACAGGAATCTTGTAAATGAGGGCTGTGTAAGTGGCTTTAAAGGGAAATGCTTTCAAAAAAGCAAGTAAAGGAATATGTAGTTACTGTTTCTTTTATAGTTTAACATAGTCATGTGAGATGTAGCCCTCTTGTCAGGGTATAAGCTGAATCCATTGCATCCACCAGTCACTTCTATCAAGGGTACATCTCTTCCTTTTCTCTCCCTGTAAATGGAATGCTCTGCAGTCCTTAGCTGCAAGTCAGGAGGAATAACATTCACCTGCTATATCTTGGAGATGACTGTGGTTTCTGTTAATTCTCATATAAGCAAAAATCTCTTTTTCTACCGATAACATCGACTTAGGTTAATGTTTTATTTTCCTGTAGTCTTCCTACGGATATCCAAGCAGAATCCATCCCACTGATCCTGGGAGGAGGTGATGTACTTATGGTATGTATTGAGGATAGCCCTATTCATAGAAATCCTCTCTCTTTTAATTGTTTGTTGTGTGGTCAATTTCATTCTTTCCAGAAGGTTCTATAGACTCACTCTCCTGTCCTTCTCCAGCAAAGTATATTCTTCAGCTAAAACCTTCTTTGAGTTCCTGGTGTATTTCCAGCTGTTGTTGCAGATGGAATTAATTCGTTTTAGGCTTTATTTTTTTGACTATTTGACAGACACTGCTATGTGAATGGGAGCTGTCTGATTTCATCTGCTCTCCTTTTGTCTGTAAATACCTGACATAGATCTGTATGGAACCTGACTCATACTGCCTAAGCCAATGCTGCAGTGTCAATAACCTTGAAGGCACCACATAGTGTGCCTTATTCATGTCTTTTGCAGATCTCTCTGTTCTTGGTTCTGTAACCAAAGTAACTCTTTCTAAAAAGTAAACTTAGTTTATTAAAGTAGAATTCTGGAATGCTCCATACAGTCCTGGTTAAACTCTTCCATTTTTCTCCCTATAGGCTGCTGAAACCGGGAGTGGAAAAACTGGTGTAAGTAATCAAATTTAAATTAGCAGAAAATAAAAATTTTAAGTGGTGGAGATGGTGTGTATGCACATATATAGGGAGAACATTTATATGTACATAAGCATTATTATTAATAGTCTGTACCAGTATAAGTGTAGGAATGTTTTTAAGTGTTTCTGGTCCTGAGTATTGCACTTGAAAACCAGACTGGAAATAACTTTGTAAATTGTGGAATGAAAATAACTTTTCATTTTAGGCTTTTAGCATTCCAGTTATCCAGATTGTTTATGAAACACTGAAGGACCAAATGGAAGGCAAGAAAGGAAAAGCCACTATTAAAACTGGAGGGGGAGGTGAGTTTTTATATGTCACACTGCTTAAGTTTGGAACCTTCCAAAGTGAAGTTAACTTGCCATTAGATAAGTATTTTTTCCTTAATTTCAGATAACATAAATAGAGTATCATCCCTCAGGAATTTATTAAACAGTGAATATAAATTTACTGGTGTGCACTGGACTGCAGTCTCTTAGTAATGCTCTTGTCTTCAGCTTAGTGCTGGCTAATCCACACTTTTCTTTTCAGTGTTCTTCTGAAAGCCAGACTAGTTTAGTGCCTTCCCAGACTAACTTGCAAGGTGTGAAGAGGTGGTAATGTCCAGCTTAAAAGAAGAAGTTAGAAAAAAATCTTTCTGTTGCAGGAATAGATGAGACACCAGCTATGACACCACACAGGTGATTTGGGCCTCTTAAGTGTGCTTGAGCAGAAGGCTCTTTTAGGCTCAAACTTAATTTTGTGTGGCTCGGATAGCTCTGTAGGTTTTTCAGTTCTGCTGTGCTGACTAGAGCTGTTGCATTCCTTTTGGCACCTAGCTGGGTCTGGAAGTAAATAGCACTACCTTGAGTTGCTGCATGTTTGTACTAGTCAGTGTTGAACTGAGCAGGGCCAGAACTCAGTCATACAGAGTGGATTGTAACAATGGTCGTGTCGTCACAGTATTTAAGGGTTTTTTATACATCCATTTAAATACGCTTGCAGCTGTAAAGCTAATCACCATATCCAGTCTGTGGTATATAGAGATTGAGTTTTGATTGACAGTGTCTGCACAAACAACATTCTGAAGATGTTACAGAAGTTGTCATCTTTTAACTTCATTATAACTACTGCTGCAGTGGTAACAGTACAGTCTCCTTAGCAAAGAAAAGTAAAAATAAAATCCTTTTTGACAGAATATAATATAAATACAAAAATGCACTCAGTAAACCTGATTGAAATAGCATATAATTTTCTTTAAAAAATCCTGTATAGATTTTATTGCAGTGTTATTGGCATATGAAAAATGAAGTCAGAAATTTTATGTGCATGGATCTTAGCTCTTTAGTAATGACATTTGAACTAATGTCCTGAAAAATATCTTAAAGTATGCTTGGGACAGAAGTGGCAAATTGCATTTCAAATTGATTTTGCTCTTCATGTAGTTTTGGTGTTTTTTAGATGAATTTCATTGTGATTATATGGGAAGTCTTCATTGTTTTCAGTTCTATTTTTAAATAGCTTAATCTGTGCTCTCCTTAATGGAATAAACTAAACGCACAGAATACCTCTGCATTGTGTATTTGTCCCCCTCCTTCAAGCTGTAGGCCTTCATTTTGACCTCCTATGAATTGCACTGGAACCAAGATGCTTCCCCAGAGAATTAAGCCAAACACTGTACAGACAGTGTGAACTTCTAATTTGAATTGTGCAGGCTTGCCTTGTTAATTTTCTGTTAATGTCTTTCTAACCTAGTGCTCAATAAATGGCAAATGAACCCATATGATAGAGGATCGGCTTTTGGTGAGTTGTCCTAATGTTCACTTTAAAATGTTCGCTTGGTAAAAAAGAATAAACTAGAGGAAAGCATACATGACATTTTATTTTAAAAGCAGTTAGAAAGACAATTTCTTTAACTAAAACTGTCTTGTAATTTTCAGCAATTGGATCAGATGGTTTGTGTTGCCAGAGCAGAGAGATTAAAGAATGGCATGGATGCAGAGCAACTAGAGGCGTGACTAAAGGTAGATATAAAATTATGTGTTTTGTGGAGGCTCTTCTAGAAGAGTTTCAACTGAAATGCCGACTTGTGACCCATTGTTAATATTGATGGTTCCATTTAAAATTTACTACCCATGTGTCCAAATTTACTGCTAGCTGAAGACTTTGAAATGGCAAACACCTCTATTTTCTTCTCCTTGTATTGTAAGTTAACCCTTTTCCCTGATAGAAAACTGAGTTAAAGGAGACAGAATTGTAGCTAGTGTTCATCAGAATGCATTTTATTAAGCTGTTACTGCTAGGAAATCGCTGTGCACACAGTACTTTCAGTTGTTTCATTGCGCATTTCACACAGATGTGTGCATGCAAAAGTTTCATGGTTCTGTGGTTGCAGCAACAATTGGGATGCCAACCCCAACACTTGACTCAGAAGCAGTCATCCTGATACTCTAGTTGTTCTAGGGGAGTGTTCAGAAACAGTCTCATTTCATCTGGTGTGCAGATAATTGCATATCTGTACAAAAAGAACAGTTGGATGTGTTTCAAGTTGCACTGGCAGTTGTTGGTGCTAGTGCATGCCTGGTGGTCTGATAACAGTTTGGCAGAACCTGGTGTTCTGAGTCTATCAGTTCTCATGAATTCAGTAAAACTACTGCTCTCCCTCTTCCTTATCACTCCTTAGGAGCCTCTTACATGTCACCTCTCCATGTGTACTTAGTCTCTTTTGCCTGCTGTTTCTTCCTTCCATACATAGGTACCCACAGAACCTTTTCACACAAATACAATAGCGGATTTTGTGACACTTTCAGCAGGGGTGGGGATGTTAGATTTTCATGGGCTTGGAAGTAGCCAGACTGAACCACCTTGATGAATTTGGGTATTGTTTTAAATCCTTTATTTTTTCTTTTAAAGGGAAATACTACTATGAAGTTTCCTGTCATGACCAAGGCTTGTGCAGAGTTGGTTGGTCAACTATGCAGGCTTCACTGGATTTGGGTGAGTTTCCTTCGAAAGAATCAGGCAGACAGTTTTCATATTCACATGGAATGGCTGGAGTCCTGTTCTAGTGTTGCAGAGAAATGGACTCCTTGGGAAGGATGCCAGTATCAGGGAGTTGAAAACTTTTTGTACAAAATCTTTTTCGTCCTCTAAGAGGAAATCTCCTTAGGTGGTGGCAGTATTTCTTGCCTTCTGTGACTTTCTCCCTTTTCAGTTCAGGTTTGTTTTTTGTTTTTTAATGAGGATGACCAGAGAGAAGTAAAATCAATAAATGTACTGGTACAAAAAATACTGGTTTCAAGTCTAGTTAGCACTTTGTATTATTTGCTCACTTGGTAGTGTTAGAAAGGTTTCAGTTGCTGATACAAAGAGAAAAAAGCATAACCTGTCAACCAAAAGGCTGTGCTTTGTTTTGTCTTCAGGCACTGATAAATTTGGCTTTGGGTTTGGTGGCACTGGTAAGAAATCTCACAACAAGCAATTTGACAGCTACGGTGAGGTAAGCTTGAACTGTTATTAAAAGTTTTGCATGTTTTTGTGCTGTAACAATCAACTGTCTTTTGTAATAGTGTGAAATTGTAAGGGAGGTTCATGGGGCGAAACTACAATAAAGTGTTTTTTGATAAAAGCTTTTTAACAGATTTAACAAAAGCAATTATCAGCATGAGACTTAATGATTGTGGCTAGACTCCAAATATATTGACTCTCACCTAGGAGTTAAAACTTATATGTGTTACAAGTTAGAGGTTAATTGATCTCTGGGATTTATATCTTGACTTATTTCAGTTTTGGCTTGAACAAACCAACCCATCTGTATATCATTGTGAATGTCCAAGTGAGGGCATCCTATTCTGTTCACTAGTTAAAGCAGAAGTAATGCACAGTTCTAATATGTCAAAATGCATGATTGAATGCTAATAAGACTCAGTGCTGTACTTCTGGCTTTTGAGTTTGGTTTGCCATCACCTTAATGTATACTTCTGAAATGTCTCCTGGGAATATCTGTGGTGTTTTTTGTGTAGTGTGCCAGTTGAGTTCAGATGTTTAAGCATAAATCCTATAAATATGAATATTACAGCAGAAACTCAAATCTTTTTTGTGGTATTTATGAACTCAATGCCATGGAACTTGCAACTTTTAGGACTATTGTAGTCCTATTAATAGTGTCTCTTGAGCTGTTGATTAGAAGTGTTTTGTAATGTATAGATTTTATTGAATACCTTTACAATTAGCAGATTTCAAGATATTTAAATTATGTATTTAAGTATACATAACATGCACCTTCAAGAGTTAGTCTTTTTATATAGTCAAAATATAGATTTCTGATGCCATATTTGGTGCTCTAAGCTTAGTCTTACATTGGCTAATAAACACATGACTAATGTACTTTTCCATAATGCAGAAAACTTCCAGGTAAATTACTTAAATATATCATTGTCAGTGTATTTGGTTTTTAAAGTAAATTTAAAGCAGTAATAAATGTCTAAATATCTAACATCAGTTGGGCAGTTTACTGAAGATTGGTAATCAAATAAAAATTCACAAGCTGTTTACAGTGGTCTTACTGGAATAGATTGAACTTGCTTCTCTCAAGAATCAGCATTCAGGGAAAAGTGGGAAAACTAAAAATTGACAGAATGTAAGCATTAAAGTCTTCCTAATGCACTGAACATTAAAATCTCTCAGCTTCACAAACTCTTTTTTTACAGGAATTCACTATGCATGATACAATTGGGTGTTATCTAGACATAGATAAAGGACAAATAAAATTTTCCAAAAATGGTAAGTTTTATTCAATTTTTTCTTTAGAATTTTATTGGGATACTTGTGTTGGGTGAGGGATGGGGAGAGGAATCCACACACATGCACAGTCTGACTGAACTAACTCTACTTTCAGGGAAGGACCTTGGCCTTGCATTTGAGATCCCACCACACATAAGGAACCAAGCACTTTTTGCAGCTTGTGTACTGAAGGTAACATAGGAATATCACAGATCTCCAAGATCATTATAATTGTTCTGGGTTTGATAATGAACTACCTAGGTGTAAGATTCACATAGCCAGCTGCAATTACTGTAGGTGTGCTCAGTTCTTTGGTCTACCAGTATTTGCTACTGAAGTGGTCTCGACAGTGTGTGTTAGCTTTGAGTATCATTTAGGTTAAATGTTCAAATTAAAACTTTGATACTTGAATATAAGGTTAGAATAGCGTGGATAATGAGTTCCTAATACTGGTGGTATCTTGTGTGTATTAAATTTTAATATACTATGATTCAACAGATCAAATAGCTTGAAAGACCCAGAATTCTTGTTTCATTTCTTCTGAACTCTTAACATTACAGTAATGTAGAAGTATGCAGTTAGTCTTTCTGGGTTGATCTCTCAAGAAGTAAAAGTTTTAGCAAAATGTTTAGGTGGTTAGAGAAATGTACAAATTCAGAAAAAGTGCTTTGTCTTTTTCTTTTCTTCTTTGTTGTTTTTAAAGTTCTAGGAAGATTTCTGTGACAACTTGGGGATGGGGATTAAAAAAAGACCTTCCCCTCCTCCCTGTCTAGCTGATTTCTCGTTATTGAATTGTTTCTTATTTTGCCTGGTCTTCTGAATCTGTCTGTATGACACAACTTTGTTGAATCTAGAATGCTGAATTGAAATTCAATTTTGGTGAAGAAGATTTCAAGTTTCCACCAAAAGATGGCTATATCGGCCTTTGCAAGGCACCGGATGGTAGTGTTGTAAAATCACAGCATTCAGGTAAGTTAGATATTTTTAAACTTCTATTGTTTCTATATTCAGGTTGTATTACAGAGCATCTTTTGATCCCTTTAATTGCTACCAGCAAGATTTTGACTGCAGTAGTAATGAAGAGATATTAGTGCTTTCTTTAAAGTATATCAAATTTTCTTCATCTTAAACTACCAATAGGCTTTAACATTTTGAGTTAGAAATGCATCAGATAAAAAGGAGTTAGCTAAGTCACTCAACAGTGTTATCTTAAAATTAAATGTGGGTTTTTATGCTCTGCAACAGAATGAATTATCCTGCATGACCAATATACCCACTCATAGTTCCTGAATATTAATCTGAAGCTATTCATGATTGAATGAGCATTAATATCACTCTTTAATGGAAAAATTAAATTACGCTGTTTCAATTATTAATGGAAAATTCAATTTTCTTTCCAGTCAAAAATTCCAGGATAGGAATGTAGTTTATCTTAATGGCTATTGTTTTCCATTTAGGAAATGCACAAGTGGTTCAAACACAGAACCTTCCAAATGCTCCAAAAGCATTGATTGTAGAACCATCAAGAGAGCTGGCAGAACAAACTTTGAACAATGTGAAGCAGTTCAAAAAATACGTTGATAATCCCAAATTAAGGTAACAGTGAATCTGTTAGTTGCATTTATGGTATTGTCCGTGGATGTGACTTCATGAGGCGGTGGATGGTGTTCTATTCTGTAGCTAAATGGACCTTTAATCTGCAGTGCTGGTGATAATAGTCTCAGCAGTAATCTGCTCCCACTCAACCTTCTGACTTTTCAGCTACAGACAGACCACTTAGGGGCTTTTTTTACTGTGTTTTATCTGTGGACTGCCTTTTTCTGGTATGACAGATCTGGTGGGTGGGGTTATTTAATGATCAATTATAATAATTAATGTGATACTTAACAGTGTTTTTTAGTCAAGAAAAGCCTATCTACTTACTGCCTTTCTTTCTTGAACATTTTCCTATGCCTCCGTCTCACTCTGTCCCCTCATTTTGTTTCTTTTTCATCTCCAACAAATAATTACATACAGCGTCTGCTCTGTTTACATTAATTTGGTTACAGGACAAATTATCACAGAGATGCAATTCTGAAAATGAGTCTTCTACAAGTTGTTTTGGTTTCAAGTTGCTTGTGTTTTGACTGGGCTTTTAAAACTGCATTTTAGTTTTAAGTTACAAGAGTGTATTTACTAGAATTGCAGGGGACTAGCAATGGGATGATGCAAGGTATAATGCAGGATTCATTTGGTTTACTGTTTTTTTTGCATTTCTAACTTTAAAGAACACAGGAGACTATTAAACTAACATGTTATTTTTAAAGTATTCCTAAGGAATAAATTTTCTTTTAAGACTAAATTGGTTAAGGTGTTAATGTGTTTAATACAGCAGTGATAAAGTAATCACATTCAAGTACAATTTAGTAACAAAGTTTTCACTTGAATTAAAATACAGTACATATAAGGGGATGAATTTCAAAATTCATTTTTTCATATTATTTTGTTCTGAAAATTACTGTTCATAGCTGTTAAACATAGGTTACTAATAAAAGAACCAGTATTCAGCCAGATGTTTAATATACCTTCTGAATATAATAAATGGGTAAATGTCAAATATATTGATGTAATTTTAGGGAACTACTAATTATTGGCGGTGTTGCTGCAAGAGATCAACTCTCTGTATTGGAACAAGGAGTAAGTTGTATTTTTTTCATATGATTTAATAGTTTGGGTTCTGAATAATTTATGATATTGCTAGAGAATAGTCATGATGCTTCTTGCAACTCCTGTAAAAAGATTAAAAGATGATGTGCAGTTGATAACAAGCACATGTTGCATCAGTCTAGCAGTTCTTCTACTTCCATGACAATTGTCAGTACGAGTGGTTATAGTACTTAGCCAAATTCTGTTGAAGCCTGTGTACTCCTGAAAATCTTAAAATGAAGATGTACTTTTTTGTCATTTATTCTTAACCAACCAAACAGTTTTCCTGCTAACTTTTGTTCCATGTTTATGTGAATAAAACTAGTCTGTATTTACCAGGTCAGCTTACACTACAAATCAGGCCTACATAGGAGGAACTGATCTGGCTTCGGCAGCATGGAATGTACAATCAATTCAGTCATGCTGTAGGGAGAAGAGAGTCAGGTTTTTATTTAAGGCTTACTTTTGGAAGTGAGAACAAGTCCTTACTGATGAATTTTTCTATGATTCTAACTGCCAAAATATAAATTTTTTCCTAAGCTTACTTGAACTGGAAAATTGGTAGACTTTCATGTGAATGCTAAATTCATGATGGTGAACCCTTCTGTCGACAAAATCTTAAGTTATTTCTGTAGTTGAAGACTTTATGTCCTTCCACAGTGGGAAAAGTTAAATTTATATTATCCTCATTTAAAACTCAATCTGATTATTGGCTTTAGATAAAAAAGATAAACAGCTTGGGGGGCAGAGGAGGAGAGATGGGGCACAAAATAAGGGAAAGCTTCCTCCCTGAGGTAGATTCTGCTAATGAAATGGCCATAGAAACAGTGTTTCATAGAACAGCCAAATGATCATAGAAATTCAGATTGTCCAGGGAGGTTGTAGAATCTCTCTCCTTAAAGGTACTCAAAATTGTATTGGGTAGTGACCTAAAGCAACTTGGAAACTGTCCTTGATTTGCGTGTGATGATGGGAGTGGAGACCATATGATCTCAATGAAGTTAAAATTAATAGAAAATAACACATTATACTGTCTCTTGATGTTAAACTTAGATAAAACTGATAATGCCTGTATTTAGTTATGGGACCAATTCATACTCTTAATGTATTTCATAGGTGGATATTGTCGTTGGAACTCCTGGAAGGCTGGATGACCTGGTCTCAACGGGGAAGATTAATTTATCTCAAGTTAGATTCCTCGTTCTGGATGAAGCTGTATGTTGAGAACTTAAGTGCTGCTTAAATTTTAAATGCAATATGATATTTGCAAAAAGAGTCAGTGAAATGTTTTTCTATAGGATTTGATATTTCAGTGGAACAACAATTAGCTACCTCTTCCAGCTTAATCCTCTTGTTATTTGCAACCATTGTAACCTACATACTGGTTTTTTTTCCCCTCATAACCTCTCTGTTGAATCTATTTGAAATTTTTCTGATTGTGAACATGGGTTGAAATATATTTCTCTAAGTAGTGAAGTGTTTCAGCTGTGCAGGAAACTTGTAGGACAAACACAAGATCAGAATGTTACTTAACCCAACAGTTTTTGAAGCCAATGAAAGTTGCAGTCATTACTTATAAGAAATGAGTGCAGCTGTCTGATCTGGTATAGTACAAGTGAATATTCACAAAGATTATATGGCTTGAAGTATTTGTTAAGAGAAGCTTCTGTACTTGAAAATACTCCAAATTTTTACTCTTTCTCCTTAGTAATAATATCCTAGCCATGCATGGACCTGTCCAGCAAATTAAAAATGAGAATTTCTGAGGCTACAATAACTCAAGTGTGTAGACTGAGGAATGAAAAAGAATTGCAGCTTCTTTTATGTTATTCCCATGTAGGACGGCCTTCTCCTCCAGGGATACTCAGATTTCATAAACAGGATCCACAGTCAAATTCCTCAGATAACTTCAGATGGAAAGAGACTTCAGGTATAAAATGTGTTTGTGGTTTTGGTTTTGTTTTGTTGGCTTTTCGTGGGTTTGGTTTTGCTTGGGGATTTTTTTTTTTGTGTACTGTGTGCTCTACTTTGTGCTTGACTGTTACTTGGCATGGAGCATGCTTCTTCGTTCAGTGGAGTTTGTTATAGCTCTTATCCAAACTTACAGTTGTTCATTGGATTCAGTAATTGCCTGTGAGTATGTGTTTTTAGGATTCTAGATCTTGAAGCCCAGTATTTAGCAGTTTTCAATTTAATTTGGGTTATTCAGATACAAACATATCTGAAAAATGAGTGACTACATAAATTATGATTTCTACTGTGCTAATAATCTTGGTTCATCAGCTTTCAGTAGTTCTGCTTTTTTCCTATTGGGTCTTGGTAAGAGAATAGTTAAGTAAATTATTTTGTATCTTGACTCTTGCCAGCTGAGTGGTTCCCGTGGTGAGGAGATCCAGTCAGAGACTTTTTCTGTTCTGATACGTTATGCTATTCAACTACATAATATTCCTCCAGTTCTACTCTCAACTTTTTGGGCTGGGAGAATCTTACCTTCAGTGGTATCCATATGTCTCTTCTCAGGTGATTGTGTGCTCCGCAACACTCCATTCTTTTGATGTGAAAAAACTATCTGAAAAGATCATGCATTTTCCCACCTGGGTTGATTTGAAAGGAGAAGATTCTGTCCCTGAAACTGTACACCATGTAGTTGTGCCTGTAAATCCAAAAGCTGATAAACTCTGGGAAAGACTCGGAAAGAATCATATCAGAGTAAGTGAAAATTAAGGTTATTTGTCTATGCTTATTTATTTAACCTGCAGAACATGGGCCTCACTTTTGAAGGATCTTTACTGGCTATTGAAACAGCTTAGTGTATCTGAGGTGGTTTGTTCCCTGGCAGTCAACATCATATTGATGATGTTATAACACTGTTTCTGAACAGCTAATTCTTACAAACGTAATCGAGGAATAGCCTGATAGAATAACAGTCTGATTTTTTTTCTAGAGAACAGTATCACTGTCCTGCCTTTTCACTCACTTTACAGTTAATGGCCTGTGGCCTAACTGTATTTAGTACCTCTCTTTTCTGACCGATAGATAGATGATTCTGTAAGGTGTAGTTTTGTCTCTTAACCGGTGCGAGATGAGCCATTTTTAGAGGAATGGATTTCATATCAAACTATATTTGAGACTAAATTCTACATTCACCTCCCACCTATCCATGTGAGAAGGTGGTGGTTGTTGTTCAAGACTTTAGTCTTCAAGTTCTGAATAACCTGTGGCCATATTTTGTTGTCAGCAGTTCTAGTGCAGTTACAAATCTAAAGGTTTTCTTAGCCCCTAATCTCTGGAACTTCTTTGGTAGGTTTTTTGGTACCTTTTCATTAGGTCTTAGTACGAGTTTATTTCTCTTGGGTTTTCTGTTAATAACGGATTCAGCCTAGCACAGGGAAAAAGATCAGGAACAACTGTGTTTGTATGATTCAGCCATGTTTTACAATACCTTTGTTTTCAGGTTTGTTTGGGATTTTTTAATTTATCCCTTTTTTCAAAGGTATTTTCTATCCAGTGTCTACATAAGTAATTTTATTGCCCTTTTTTAGGAACAAGTTTTGTGTGCTGAAACTCAAGACTTTTCTTTAGCTAAAGGTAGATTAACTTGTCTGGTGGGAGAACAGAATGCTAAGATTACTTTTAAACATTAATTTCTTACTCATTATAGGTTAATAGAGTTAAGCGTTTCCTCTGTGAAGTGTGGACTAATGACTTGGGGGGGGTTGTTTGTGTTTTTTCTAGACTGATGAAGTACATGCAAAAGACAATACACGACCTGGTGCTAACACTCCAGGTAATCAGCAACACTAATTAAGTAATAGCTTCTGAAATACTCCTTTGTAAATGTTATGAAGTAAAGATAAATTATAGTAGATCTTGGCCTTCAGTCGTGTTCGTCCAAATTTTTATTTCTGTGTTCTCATAGTTGTGAAGAGAAATGTGTTTCTGTAACTGGGGAGTAGCAAAGAAAGTTTTGAATATATTTTTTGCAGATTTGTAAACAACAGGTATTTGTTGGTGTGTGTAGAAGAAACCTGGAGCTTCTGAGTGGTTTTGTTCTTTCTGTATGATATCACCCTGGAAGGTGATAATGCAGAAGGGAAGAGCTAAAACCTGAAAGTTTAGCTTGCTTGCTCTGATAGTAAAAGTTTGTGTACTGGAAGGCTAGAGAAAACTTTAAATATAGACAGTTCAAAGGTTCTTCATGTTTTTAAACTATTTGAGTGAAATAACTTGTTTATTTTTATTTAGAAATGTGGTCTGAAGCTATTAAAATTCTAAAAGGAGAATACACTGTTCGGGCAATCAAAGAGCACAAGATGGATCAAGCCATTATTTTCTGCAGGACTAAAATTGACTGTGATAATATGGAGCAGTACTTCATCCAACAGGGCGGAGGTAATATTTTTCATGTAAACCTTACTCTACTCACTTTCCTGTCTGTTTCAACATGAAAATTTAATGATAGAGATCAGCAGTGTTACAACTTTGCACAAATAAAATTGTGCTTCAATTTTTTTTTTATGTACTCACTGGGCATAAAAGTCGGGATTTGGTGGCAGGGAGCTTCAGGGGTGCCCTTTGTGGCAGAAGGCTGTGAACCTGTTCCTGACAGCTCTGAAATGGCTGGAAACAACCCACTGTGCACTAGAATTTGAGCCAATGAGAAGAGTACATGGTGCCTCTGCTGGAACATAGATTTGTAAAAGTGATAGTTGGTAAAGGCAAGAGACATAGGAGGAAATCTTTGTGTACAAATGTACAAACATAAAGAGACATAGAAGGAGAAATGTGAGAGAAAACACAGGAACACTGAAAGGGGATGTGTGAGGAGAAAGGTGAAGACATGCATTTGAAGAAGTGGGGAGATCTAGAGTAGGAAGGAGTGAGCAGAAATGCCTGCACAGACCTGCTCCAGGGAGGAGGGAGGAAAGGTGGTTAACTATTTGTTTTGGGGTTGTTTTTTTCCCCAACACTGCCTGTGTCAGTAATTATATGTTAATTGGTAATAAATTAAGTGAAATTTCTAGGAGTTGAGACTTTTGCCCAAAAAACAGAACTTGGGAAAAAAAAGTATGTATAGTTCTGTGTCATAACTTATCATTGATGTTATTAGTGCCTGTCAACTCTTTCAGGCCCTGACAGGAAGGGACATCAATTCTCATGTGTCTGTCTGCATGGTGACAGAAAACCTCAAGAAAGAAAGCAAAATCTGGAAAGATTTAAGGTGATGTAACCAATTCTTGAAGGCTTTTCTCTCACTTGCAACTATCTGAATTCATATATTAATTTTTGCTTGTGGTTCGCCATTTAAAATAAATTGCATTCACGTGCTTTAAGTCCCACTTCCTGAAACTGCGAGGCACAATTTCTGTAGGTGGAAATCTGTACTATCAGTCAGTATGGCCTTTGTGAGTTTCAGTTGAGAAAATGTGATTTATTTCAAAGTAAGCCTGCTAACTTCAAGCTCTTTAGCAATTACGTTGTTTTTTTAAAGTCTTCAGTGCTTGATTATTAAGAATAAGAGTTATTTAAATATTAAACTTTAGTTTTGATTAAGCTGTTCATCAATTTATGCTTGCCTTATGCTGTTGGGGAAAGAAATAAGGATGCAAGTTGACCAAGCTATTCATGCTTTATTCGAAGTGTTCTTAAATGTACAGAGACACTTGAAGTAAGCGCAAAGGATTATGGTTTCATTGCCTGGGGTTCTGTTTGCTTTGTTTAGCACAACAGTTATCTACAGTTCTGTTTTTGTAGAGAGGAGATGTCCGTTTCTTGATCTGCACAGATGTTGCTGCTAGAGGAATTGATATTCATGGTGTTCCATATGGTAAGATACAACTCTTTAAACTTAAGGTATTAAATTGCACAGAACTTCAATATATTTGCAGTGCTGTCAGCTAGTTAAAACAAATTTGACCTGCAGCGTAATTAAAAAAGATGTAGGTGTTAAAGGCTTAAACTAGACAATTTTTAATTTAGTTGTTCACCATACCTTCTCAAATACCTAGTGATGTTCTGCATTGTTGGGGATTCTTCATTTGGTTTTGCATTCTTGCCAAAAAGTAATCTTGGAGAAAGCAGTGTGAGAGTGGAAGCCTTAAGTGTAGGTATTGCAGGTAATGACACCTGGAACTGTTGTAATAGAACACAAAGTATGTACCTGGGCTAAGGAGGGGAATTGCAGCAATCAGAATCTTATTTTAGGTGTCTAGTCTCTGACTTCAGCTCATACATTTAAAAAAACTTCTGATATCTATGGATTGTGTCTGTCTTACACAGTTATCAATGTGACACTCCCTGATGAAAAACAGAACTACGTTCATCGAATTGGGAGAGTTGGCAGAGCTGAGAGGTATGTATGTGTTGAAAGTAGTCACCGTGATTTTTTGGAATTTTTTTTGTTGTTTCACAAGTTGCCAATAGTTATTGAAATACATTTCTCTCTCCCTTCTGTTAATATTTCAGGATGGGTTTGGCAATCTCCCTTGTGGCAAAAGAGAAAGAAAAGGTAATTACATGCCAAAGCAAAGATGTACAGATGTTATTTACTGATGTTCTATCCACAGCTGCTATCTGAGTTTAATGTCCTGCATTGAAAAACTGCGTGTTTGTCCTTGCTTAATTGAAAGGGCATTTAAACAGATACCTGAATTCTTTCTCATGCTATAATTAGTCAAAATAAACGTATTCAACTACATTTCACAAAGTTTGCAAGTTGTTTTTGTTCTGTTTCTAGGTTTGGTATCATGTATGCAGTAGTCGTGGAAAAGGGTGTTACAATACTAGACTGAAGGAAGAAGGAGGTTGTACCATATGGTACAATGAGATGCAGGTAAACATTTTGCTTAACCAGAATATTCTAATTGCTCTAAAAGACTCCGTGATATAGTTCTTGTTTTAGCTGTGTAGTTGAAGTATAAAGCTAGTTTTGGGGTGTTCATAACCTTTGATTTCATTCTAAGAAGAAATTAGAAAACTTTGCAAGTTTTATGTTCTGTAAGTTGTTTAAATATAAAAGCTGATTTTAATATTCCCAGCTTTCCTATAATCCTCCTAATCAAAATCTGTTAAGCATTACAGGATGCTAGTTACAGACTTTTGTTTAGATCGTTTGTTGCCAAACTGTAGGTAGCTTAAAACTGTTGTTCCTCTAACCTGGAAATGGTGTCACTTAAGTAGGTTTTTATTGGGATTTGTATACCAACTATGAATGCTTGTTGAAAAGCAATACTTCCCTTCTTTCTATAATATAGAAGGGCAAATAGTACATCATCTGTGGTAAAATAAGCTTACACTAGGAACTTTTTATTATAAAATAGCCTCATTCACATAAGTAGGGTAGAATGTGAAATATTGGCTTTGAGGTAGGGTAAAAACATTTTGACACTGGAAAAGAACTGTATAGCCAGGTTGAGCAACAAAAAAATGTATTAGTCTTTGATGTCTGCGACCAAATTGTTTCCTGTGTACCATTCACATGAATGTGACTGTTGATAACACTGGTTTAACTGGTCTTGAACTGTAAGGGTACATAAAGACTTTTTTTTTTTCCTTAGTTGCTGGGGGAGATTGAAGAACACTTAAACTGCACTATTTCCCAAATTGAACCAGACATAAAAGTACCAGTGGATGATTTTGATGGGAAGGTTACATATGGGCAGAAAAGAGCTCTGGGTGGTAAGCAATGAACTGCTCTAGAGTTACTTTGCTGTGTGGTGCTCATTATCCTGGTTGTCTCCTGTGTAACTACAGAAAGATAGATTATAGAAACCTTGTAGTTCTTTGCTGTTTTCTGCATTTGTTACATGCAGCCTGTGGGTTGAAAGTGAGGAGTGTGTATGCCTGGTTTTGTTTGTGTGGGTTTTTTTAACAAGGTAATGAAGTTACTTGAACTTCATCTGAATGACTGTGGTTGAGCATTGTTAGTTCTGCTGAAAAACATCTTTGAACACATAATTTAGATTGTGTCTCTTTTGGCAGGTGGACTTTATAAAGGCCATGTGGATATTCTGGCACCTACAGTACAAGAGTTGGCTGCTCTTGAAAAGGAGGCTCAGACATCTTTCTTGCATCTTGGCTATCTTCCTAACCAGCTGTTCAGAACATTCTGATTGTGCCACACTTGAGACAAGGCTTGAGTTAATAAATGGTCTGTCCTTTGAATACAAACATCCCATACTGTCTCTGAGTAGCGTAGTTAGAAGTTCTTGCATGATGAACAGAGTGTTCAGCACTGTTAACTCGTGAGTTAGCTGTTATATTAATAAAACAAAACAAGTCAAAGATGAAATGGTTTTGTTTGCTCTTTTGCCTTAAAGGACTAATTTGAAGACTGTCTTTGCATAGATTTTGTTTTATTGGAAATACAAGTGTAGTTAAGCAAATCTGTGGGGAGAGTTTTATATTCTCCACTGAAAAGAATCAGTTAAAATTGCTTAACTAGTATGTGTACTGTAATTTTTTAATGCTGGGCTTTTTAAAGATGCATCCATATTCAGACAGCTGTTTATATTTAAGAAAAAAACCCAGACCTGAAGTATGTATTTGAAGCTCTTGGTTATCCTAAACCCCTACATTTAGGATCATAACTGCATTTTAATTTTGTAGTTGTAGATTTGTCCAAGTTAATGTCTTAAATTTCTAAAATAGATCTTGTGCAAAGAATACCATAATACTCTTGAGTTCATAGGAGAGTAACATGCTAGTATCAAAGCAGTTCATAAATATGCAGAAAAAGCTTTTTCATGCAACAGTATAGGTTGTAGTACTTAATGCCTCATGTGCTGCTTTCAAACAGGTTGAGTTTCTTCAGCTGAAGTAAATGTAATCTGATTTATAATTTTTTATTTTTTTTAGCTTTTTTCTATAATGACTTTTCTAATGATAATTAGAAATTTCAGTGACTTTGCCTACAAATTGTCATCTAAAATGTCACAGGTCATTGGGAATGCCAGACAACCAAGAATCAAAGCAATCTTTTGTCTTCCTTGTGAAAACTTTTTCACAGAACATTCCATCCTCTTGCATAAAACAGTGGCAATCAGATTAAACTCAGATTGAGCAAATAATTTTTTTTGTGTAGTGTTACTTGGAGAGGGCAGACTGAAAGTCCTAGGTATTATAATAAAATACATAGATTTCTCATTAAATAAATGAAATTACTACATTTACAGTAGCTATCTGATCCTGAGGAGAAGGGAGGTCACATGGGATGCTTTGTCATTAGAACTTGGGAAGAAAAGTTCTACCATGTGTTGCATTGGTCTTGTCCGATGAGTAATGAAATCTGCAGACCATAAGTCAATCAAAATTTATTGCAATGCCTGAAGTAATTTTTGATTCAAAAGAAAACACATGCATGTTTGCCAATTGAAGCTGAGAGTAAAAAGTTTCATCTAGTTTAGACATATATTGGGCAATACTTTTAAATTAGGAAATGGTGAATAGATGGAATCAAAGTATTATGAGAGTTGATCTTTTTCATGATCTTTGTGTAACACTAAGTTTGCTACATGTCCAAAGTACTGATATTTTTCAATATTAGCTATTCGGTATCCAAACTTCAGTGAATAATTATAAATCATGACTATTTCGGACTGAAAAACCATGCTAGAAATGAAAATTGCTTCAGGCATAAAGCCTTAGGTATCTAAACTTAGCATTTCCATGGTGCAAGAGCTGACAGTACTACACTGGCCTCACATACTTGCTTTCAGAAGGGTTTTGCTGATGTGCCTTCAAATGCTGTAGGATGAGGGAGGTACAAGGGGGAAAGAGTAACTAGACATTGTCTGAAATGTCTAGAACTTCACTTTATCCTGTACTAAACAGTAGAAAATCCCCGCTGCCCTAATAAGTAATCTATAGAAGTATTTAGATGAGACGGCACGCAAACTACTTGCAATTGTTTTGTGGGGTCTGGTCATAGTTTTTTATATTGCTTCCAGTTACTGCTGTCTTAAAACGTCTTAAAGATGAGTTGACTGGAAAACAACATATTTTCAGAAAGCAAGTAAGGTTATTAAAAAAAAAGTCTTAATAAAATAGCTGAATGAAATTATGCCAAAATAATTTCAGGCAATTGTCCCAGATATGAAGTCCCTGGATGTTCCCTGTCTTACTATTTTTATTTGAAAGTGCACATGCCTTTACACCTAGTAACAGTGATGAGCCAGATCTAGCTAGATTGGCATGATTCAAGTTAAAAGCCTTAACTGCCTCTCTTGAACCAAGCACTGCCTTGCTGTCACATCAGTAAAGATATGAGTATGTTTTCGCAGTGAAAGGTCAGGTCAACAGATACCTAAGAACAGAATTTTTCAGCATCAGGTGATGTACATTTCATAGGGAATGTTCCTAGTGATAGGCAAAAAGAGAGTTTTCTTGTTGAAATCGTTACCTCAATTTGTGTCTTCATACATAAAGGTACATGTAGGCTGTTCTCCATATGTATGCTACAGGCGTGTGATGGGGAGCGAGGGTTCCAAATGCGCTTTTGGCTACTCGTTGTCCACTGAGTAGCCACTGACTGCCACGTGGTGGTGCTGATGTCCCGTGTATGGCTAGAGAGGCCTTTCCTACACCAGCCTACTCCTTCCAACTGGGTCAATTACATTCTCTTTTTTTTTTTCCCTCTCTTTAGAAACAAACAAACTCCTAAACAAAAAAGAACTTAAAGCTGTTAGAGCTGTTTGTGTGGAGCACAGACTCACAGTGAAGGGCCTTTGCTTCATGCTGACTTCTTGTCACAGCTTGAATAAACATGCAGCCTAAGCTGTTCGATTGTTAATCCACTAGTTTCTGCTTTAAATGGCTTGTTCCTCCTCTGGATACAGAGCTAACTCTTGCTACTGTACATGTTAAAACTGTGTATTTGTCTCCTCAGTGTTGATTTCTAGGGCTGGCTAACTGAAAACAGCACCAAAAAATAGGCTTTCATAAGTGCCCCCGGCAGTATTGCAGTTTACTGGCTTTAGAATTCTGTAAGTAAATCCCATGTAGGAATGCTTTCTGTGCTTCAACTTTTCTGACCAAAAGGGAGAAATACTTGAAGTTCAAGATTAGCCGAAGTAAACTGAGTAAAATAAAAATGCTAATTTTAACCTTTTTTCTTTTCCTATTTATATTTTAATAATATCTATAAAATTGGCTTAGGGAGAGATTTTTGTTTGGCTTTTTGTATTTATCAGTTGCTTATTGGAGCACCCTTGTTCAATAGCTTTGGGGTTTTTTTACTAATTTTCTTTAGTACAATGTCTTTGAGAGAACTCACATTCGTATTGGATGATTAACTATTCATTTATAACTACTGGTAGTAATCTTTCTTTGTTTTCCTTTACACTCCTATAAAGGTTCCTTTTATGGAAGGGAAAAGGATACAGATGGTGTTTGCCACTCAGTGTCCAAACTGCTGAGCTGGGGCCCCCTGTTTAGCAAGTTCCAAAGGCAGGAGTTTGCTGGTCTCTTATTCTTTTAAGTATGGTTCTGTTTTGCTACTGTGAAAGCAGACGAAATTGCTGCTGGCAACACAAACTTGTACTCCAGTCTTCTCATGTTTATGGAATCACACATACAAATAAATGTGCCTGGTCTATTTGAAGAGGTAATTGGCCTGTGGTCACTACCATATGTGAATTTCTGTATAATGCAATAAGCTGGGCTCCTGCTTAAGCCAGTTAGCTAAAGAGCTGCATCTCAAGTAGATTAGATAAATGTAAGAAAGAGGAAAAATGGGGTGGAAGATTCAAAGGATGAACTTTATCAAGGAGTGTGTACCCTTCTGCTTCGCACCTCTGTTTGTAGGTAGGGAAAACTAACAGCTAGGGGTGCTTCAAGAAACCTTTTATCACTGCAATTGCACCAACCCTTGCTTGTAGACAGAATGAAGCTATGCAAGTAGTGAGGGAGAGGAAAACCTGTGGCTTGTATAAGGCATCCTCTAGTAAGCTGCTTGAAAGCAAAGTTGCTACTTTTTGCAGATATTCATGCATTTAGTGAATGATGAGCAAGCTCTTTTGCTACTTACTAATACATGTCTAAAACCCAGTGTGCTTCTTGCAGTGCTTTCTGTCTGTAGCTCTTGGTTTCTTACAAATGTGTCCAGATCCACAGCTGGAAAAACTGAGGTAAAGAGATGCAGCAATTTGCTGAATGTCAGCCAAGACTGGCAAGAATTGTAATAATATCTTTGCAGCAGTAATATCTTAATGGCTGTTTCAAGATACGCAGCACATGAATAAATTAGTCTTTTTCATAATGGTTGTTTTTGCTAGAACATAAAGGTACATTCATGAATCATATCCCACGTCTGCCTTCTTGCTGGAGTGCCCAGGGTGTATAGCAGAATACTTCTCTTGTCCTGAAGGGATTTGCTTGATCTGATGTTTAGCAGAAAAATTAAAAATACAAACAGCTACCTTGATACATGGAGAACAGATTGCTGGAGTTCAGATTCTAGTTAACATTGAGCTAACACTGTTGTGGGTAACAGGATATGCTGCCACTCTACAAATTACAGGTCTCCCTCCTGTAGGTGCTGTGTTGGACCTGCCACTGCTGTACAGAAAATTCCGGTAGCCTGGAGCATCTAAACAGTATCAAGAGCTTGTGTTTAGACAACTTGAACCATCCTATATGTATAACAAAGTTTGATTTAAAAATTCTAACACGTGAAATTGTCATGGTGCTCATATATCATGAACTGCATTGCCTCTGCACTCTCTGCTATATTTTGATAGCACTGAAGTGTTGCAGAATTGTCCAGTGGTCACTTTCTTCTGTTTACTGACTATTGCAAAACTCAATAAAGGATTTGGATGGTATCACTTAAAGCCATCCTTCCACAGATCCCTTGTTGGGAACCAGCATCCTCTTAACCAAAGCTGTGATTGTGTTAGAATTAGTTCAATTTATTGTATGAGTAATGAAGAATAATGTGAACAACAATAATAGAAATTACATTCAAATTACTTTTGTTGGCATTTGTTGACTATTTGGTATATTATCAGTATTATGAATGTGTTATTTAGGTTTTAAGCAATGTTTTCTATTTTAAGGTTGTGACAGTTCCTCTGAATAATAATGGTATTTTTAAAGGAAATAGTTCAAAATAGGAAGTCAAGAAATGTTAGCATACAGTGTATACAATTATGCTTTAAGCAGCTCTGTAATAAATGCAATAACAGATCGGGGCTTTTTTTAGTGAGTCTTAACCTTTTTTGAAAAAAAAAATTTAAATTGCTCTTAATGTCCTTGTAACAAGGATTTAGCACTGTTTTGCTGAAATAGTTAAAAATAAGTAAGTTTTACAAAAAGACAGTCTATTCACTTGAAAACACTGGTCCTTGGTGGTATTTTTAATGGCCTAAAACAGTGAGCAGAGAATTTAAATTCAGCTAAAAAACCTGTAAAATAGTTTGAAGTCATCTGTAGTTTTCTGTCAGCAACCCAAACTCTGGTTAGGAGTTTTGCCAACAGCCATTGTTGCCAGGTGGTGCTTTTACGCTAGAGACTTCATTTAGTCCAAGTTTCTAAAACACAGTAATGCTTAGTATATGGTAAATACACTTAATTTTTCTGTATTTTCTTACTAAGTTTTAACTTTTCTGGTAGGTAAGTGCAAACAACTTTTCCTGATAGCTTAAAAATGGTCTTTATAGCTAAAGATGGAAAAAAGTGTGTTGTTAATCTTTCCCTATTAAACTGGGGGGGGAGGGTTTTCTGAATAATGCCTGTGGTATCAGAGGCTTCCTCCATGTGTTTTACTTATCTCATTTAATTGTGTAGGTAACTCATGTAAATGCTGTGCTCCAGGATGCAGTCTCCTTAATAAAGCAGGAAATCCCTAGGAAACTGTCCAAATAAACACTGCACAGGCTACTGAAACAATCAGAAATACAGGTTTGTATATGAAATGTTTTCATCAAGCCTATATAATACCCCCATAGTCACCTTTTTTTTTTTCTAAGATATCCTATAAAGTGACCTTTCTACTTGTCAGACCATGTGTGCATCCAGTTGACGCTCCTGTTACCCTGCTAATGAAAAGTGAGTTAACTTTTACTCCTACATCAACGGGGTGGTTTGCATGGTGGCTTCCAGTTTACAGCTCTCGAAAATCAGCCATAGGCTGGAGAGAAAATGTATCAGGGTAAGATGAAATGTAAACTCCATGAATTATAGAAGGAATGTAAATCAAATCCCGACTGAGACCTAAATTGCCAGTTTGAAAGCAGTCTTCTAAATAAGTGTTTCCATAAGTGACATGATTTGGGGTAATTAGGTTTGTGATGCCCAAATAAGCTGTGGTTTTAAGGTTCTGAGCTTCAGAGATCAGTGTCCTATGATCTTAAATGTATGTAATAATCTTGACTATGCAAATCAATATGCAACAAATACAAATTATTCTCTTGCATACTGCTATTGACTAAATCAAATTATAATAATGTGGTTTGATATGCCATGATGAAAAATCCTCTCATTGAAGGATCTGTGTCTCAACAAGACATGAGTCACTAGAGCTCATTCAAAAATCCTAACCTCAGTTATGTTCGGGTTCAGTTTAGGTTTGTCCTGAACAATAGAGAGTGTAACAAAAGTAGGCAGGAAGCAATTCCACCCCCCAAATGAGGCCATTCGAGTTTTTGTAAGTGTTTCATAAGAAACTTAACAAATTGCAGCTCAGGTAGAACTTGTGGGCTGTTATTGTGTCTCTTACATAGCGATGCTCTGTTGTTCAAAGCGTCACATCCAACAGCCACACTTCCTCAGCCAACACTTACCAAACTCAAGTCTCTAACTCATTTATTTGAAGAAATCCCTGACTCCACTACACTATTTCCTGCCTTAAACTAATTAACCTTCACAAAGAAATTAGGTCTTGCAAAGGTGGTTATGTTTCCTAAGAGAGCAGCCACAGCACTCCCAACAAGGGTTTGATGTGGAGAAAGTAAGTTTTTAAGAAGAATGGGTTAATTTCCAAAGGTGCTGCTGCTATGAGAAACAATTTCCAGTATTACGTGTGTTGTTGGTTTATCTTAGCTATATAGTTAAATGTTTGGGTTTTTTTAATTGTATCAGCAGAAACTACTAATGTTTTGTTTACCACACAGGCTTTAAAAGGTTTAATCCTGCAAAGTTTTTATAGTAAAAATTATTATTTGTGCATCATTTTATAGGACCAGTGTCACTTATTTGCTTTAGTTTTAATAATTTAATCTTTTAATAAGAAAGAAATGGAGTGGGAAGATAACATTAGGCAAGGGTAGCCCAGCCAGGGCTTAATCTGATGCAGTGATAGGAAATAGTTTTTACCTGGAGTGCTGCTTACACAGTCTGTGTCACAGGTAAGCACTTCCTTGTTTATGAAGTTACCCTATTTCAGCCTTCCTTTTGCATAATGAGTCGTATTCATGGTTCAGCTGCCTGTGCCATGTGCTGCCTTACTGCTTTCCCTTACCCATGATGTAGAGGGTGTCCACAAGGGAAGACTAAAGATACCTGAGGGCTGAAGTGGGAGGGTACGACATTCCTCCTGGGAAACCTGGTGACATAAGACCTAATAAGGGGGAAAATTAACAGCAGCAGTAGTGTGCTACTGTAAATCATTCCAGATTTGATTGGTGGGAAGAAAAAAAAAATGGTGAATTACATGGCACAGTCTGCTTTATTCTTCTAAAGTTCTTGTTTTGCCACTGTGGTAGATAAGAGCTTTCCTGATGTGAGGTGAGCCATTCTTGACAGGTGTCAGGAGCATCATTTTCCTCACTGCCCTCCAAGGAGAGAGTTATATGAGCTCTTGAGCTCAAAAGCATGCTTTTGAAGGAACAAGCAGGAAGGTTGATGTTGAGAAGTAATGAGCATACTGACGAAAGGAATGAATTTAAGATGATCCTGGATTTCTCTGAGCAGCCACTGTATCCACCACAAAACCTATTTCCTATGCCAGTGGAAATTAATTTTTTGTGTAAGTTCTGCTGTGTAAGGAGAAGAAAGGTCTTTTTCTTTGTGTGCCAGACAAACTGTCCTTTAGATACACCTGTTTCTTTGAGAAACCAAAGAGTGGTTCAAGATGCTGTTTCATGGAGCACTTCATGTAACAAATGAGATTGTTATGGTTGGATGAACCCATGTAGCTAAGCAAACACATGAACCCTGAATTTGTTGGAAGTGAGTATAAACAGATTTCATGCCCTGAGAGGTAATTTCTGAATGGTGGCAAAGATGTGTAATTATTGCTAAATTTGCCAGCGTAATTGAGGTCCTCTAGTCAATTATAGGTGATAACACTACTTGTGCACACTGACAAGAACTTATGGGAATACCTAAATTGCAGGTTAGTCAGCTGGCTCTGTGTGTGGTTGCACTGTGTTTGGAAACCTTACTAAGCTGCCTCTTGTGCTAAGGAGTGGTCTGTCACACAGACAAGGACTAGAGCAGAGACTACTATTTTGTTTCATTCTTTCTGGTATGGCAAAGGTCACATTGGCACAGTTTGTACTTTGTCAAGGTATAGAAAAAGGTTGCAAGGTTGATTTACTTATGTGTTTATTTTCTATTTTCCACACTTTCAGAGAATTACAGAATGGTTTGAGTGGGAAGGGACGTTAAAGATCATCTAGTTCCAAATCCCTGCCATGGGAAGGGGCACCTTCCACAAGACTAGGTTGCTCAAAGCCCCATCCAACCTGGCCTTGAACACTGTCAGGGATGGGGCATCCACAGCTTCTCTGGGCAGCATGTTCCAGTGTCTAACCACCTTCACAGTGAAGAATTTCTGCCTAATATCCAGTCTAAACCTACCCTCTTTTGTTCTGTTGTCCCAATCAGTACATGTCCTTGTAAAAAGGCTCTTTCCAACCTTCCCTTTTCCCTTGTTCTCTGGTTCAAAATTAGCAGTTGAACCGGACTAGTCATGCTTCATGCCTGAGGTCTCCTGGACAGGTGGGGTGAACATGAGGGAATACTGATTTTTTTTTAACTATGTGCACACTGATATATCCTTAAAGAAGAGTGGAAGGATGTAGGCTACTTGTACTGCCACTGAGACTCACGGATAGATCATATGCTTGACTGCTGCCATATGTTAGCTGGAGATGACACTGCAGGACCCTCATAGAGAATTATAGCCCCTGCTCTTCTTTAGGCATCATTTCAGCTGTTGTACTGGATTCGAGTTTTAATCATATCCATATATATTTGCAAATGTTTTCAAAATGGAAAATTTCAAAAATTGCCTTTGGGCAGTTTAGTTTGCCTCAACATTGTCTTACTGCCATTTAATTGGAGTTAATTTATTCCTTAGTTAAGGAATTGTAGCCAAATAAAACCCTACTCTTGCTGGCTTGCTGAAAGAGAACAGTAAAGCAACATGACTGTTGGAATCCAGCTGCCTTTCTACGTAAGCACTGGAGGGAAAATTCAGAAATAACTATTCAAAAATCTATTTCAAAAAGTGAGACACAGCCTGGATGGTTGCTTTTCAAAAGGTCTTTAAGTGCCATTGTGCCTTATAGACGTGTGAGATCAGGATCATGGAGGTACCCCAAAAGGGCTGTGTGATATTGGTGCTTTGTACTGTTATTTTTTTCCACAAATACAGGAGACTTATTTAAAGATGCTAACAATAATGACTTTTAAATGCTTTTGTCTTTAGCACATTTTTTGTGGAAGTTTTGAGTCATAGAAATCTCAAAGATACTAATATGCTGATGACAAAAATGCTCACCCTTTAACATATATTGCTTGCTATGTTGCTAAGTAATTATTGAAAAAGCTTTATTGTGTAACATATGCTGCAACTTAGCTTTCTAAAACAACACAGAAAGGACCAAATTGTCATATGTTAAAATAAAACTGTGGTATTAAGCAAAAAAAAAGAAAAAAAATCACTCCTGCAAGCATACTCTCTAATGATCTCCATCTTGAAATTTAATTTGCAAAGGTGATACTAGGAGCACACATCCCTCATGTTTCTATGTTAAACTTCTATGAAGTTAAAGCTGGATGGGGGATTCTTTTCTATCTATATATTTGGTGTCTTCATGAAATGTGAGTTCATAGAACACAGAAAAATCCAATTTGTACGCATTAATCCTCTTGTGTGTCAAGGGAGCTATTACTTTCATATGCTTTTGTGCTTCTCACAATGTAGGATAATGATGCTGTATATATTAAAACTTAAATATTTTATAGATGCAGCAAAAAAAAAAAAATCCCACTTTAATAAAAATAAGTGCCTGAATAAAATGTAAAAGCAAAGAATTTTAAAGCCTGGGTAGGAAATTCTGGTCTATATGATATTCTTCAGAATTTTCAAGACCACTGATGAAGCCACTGGATTGGCTGTTTTATCTAATCTTACATTGATCCAGAAAGAACCATATGTAAGCTCGCTTTGTAAGGTTTAAATTTTTTTAAAGAGAAAATTGAAAATATAGATTTAAAATTTTCATTTTAATCTTTACAGGAATTTGCCTACTGGATATAAGTATATTTATGTAATGAGGCAAAGTTATAGATAATTGTATTAATGCACATCTATTTTATAATATTCTCCTTTTTTTTTTCAAAATCGCTTGCTGATCAGAGGAGACAATGCTCAAATCTGTATGAAAAGACACATGGGTTTATATTATTGAGTTTCCCTGCTTCCAAGTGCATTTCTGAATTGATTAGAAGGTAAAAATTTCTCCTATGATAGAGCATAAGGAATTCTGAAGTAGATCTTAGAACAGCAGTGAAGTGCAGCTTGCTTTTGAAATTCAGTTCCTAATGTCCTGACTAATATTTTTCAGATGCTATGTCCAAAGTTGCCTTAGTTCTGCCAATCATTTCCTTACCAAACTGCAGGGTTTTCAGGAGCATGACGTCTTCATTCAGAAAGTAACCAAAAGTGGATCAATAGGACTTTTGAGAAGCTGGAGACTGTTCAGTGCATATTCAAGACCCATGAGCTAAATATTTCTCCTTTCTCTGTCTAAATTGTCTGCAGATGCTTTCAGAGGATGGCTGATGGGGGCATCATCAGATAACTGTGTTCCACATCAAATGTAGCAACATGCTTTGCTTTCTCTTCAGTGATAGCTTTTGCCCTGTAGATGAGTGGTTAGAGCACTACCCGAGGTACAGAAAAATGAAAAGCATATCTTTTCTTCTGCCTAGAAGGTTTAAAATCCTTTTCTCCTATGTCACAAGAGATTACACCACCTAATCAACTTTAAACTGGTTTGGGGAGAAAACACATTCACCTCCCAGCACAACTGTGCAGAATACAGTTCAAGATTCATTGGCCCAAGGGATAGACCAAAGAGAAAAGGAAGGACTCTATAAACAATAAGTAATTCAAAGTTATTTTTTGAGTTTTATCTTATTGCTAGTCTAACTTTTCTAGCCTAAGATCGTGGAAATGGAAGCTTCATCTTCGTCTGGACTAAAAGCCCTCTATAATTAAATTTTGTCCTTAAATAAGTACCTAAAGATTATGGTAAGGTCATGTCTTTGATTTCTTTGACATAAATTATTTTACTGAGTGCTCAAGTACCGCATAAAGAAGTAAGGTTTTTAATCCTCACAGTGTTCCTATGACTTCTACTCAAACTCTAATTCCCCAGGATGGTTCTTTATCTCTGGGTACCAGCAGTGGGAGGACTCCAAATTCAGCAGCAGATTTTCCAAGCACAGAGTTAATGCACCCTCCCTTCATATATGCTTTCTGTACCCTTCTCGAGTAGGGAACAGTGCTGAAAACTGGGGTTCAGCTGGCAATTCAGTGATATTTCTTTCTCATTCCCTCCCTTTTTATTTCCAGAGAGTCTTTGAGGTTATAACCTAGAAGTAGTGATTATTCTCAGAGGGAATGCTGTATATGTGCTTTTTTATGGTTGGGTTATGGGGTGGCTTGTACCACTTTGTCAGTTTGTTTCTGGTTTTTGATACAACTTGTGGGGATCCAAAAAAACCACTTTGTTCTCAGTTATGTATGTCAATTTGCAGTACATTTGGAGACCTCTCAGTCACGTATTTTTATTGATATGAGCTATGTTACATTTTTGTCACCATAGTTTCTTAGTTAATAAATAAATAAATGTTAAATCAATACTGTAAAGAGATCTAAATATATGAATTCTCCATCACTCCATTTTTAACTAAACTTGTAATTTCATCATAAAAGATACCAGTTTAGTTTGATGTAAACCCATGTTGATTGGCATTAGTTGTATTATCCTCCTTTAATTTGTTAATAAAAAGCTACACCAATCAGTCACTTTGCTTAGAATCAGTGTCAGTGTGACAGGCCTATAATTACCTGGGTCATCTTATTTGCCCTTTTAAAATACCTTCAATGCCTGTATTGTTTCATGGTGTATTGAACATCAACACTAATGGTCCAGAGAGCTCCTCCACAAGCTGTCTCTGAAACTTTTGAAATAAGTTATTTGGACACTCCAATGCCTGCTTTTAGGAGCTACTTTTTAACACCTTTGTGAGTTACTATTAAAATGGAAAATATATTTACATCATCATCAACTAAACATGCAGGGAACTTTCTTCATTAATGTATTTTGGGAGTCTTTCTGCATTTTCACTGCTGCTATTGATTTATTTTTTCATTATTATTTTGGTTTTGTTGTTGTTTGGAGACCCTAATATTTTGATAATGGTTTTCAGATTCCTCATCTTGCTTCCTCGCAGAATCAAGCAAAACCCTGTTACGGTGTTTGACATTTACTTTCCATGGAAATCACTGTAAAATCCAGGACTAGAGCTGTATTGTCAGAGAACACGAGAAAGAGCATGAGATTTGAGGTAAACATTATATATATGGTATCATAGTCTCACCTGGAGGCCACAGATAAGATTTTTCTCTCCATATGATTTCAGCACCAGATAGTAGACCATGCAAGTGTAGGATAAGGGACCCTTAATAGAGCTGAAAAGGGGACATGAAGAGCCCAGTGACACAACAGTTTTAGTTAGTGTAATGGGGAGGACAAACATGTTTGACAGCCTGCGCTGAAGCATTGTACAAGCCTTGTAGCATTGTTTTAAGATAAATGTAACCCATGAACTCTGAGACCCACTGATGTCTGTCAAACCCGATGGTCATTTTCTGAACAAGAAAAATATCAGAAAAACATATATCAGTTAAACTGTGTGGGATAAAAAAGCCTCTTTAAAGCTGAGTAATGAGCAATAAATGTGATAGAGGGGGATGCTTGATGGGCTCTCAGCCCTAGTGCTGTGAACAGCTCCATTGTCAATTGTACCATTTCTCTGAACGTCACTTCTGGTGCTCTGGAGCTGTGGGTCTCCTTGCTGGTGGGGTCCTGCCATGCATAAACACCATCAAGCTGCTGCTCAGTAGTGGTAGAATCAGGGAAGGCTTCCTGTGCTGCTGCTGCAGCTGATGGTCTGGAAAAGGAATGCTTTTGAAATGGGCTGCCGTGTTCACGGCCCCGCTTGATTGTTTCCATCTCTGCATTAATCCCTGACTCAACGCAGTGTGAGGTGGCTGTGGGTGAAGGTGGGTGTCCATTTGACAAACAACAAAAGGAAAATCTTATACCATCTTTTACACAAAATGTATATACAAATGTATCTACCAAATGTCTGTATCTTAATTTTTAAAGCAAAAGCCCATGCTGACTGCACCTAGCTGCAGACAGAAAATTATGTGTATCCTTTATCTCTTTGTGGCAGTACATTTCTCTCAGTTGACTACATCTGCTCAGCTGTATTAACAGCTTCTTTTCAGTGTTTTTCCCTGGTCCCTTTTTGTTAAGACTGGAGGCATGTTCACCTAAAGGTAAACCTAAGAAGCCAATGCATCCTATTGCCCAATTTCTGATGGTAATCTTTGTATAAAACACTATGAAATGTCAGGTTAAAAAAACGTAACTGAAGGTTCATGTTTTACTGGAAATACACACCCTTTGGTATCTTGATAACTTCATAATGAAAATAACATCCAATATTTCATGACCATGTACTTTCAGTTTCCTGAGGGGCTAGATCTGAAAAGCTGTTACAGCCAGGAAAGATCAGAGGAGACATTCCTTATTCTGGCAATAAAGCCTCCAAAGGCTTCTGATCATGTTAATCGTCATGAAAAGTTTGATTTCAGTACAGCAAACAGATAGACGGACAAATACTGTTTATACAGTGATTTTCATAAGCTCAAAGAACTTTAACAGGGAAGACCCTATAAGGAGAATACATTCCTTTTACAAAACAGCTTTCTAAGATTTTAAACTCCCAGTGCTTGTTGAATACCTTTCAATCTTCCACAAATCTGTAAAAGACATGTAAATTAAATGCGGAAATCATAGATCACAACCTTTTTCTTTCCATGTCTTCTAACACAAGAATAAAATTATTTTCACCAAAAATGAAATGAAATTATATCTTGTCATTCTGTGTCCTCCTAATCAATAAAGCTTCTTGTCCCTGGTAGTGTGGTGGTAGAGTCAGCCCCAGGTGCAGAGATCTTTGATTTAACTGTAATACAGAACAACAGACAAAAGACAGATAAAAAGCAGAGGAACAGTGGTGGCATGTTTTTGGCAGTGTTAAAAGGGAAGGGAGATTCTAACTGTTGCTGCTAACTTTGTGGAATTCATTACCATGGAAAAGAGAGGAAAAATCAAAATTATATAAAGATTATATAGGATGTCTGTATATAGATAATAAGCATCTATACAAGGATGTAATTGTTAATGATAAAAATATTGTGATAGATACAATATTTTCTGTTTTCTATTGGATTAGGAGAACCTTTACTTTGATTATATAATGCAACAGTTGTGCTCATATTCTTGCCATCTTGGGAAAGATACTGCTCGTTTTGGGAAACTGATGATAGAACTGTTTCTTGCAAAGGCTTAAAAGGGAAGGTAATGCAAGGTAAAGGAAACACGGGACACAATTTAACAGGGAAAGCATCTGACTACCAGTAAAATTCTGTATACATTTAAGGTTGCTGCTTTTCATCCATGAAGTTCTAAATCTAGTCTTTCTGTCCAGCAGTCTGTCTCTCTCTTGTGTGTTATCACCACATTTGCAAATGCCAGTGAGGCTTGAATTGTAACCTTAAAATGAAGGAGAGTAAATTTCCAAAGCTTTCTACTAGTCTGTTATCATTTAAATATCAGGGCATGTTACAGAGCACATCTGTTTTTCTGGACATCTGCGGAGAAGGGCATTACATAGTATATAGGACAGAATTTAAGATAGACTGGACTACTGCTATTCATTAATAACAGATAAATATATAAATATTGAAAGACTGACAGCTTGTATAGAATGTAACATCAGTCTTTTGTTATTGAAATAAGTATTAATAACCATTGCCAAACCATTTTTGTGTCTTGCTGTCATAGTTACAGCTAATAAACCCTCTCAGTTGCTTTGTTAACTTTCTTCACATATTTCCCCAAAATTACTGATATACTTGTCTGTTTTCTTCCTAAGTTCTCAAGTCCAGGAAGAAACTAGCGATTTTCATATGTTTTCATCAGTTTGTTAACTGTAAAACTATGGTGAGCGCTCTGCTGGTTTAAAAGCAGTTGTTTGGTTTCTAAGGATATCATAAAGTACTAAATTTAATCCTTTAATTAATAGCATATCCCTTTTCTGTAAGAGAGAGTGCAGAGGCACAGTGTGCTGTGCTCATGTGGGAAGTCACTGCTGCAGCTCTGGATATTGTGTTCCAAAACTGTATGCTGCCAATATCTCAACATTTCTCACCAATAACAGTAATACTCATATTGTTCTATGATTCTGACTTTCTTCTTTGACTTTATTTTATAATAGTACTAACCCTTTGACTTGATCAGATCCCACCCCCCCCACTCTGAACAAACAGGTGACAGTAACCAGAGACCCATTAATCTGGTATATTTAAAAATGCAACTGTGCTTGGCCTGAATTTACTATCTCATTAAACTGGATCGTAATGTTCAAGTTTCCATGGCTTATGGCTGGATATTTAACATGCTCTTTGATTACTGATGTACTTTGTGCTTACAGAATTTACATATTGTGATCACCATTTCTGAATGGCTTATATTGTAAACCTCAATTCTGTTTTCTATGCTGTCTAAAACATAAAATCAAGGAAATAGGAAGCAAATTCTCTCCAACAGCATGATTGGTGTTTCCTGAACTGGCAAATAATGATACCCATTAACAATTTTTTTTCCTTACTCTTCCCGCTTTAAAGTGTCCAAATGCACAAACAGGAGTCATGCCAGGTTAAACGATTGGCTGTTAATGAAACCTCTGTGTGAAGACCCTCCCTAATCTACTGAAACCTCCAGAGATCAAACAGAGAGTTAACAGAGCAGAGCAGGTTATATGTGATGGATGTGTGTGTATAAATCACTTCCTCAAAGCCAAATTGTTCCAATTCACTCAGTGGCAACAAACTGCAGATTCTCACAGAAATGTATCACTCCCTCCTCCTCCTCCTCCTCCTCCTCTTTGGTAAGGATTGTTGTCTGAGAGTTAGAAAACCCCTGGGAATTCAGGTAATATAGTAACAGGGTAGGAAGCAGCAAATCAAGTAGGGAATAAAAGCAAGAATGTAAAAGAAATAACCATGCTTTTTTTCTTCTGATAAGCATTTTGTTGGCCTTGAGGAAATCCATACTGTTAATTCAGTTTTTGGTGTTGTGCAAATAACTTTGCTTTGATGTTCTTAAAGAAGGTAACATTAAATGAGATGTAGTGGCAGAAGTGATGATTCTTTAAGTAATTACTTATAAAATTATGGAATGAAATTCAGCTGTGAATCACAAGTTCCAAGCTTCTGGCAATTGCTACCCACAAACCACATTTTTTTCCGATTTGCTTTTATTATTCTGATAAAATAAATTTTTGGAATATGATGACATGAAGAACAGTTGTCTTTGTACTTATTAATGTCTCTTCTGTGCCTGCCTTGTCAGATATCTTTTTAGGAACTAATCTGAGAGCTCCTAGAAGAGATAAGTTCAGTGCTGGCAGATTGTGCTGACACTAAAACAATCTGATTTAGTTTAAGAGAGAGAAATTTTGCCCTTTATTATTATCCCACTGATTTCAGTAGGTCCTATTAATATAATGAAGAGCTGAATTGCATCTGAGGGAAATTTTAAATGATTGCACAAATAAAATTCAGTTAAAAGAGTTTCTATATTCTGTTTTCCCATTTAAAAGTATTCTTCATATGTTTATTTGTAGGGTTTTCTGCTCTGCTTTTTACCCTACTCTATTTCTAATATGTGCATATTCTTCCTTTTCTTAATATCCCACTCCGATTATTTATAGATTTCTCCATGCTCCAGAAAAAGACTTCTGACAGAAAAAGAAATGTGCTTATCACTTCTGTTTATTGAAGCATTGATATTCATGGATAGTTGTTCAGTAGGAGTTTCTGCTGAATACATACTGTAGAGTAAAGGAAAGTTGAGTAGGTCATGACTGTAACTATGTGAAGAGTTAGTTTTGGAAAGAAAAAGATGAGTGAAAGGCTCCGACTCTTGTCCCTGTTTTGTATTTTGAGTTTATTATTTACACTGAAGACAATGAAGGTGAACATGCACATTTCATGACATGGTCATAGATCCAAATATGGTAATTTACATCTTTGTCCAGAGAGAAAATATTTATATGTGAATTTAATGGAGAATAAATTCCTTGAGTATTACAAGAAAAACCATTAACAATGGGGGAAAAAATCTAAACACGTAATCCCTTGTATAAAAACAGGTGCCTTCAAGGCAATCAACTTCAGATTAGTCCTGTGAAATTCATTTCACCTCACTTCAGATGACTGCAACTCAGTACCTTTAATTTCCTTCTTACAGGTACTCTTGGGTGTGCCTATGGCAGGATGTCTCGCCCTATAGTTGATGTCTTTGGATTAAAACAAATCACACCTCTCTTCTTTGGTTATGTAGGATATGTAATTAATTGAAATGCTGACATCTACATGTGGACATCTACATAAGTCTACAATACAGACATCTACAAATGTCTGTATTGATGTATAGACATATATATTTTTGTCAGATAAATCCTGCCCAAAGCAATATATTCAGCAGCCCTACATTTTTCCTTAAACCCCTCTACATGTACATTTCTAAAGACACTCAAAGTATACGGTTTCAATATCAGAGCGGCATGTACAAGCAGACAGGCTTTGAGACTTCAGTCAAATATCATTTGTAACAGCTGAGCTTAGCAACAAAAAAAAACCAGTCTTTTTTTTTTTTTATAGTGAACATACTGACAAATCCTCTGTTATAATAAATGTATGGATGAATACAATACATTACAATTGAAAGCCAACCAATGCCACTTCCTTCCATATATTGTGGAAAACATAAGTGTGCCTTTGTACATGACAAAAATTAGTTTGGTTCAATTTATTATGTGGGTAAATCTAAATCTTTAATCAAATCCCTGCTTAGTCTTCATGCCAACTTTTGCTCCTAACTTTGAAGATTTCGTTCCAGAGGTTCAGACAAGTCAGTGCAGAGAACTATGTACTTCTCACACTTGATCAGCTGGGTCATCTGTATCTAGGGGAAAGGCTGGTAGTGGTGGGAAGTCAAACAGCAGTGCAAAATAATTGCTTTTTCTCTTTTTATATAGAAAAAAAGGAATTTTGTTGAAATGGCTAAGTCTTCAAAAGGCCATTTTGCAAAACAGAAATACACTTAAAAGCATATAATCTTTAGCTGGAGGCCAGACTGAGTATGTTTCTGATTATACTGGTGACCCTCACCCTAAAATCCCTTTGTAGAAATGCCTTTATTCTAGACAACATACTGACTAGCAAATGATCTAACAGATTTCACAGCACATAAATTAAGACCTAATAAATTATTTCAAATTCAGACTCCCTAATTACAGAATCAGTGAAGCATTCCATTTACAATTGCAATTATCTAAACAATTAATAAATGCAACTAAAATGAGTCATTACAGAAAAAATACTTGATACTTTCTAACTATGGAAAAGACAGGTTAAAATTTTAAGCAGCAGATAAAACTAGTAAGGACTGGTTAAAACCTCCAATTCATGGTTGGTCTAGGTACCAAGATAGAAACATTTCATTATGTTAGCTTATCTAAGTGTAAATGCTCAGATATTAACCTCTGTTACTGATTAATTTTAGAAATATTCTACTTTTTTTTTTTTCCACAGTGTAGTAGTGTACTAACTTTAGCAGGAAAGGTTTTTGAAATGTAGACTATATATTAGACATATTAAATATATACTTTCTATGTATTCCTTGAAATTTATAGATATAGAAAGAACAATTGTACAATTAGGAAATGTACTTTATGTAAAAGTATGGCTATGGCTGTAAGTGGATGGCTTCAACACATATTAGGGGAATTTAACTACATTTATATTCTCTCATGCCCCAATATAAACCTAATAGTCAGAATGCATATCACCTATAAAACAAAGCAAGTCACCCTATGCATGTAACGGTGCTTCTAAAGTACCTTCCTTTTGTCTGTTATTTCCTCCATGTCCAGAAGCAAAGATCAAACAAAGAAAAAAAGATAAATGTAAGTTTGTGCTATTAATTCATTTATTTGAGGTTTTGGGATATCTTCAATGAGAAAATTAGGACAGGCTATCTACAAATGACAGAGAAATCAGTATTGTGTGTAGGTAGAGGGTGCTTCTGTCCCGGTACTTTGTATTCTCTCAAGCACTGTTAGTGAACAATAATGGCACTGCTGCTCCAGAACTTCACATCTCCATGATTTCTAGGGATTTCATTGCACCCAGTACAGTGGGACTTCATTTATTTAGGAACTGCCATCTGAATAAAATACTCAAAGATGTTGAAATGTGGTACTGAGCTTGTAGAAAAGGTCCTTGTTGCTCCCCATGACCCTGAGCAGCAGAAAGTTCTTCATCAGAGATGGAACTTGAATGCTAACCGTATGAAAAAACAGGGTAAGTGGAAACAAATATAATTACTGTTTATTTGCTGACACATGTAGGTGTCTTCCAAGTCAGATGATGCATTAGAGAAGATGTTGGGACCTTGAGGTCTCGTTTCAGTGTGTTCAGGGACTTTCAAGACTTCTGTGACTTCTCTTCAAACTCTGTGAGGGAACCACTGAAATCATAATTCTAATAGCTCTGAATTGTTCCTTAGGAGAAAGTTTTTGTAAAATTTAGTTCTTTCCAGAAACCGTCACTGAAATCTGAGATAACACATTGAGATTGTGAGACAAGTATGAGCTTGTTAACAGTTTCAGGGTCTAGTCAAGGAAATAGGACTGGTGAGGAAGATGCTGAGAAAGGTTTCCTTTGCAATTGCAAAGGTCTGAAAGAGCTCCTGCCATGGCTCTTTCCCAGATTCTTCACATTTTCTGAGGTCATGCACTGCTGGTAGAAGAGTGATAAAATAATTCATTCAGCTGGCTGAAATACTGAAAATTAATCTCTGTTTTAAATTGATGGTGGTCCAGCAGAGTAACCTACCATATCTCAGATACAGGATTCTTGTTCATGCACAGTCTGTATGTTTTTCTAGGCACAGATTGCTCCATACAAAACCTGAAATAACAAATTGTCTTTGTACCACAAATAGCCTATTTAATTTTGCCCATTCATCCTTGAAATGGTCCATAACTACATTAAACCTTCTTGCTGTGTACCAATCACATCTGAAATATTCCATAGGAATGTAACAAATCTCATGCTTTTCACACCAATGACCAACATGACCTCCCTGCTCTGCTTCTGACAGTGGAAATGGGACACTGAGCATCAGCTGTGTCCGCCCGTGTTCTCTTCATCAGTCACCCCGTATTCTCCCTGTCCCACTTTTCTTTTGTAACAGTAGGTGGTAGGTTTTTCTTACTGGTCAATTTAATACTACTTGTTACAAGGGCATAAAAATTCTGTGGAGTGTTTATTGGAAAAGGACTTGGAAATGTGAATTTTTCAGCACAGCACACCTTTCCAGTGAAAAAACCCTTCTACTGAATTAACATCAGTGTTATAGTAGATCCTAATCATATCAGAACCTTCTAAAATCAGCTCCTGTGATCCTGACTGAGGCAAAGCTTCATTCTGGAGTAGATGGAAGTTTAGCCTCAGTCATAACAGAGTAGTTCCAAGGTGTGTCCCTTTGTAAAACTGTTGTTTTCCACATACTGCTGTAATATACATTCATTTCCCTTTTCACTCTTAGTCTACACAGAAGACTTTTTATGTATTTTATGAAATGCCAAGAAAACAATCACAAATCATCTATTACCAATTGCATTACACAGTCTTCTAAAGCTGGTTAGGTTTTCTTTGCCAAATATATTCTGCTCCTTTTAATGCAATTTACTAGGAAAAAACTCCATCAATCTGCTATACATGATGTCTTTTCATTCTAATTGTTGGCATTTCAAAAGGAATGCACATGAGTCCTAATATGTACATTTATTTGCAATATCAATTCCATGTCTTGGTGTGAATGATATTTTGCAATATTGCTTTGTGTCATAAAATTGTGGTGTATTAGTTATTACACAGTCTTATTACATTCATTTCTTGTACTTGGTTTTAGCAGACTGAAACAGCAAGAGAAGCATTCATGCTAAAATTCAAGGAAAATTGTGGCTGTTAGGCAGGGATGATTCACTTATGCCCAAGTCAGAAGATGGTTGGTCTCCTGAGCTGCACCTGAGGAGAAGGAACAGAAACCTCATCTCTGATTGAATGAAAAAGACATTCCTGGATAAACTAATATTAGTAGGGGCAGCACTGTTTGGCATTCCTAAGAATGGGTTCTTCCAAATTTCCAGTATGGAAGCACCAAAAAATTGATTGCCAAATCTGGCAGTCTAGGCCTTTGAGAATAGTTTATGCTGTGTGGATATGTCCATCAACGGATAGCTGAAACAGGTAGAGTTGCAACACGAAATTCTCCTTTGGGAGTCAGCAGTTTCTCTGGAAGCCTGATCACTGCTATTTTAATTTAAGAACATTTGTAAAAAGGTAATAAAGATGCAATTGCTTTAATTCTAATTGTTAGAAAACTATTACTAGTGCACATTTTTACTGGCTCTTTCATAGCAATTAAAAGCTCAAGACTCCTGCTACATCATCTACTCATTTCCTCCTAGAAGCATGATTTGGTTTTCAGCCAAAACTCAGAAAGCTTATAAAATAAGAGAAAATCAAAATCCATCTCAAGAGTCTCTTCTGCTTGAATTACAAAGCAGCCTGGTCCAATGTTTGAGTAACAAATTGGAACAACGAACCTACGAGCAGACTCCTGACCTGAATTCCTCTGAATTTTCCTCTGAATCTTTTCTTGAATTTTGTGTTCTGAATTCTATTCCAATAGCCTATTGTATGAACCAAATGGTGTCTCTGAGCCCAAAGCATTTGTAAGGAAGGTGAGAGGGACTATTTATAAACATGTTTACTCGAGCACATGAACAGACTACGGTGTAAATGCACAGCTATATTTGTTTTGAAAAAGTAACAGCTAAATCTGTTTTGCCACTCTTGCATAACAGTGTAACTGAGCAGTAAAGGCTGCCCATTAGAAACCAACGCCTCCACTGTATGTCCTTAAACTGACTGTGCCTCTAACAGCCTGTGACTGACAGAGTGTGTGTCTTTGTTTTCAACGGGCATTCACAGACATGATTATAATTTTGATTTTAAGGATCCCATGGTGCATTCCTCACACATCTGAAACACCCAGCAAGAGGTTTGTATTTGCAAGGAATGCAGGAACCAAGGCTTTGTAGTTGTTGCTCTACCTCTTTTTATTTCCTTTTAAATGTTTAAAATGTGTACTAATCAGTCAGCTTTACCATCAACTGATGCTATGACATACATGTCTTCTTCTTCAGTGAAGACATTTGTACCAGAAAAAGAACAATGGTTAGATAAATGCATTCTGTGCATTAACTTCACTGTCCCTAACAGAGCTAAACAAGGAAAGCTGAGCATAGATTTTCTTTGTAATCAAACCTTAGACTGATGTCACAGAATCACAGAATATGCTGAGTTGGAAGGGATCTACAAGGATCATCAAGTCCAACTCTCAGCCCTGCACAGGACCATCTCCAATAGTCACACCATGTGCCTGAGAGTATCCAAGCGCTTCTTGAACTCTGCCAGGCTTGGTGCTGTGACCACTGTCCTGGGGACCCTGTTCCAGTGCCCAACCACCCTCTGGGGGAAGAACCTTTTTCTAATAATCAGCCTAAACCTCCCCTGACACAGCTTCAGGCCATTCCCTTAGTCCTGTCACTGGTGACCACAGAGAAGAGATCAGTGTCTGTCCCACTTCTTTCCCTCACAAGGAAGTTGTAATTGCAGAAAACAAAATCAATCTTAAAAACCTAAAATCTAACACACTATCCGATCTTCTGCTTGTGCCATTTTGCTTCAATTCACAATAAAGTAACATTTCTGCTTCTCCAGCACCTGCTATGTACAACTGCAAATGAGTACGTATAGCGGCACAGGTGCCTTGAGAAAATGAGAATATACTGTTCAAAACATACAGACAGCTATATTTGAATTTATGAATATTGTAATTCTTTCTGAAAAATGCAAACCGTTTAAACAAATAATCCTTTTGTAAGTGTTTATTCTAGAAGACAATATTTTCCAAAAAATTACACACAGCAAGGGCTGAGGGTACTGATGATTTGTCAACCATGGCATTCAAAAAGATGAGAGCTTTCAGTTTTTCTTTAGAAACTTGGCAAAAAGAGTACTCAACTAGAAAGTGCCTATGAAAATAGCCTGAGAAGAAAAACAAATGCCTCCTGCAGTGCATGTTTTAAGGTTAACCTCAAACACATTTAGATGCATATGATATTTGCCTCCCTCCACACTTGTGTTGAGGCACCAGGAGTAGACAGGTTCATATCTACATTTGGACACCTGAGTACCTCAGAAGTGCTGTGTAGAAAATCCTGTCAAGAAAGAGGTTCTCTTGCAGCCCTCTGTGCTGCTGGGAGCCCCCACCCCTGTTAGGGAAGAGTGGCTGTTTGGAACATAACACGGCCAGGTGGATGCAAAGAAAAGGAGTTTGCTTAACCCACTTAGGTTCCCCAAAGTTCTTAGAACCCACTTAGGTTCTCTCTGCATGGTCATTAGGCTTACTGCTATTATCCAGTTTGCCTCACAGATGTCTCATGGTGGAAAATAACCTTGGCCTTTGAGAAAGAAAAAAACAGTAGTGAGTGATCAGCCCAAGAATATCCCTGCAGGCATGCCACTGGCCATTGCTGTCACTCCCGATGTCTTGGTACTGGCTCCAGGAGTACAGTTGACCACCCTGACCCAGACACCATAGTTCAAAGTACATTGAGGAGAGAAATGGGTTTGAACATCCAGTGCATCAAACTGGACAGTGTCCTGTGAAATAGCTGTTCTGCTGGCAATGGAATTATTGACATCCTAAGGCATCCAAAATCGGTAAAAACGAGGGATGCCTGTGAAGTTTGCTGTTTCATCTTGAGCTTAGATGCCTACCTACACCTATGACTTAGATGTCTCTGAAGGCTAAATTTAAAAAAAAAAAAAAACAAACCAAAAAACGACAACAACAACAAAGTAAGCCTTCCAAGAAGACATCTCTTAGAGTTCAGGCAGCTATTTCACATATATTTTAGAGCACAGCCAGAGGAGCAGAGCTTCATGCCTTTCAGGCTTAGTGGCTGCAGAACTTGCTGAGACTCTGAGATGACTGGCTTTTTTATCTTACAGGACTAAGGGGAGGAACACAGAGGTGGGTTAGCTCTGCAAGCAAAAGATTAGGTTACTTTGCTGAGTAGAGTTTCCAGTCATTCCCTCAGTATTTCTGGTTTTATCCAATACTTGCCTGTTGTGCAATATATAAACATCTAAGGTACCTTGCAAGTTCCTATGTGATCAAGTGGTTATGTGGGAATCACTCACCTAAATTGCTGTTTTCAAGCTTCACAGTGTGGGCCTGAAATTGAGACCTCTTGTACATCTGGCTCCAACTTACTGTACACAATAGAAATCAGACTTTCATAGCACTTCTCTATGGGATATTTAGCTTGTAGAGGTACTACCAGTGATTTTAGGCATGATTGTAACAATCTACCAAAAAACTCAACAATAAATGCACTATGGAGTCCACTTTTTTTCTTAGCTGCTTGTCCCAGCAGGGCTTTCCTGGGCTGTTACCACCAGCCCAGTGTAAAGGCAACAGGGCTACTTCTGCTGCTTGCTTCAATTATTTGAGATAAGCAGGGGATTCTGCTGCATCAGTTTGCTGTGGGCATTGCCCACAGGAGATCATCTCTTGAGAGAGAGAAGATTCATTTCTCTTAACACTCAGGCTTCCATAAGACTTCATGAAAACACGTCCTGTTCTTCCATGGTCCAAGCAAGATTCACACCACCTTCAGGAGTCCATGATATAGGTGGTTACCTCTGGGCTACCGACACTGGCTCTTTTTATAGACCATGGAGACAGGCATTTCCAGCAAGCAATTGATCCCTTTCTAGTCTTTGGGTTAGTCACACTCTATTTTATTACCTGAGTCGCTCAGGTGCAAATGTCTGTGTTTGGCCAGAGGATTCCCACCCTTTTGTGCCTAAATGAAGTGACAGCTTTAAACAACCCCGAGCAAATGGCCGCTATCACCCTGTGCACATTTGTAGGGAGAGGTGATTAAAAGAAGTGCCCTTTCCTTTCCATTAACACCCTCGGTTTCTATGTGTATGCTCAGGATCATTTGAAAACAGTAAAGGCTATTCTGCCCTCCCAGACAGATACCCGCAAGACCCACATCATTATGTTTGCAGCTATTATATCATATGAAAAGTAAGCATAGCAACATTTTATTTTAGATGCTTTGATGTCATCTGCATCTTTTGAACTCCTGATGTTCATTGATCACCCTTCACAGACCTGACTTATTCTATACCCATTTACAGGATTATTTTTGTTTGTTTTTTCCATCAAAAGTCTGTGATGGCTAAAAATGTGGTAAATTTTGCCAAAACAAAAAGAGGAAATTGGAGAGAAAATCAAAGAAAAGCTTTCTGAGGTACCAAATAGCTTCAAGTTTTAGCTAAATATGTTAATCTGTTTTGCAGTATTGAAATAACTTTAAAATGTAAAGAAATATCTTATCCAATACCAGCTGGTATCTGTAGTGCTTCTGGTGTACTCATATGTGTAAAATATTTAGATGGTTCTGGAATGGCATTAGTTAAAACACTTAATTACCCTATTTGCCTGGGTTTGTTTGAGTGCAGTGCAATATTGATGCTGTCACTTAATACAGCATGTCACATCATCAGCTGGATAAGAGTTCATCACAAATAGGCACTATTTAAAAGAATGACCCTTATAATCTACATAGATGGTTTTGTTCTTTGATATATTTTTATTGCAAAACCAAATAATTTTCCTTCAGCATTTGTTAAACAATAGATCACTCCCAACATAAAATTACCACAAGGGAACTATTTATATATTGCCACCCTTTAAAATCACATAACTAACAGTTACAACTGCAACTTTATACTGACCTTTTTTTTTTCAAATAAAACCATCATAATTACAAAATTTGAAGCACTTTATTTAAATTGCAGCTTGTTACGGATCTTCTGCAATAAAATGTTTTTAAATTATAATAATTCAGTGCTTTTAAATCTGGTAGTCTCCACTCTGCTAGCACTAGGGCTTCCATGCTAGATGTCAGTGACATTCCGTGTAGGCAAAGGAATCTCCACTAATGAACCTGGAGCAGATGAAGGTCATCATTAATGTTTGACTGTGTATTTAGAGAGGGAGATTTGATGGGGAGTATAGGCAAAAGTAATAGATCTCCCACCTTGCTTCCTTATCCATAAACACTGCTTGAGAACAAGTGGCTTGTGTCTGACTATACACTTAGATGGATTTCAGTCAGGCTAATGACTAAATATCACTGAACTTCCACAGGCACGTGAAATTTAAAAACTTTTTTTTTCTGAGTAAAACTTTGTTATAAAACTTGGTTTGGACACAAATTGCATCACAAGCATGTCACTCACAGGCAGCAGGGAAGAAGTACCTTTCACAGGCTCATAAATCAGTGAAAATTCACGTGAATTCTGCAGGAGAAAGGGTGCCACTAAGCTGCCACCCCAGTGCAGAGACAACTGATTGAAAAGCTTCCACATGGTCCACACCACCTAGTTTCAAAGGGCAGGGGATTAAGCAGGGAATCAGCCCATTGACTTCAGCTGGCTTTAGATTAATGCCACCTCTTTGCTACAAATCCATGAAACTACTATGAGAAGCTTTAAAACATATTCTTGGATATCCCATTCTTACACCTTTCAGAAGGGCAATTATTTGGCAAAGCAACTGTGAAACACAGTTCTCCTTAGTTTTGGTACCCTTTATGACCTAACAACATTTTTGTACTATGGGTGATGCAAAAATATTCCGTAGAGCTGTTGCTAAAGCTACTGGCAGTACGCCACCTCTAAAGACACTAGAAGAGTTGTATTTTTTTTCCTACTGGATATTATTACTTCTGAAATTAGACTATATTTATGCTGGATAAAATAAAAAATGTCATGGAGCACAGGGCTAGACAACAAAGTGATAAATACACTTGAATCCTACCTACATTTTGTTTTATCTTGTGAGTGCCAGCAGCACCAGTGGGTGATGAACTGTGTTCATGCAGATAGTGGCAGAGAAAACTCATAAATAAATGCTGTTGGTTTCACATGATGTTGGTGAGAACCAAGCTGGGGCGAGCTGGGAGAACATGACTGTGTGTGTTCATGGGGTTGGAAGGGCCATCATGTTTCACAGATTCCCAACAACAAAATCTGACAAGTGAAAAATGTTTGATTTTAAAATGTCACACAGATCGCCTTTTTTAAACACTTTCTGTATTTATTTAACCTAGTAAATAGGTTTATTAGCAAGGTTCCATTCTTTGTAGTTTAGGTAATGGATTTACCATATGTTTATGCTTTAAGGACTTGTGTAAGACTGCTAACACCTATTTCTCCACCTCCTGTCTCAGGGGTTAAGACCTTGGTATGTTGCCAGTTTACTGCTGTGGTCCCTTCCCCTTGTATAATTGCAGTCCTTCCCAGACTGAAGGAAATTCCCCAAGCTTTTGCTCTAACTAGCCACAATATTTCACTACAAAAAGGCACTTCTTTAAAAAGAATAAAAGTAATAAAACTTTCACATTATTAACTTTTTCCCTTTTAAAAGAGGCTGAAAAATGCCATTGTACCACATTAAAGACCTTTACACAAGACTCACCATTGGCTAATGAGCCTTGCTGTACAATCTACCACATGCAACTGCCTTCAAGTGCTGCTTTTAACTTAACCTTGATGTAGTGCCAGGAATGTGCAAAGGATATACTTTGATGGTGGGGGCAGTCTACTCCCCACCCCCTTCTCCACCCTTTTCCATATTGATACTCTTTAAAATATATGTAACATTTAAATTTTACTGTTGTTTAGCAGAGCAACTGCTTTAAATCCTGTAAAGGAGGAATGAGTAATTATCTGTCTTATAGAAATAAGCAAATAGATCACTTGTTTATAGTAGAAATGATAAGAAATTGTTGATACTTTGTACTTGCACAGTGACTTTCTTCCTGCAGAACCAGAGCAGTTCCTCAGCGTCCTCACAACTTGCCTGTGAAGAAAGTATCATAATCTCTGCTTAATCATTAATAAAACCAGATTCAGTGACTTTCCAGAAGATTACATCAGTAACAGGATCTGAAGAATTTTCACTTGCAGTTCCCTCTTTGATTTTGAGACATTTCCTCTCAGTGCTGGAGTGAATTATTTTGGTAGTAGCATTACTGGAAACTTTAGATTTCATGTTATGGTCAGATGTGTTCTTGACAGAAACACATATTTGATTTACATAATAATGTTTATAACACAGGTAATGTTCTGAAGTGACATTATTCTTTCCTTGAATAAAATGACTATGGTGTTGAAAATGAATCCTAAACTTTCCATGAAGACTATTTATAGCAATGCTAAGTTTCTTGATCTTTAGTCTTAATTTTGCCTATTATTTCCTTGATTGCATGCTCAAAAAAAATATGAGCTGTTATCTAAGTGTTTTACATTTCCATAATTTGAGAATTTTGTGAATTGAAAGAGTTGCAGATGGTTTTGAAACCAGACATGAAACCAGTCATTCACACAGAACATATTCAAGGGTGAAATGTATGATGTAGAGCATGGGAAAATGAATAGTGAGGGGCAAAAAATAGGTTTTGCTATATGCAAACATGAACATTTTATCAGAATCTTTTCAAGGCCAGGTTGGATGGGGCTTTGAGCAACCAGGTCTAGTGGAAAGTGTTCCCTGCCAGTGGTGGGGACGTGGAGTTAGATGATGATCTTTAATGTCCATTCCAACCCAAACCAACCCAAACTGTGATTCTATGATTCCCTAGGAGCATCCTATGAATTTTAAATGTATCAAGACAGTATAACTGCTAGAATTACTAAAACTAAGCATGAATTGCCTCCTTTAAGTAAAGACTGAACTAAGTCTTCAAAAGCAAAGGTGATTTAAAAAGAGGCTTCCTTCCATTCCATCCTTTTCAGTCAGGAAGGAAAGTATTTTCCACATGCCAGCCTCTGACAAAGTAGGAGCAAAACTGGTGCTCAATTTCACAAATAACCAAGTGACATGACTGCAATAACATAGTTGAATCAAAGCAAGAGAAAACCAAAAGATTACAAAAAGGCATTTATATCTCTTATTTCCCTTCTTTCTATTACTGCTTATTAACCCCTCACTATCATTGTCTTGAGTTTTGGCAATTCATTTGTCTCTCTGCATTTCTAGAATAGCCTTCTAAAAGAGAAAATTAATTTTCATAGTGTAATTTTATTTTTTCTTTGTAAAATATTGCTAGTAGTTATGAGAAATTTCGACCATTTCACAATGTGGAGGACTGAGTAGAAGTGGTTGAGATGGATTGAGATTTCTTTTAAAAATATATTTCAGTGCTCTTTATTTTTTAATTTAAACATAAATATCAAGTTTTGAAGGTATTTATGAAATGTTTTCTAAACAACTTGAGGTATACCTTTCCATTGAAAATTGTATGGTTTTTGTTTTATTCCCTAGTTAATCAAATATTTTGCTTTATTTTAAAAGCTAGAAATTATAAAAAAGACATATTTTTGAAATGGTTAGTTTTTTAAAAATACTATGGGTTTTTTCATATTTTGAAAGAAAAAAAGAACCATCAACTTGAAAATATAAAAAAGGCCTGTATGAGATATGTTGAGACTTAAAGTGGGGATTCTCTGATCAATGGATAATAGTAGATGTAAGGTGAAAGTTAAGATTATGGTAGAGGCATGACGGAAGCACACACAGGTTGAAGGGACAGCTGGAGGCATAAAGGTAACAACTAAGAAGATTGAGACTGAGATAGGGCAGGACTTAAAAAGTGTAAAATTAACAAATTCCTTGACCAATTTGTCTTCACCCTCCATTGAACTTCTTATAGTTATTATAAACACCTGGACAGTTTGGATAACTGCAGAAAAAAGTTATGTTAAAACTAAACAGAAACTCTTAGAAGAAAAAAATATATAAATATATAGACACAGCACTGTAATTTCCTGAAAAATTACTTGTATGTGTTTGGAATGTAATTTTTGATGGGGATTTGGATAAGAATCCATATGAGCTCTGCCTGAGTTACATGTGGTCTGCTTACACAGGCAGAATTGCTTTATCTTCTCTGTTAGTGCCCTTGAGTGATATTAAATCCCTGTAACATTCTTCCTTGCGCCATGTTTGTTAATTAATTCTTCAAATGTTGATGTGTTAGGGATTAGTCAAGCATGATTTGCTTTGTTAATATCTTTATGGAGAAAGGATCCAACATCTCCATGTAATCATGTTATCTTTTTCAGACAGAGCTTCATGTCATTCAATCCATGACATACTTGAAATAAAGATATATCTAAACATATATTCCTCTGGCTGAGGAATTCTGGGATTTCCCAAAATCCTGCGATATTTATGGACTTCAGTTAAAATACAGAATTGTTGATCTTTCTTTGCAAGGCACAACTTGCTTTGCAAGGAAAAAAAATAATAAAAATACCTGCTGTTCTTCCCTTCATCTAAGGGAAGAGAAACCTCCACTGAAGTGCAACCAGACAGTTTATTTGAGCTGCAGACACACAGGGGACAGTGTCTGGATCTGCATGAGGAGAATCCTATATAGTGGCCAACCAACTACCATTTCTGTGAGGGAAAAAACTGTCTTTAGTTATTACCTAATAGCTTATGTAGCTGTTATTCTAGAGACAACTAGGTGTGTACATTTATGGGTTCACAAAAATTTATGGATTAGCAAAATCCATATCCTCTGATATTGGTGGTGTTTGCAGGAATGGCTGTAACTCCATAGGTTGCTACAGCTCTTAATTCCCTACTGAAGACTTGAAGCTTCATTGTTCTGAAGTTGAAGCTGTTTCAGTGAAGAACTAAGATATAGTGAATAATTTGCCTAGAAAGTGTGTGTTTGCTAAATGAATGGAAACTCTGGATAATTACCAGCCACCTTCTTTTATTTTCAGCTGACACTGTCAGGCTGAAAAAATGGAGGAAAGTAAGAAGAAACTTAGATATTAAAGATTTTTGGGACCTCAGCTTTCAAAACCAGTAGGTTGTTTCACTAAAACCACTTCATCTGTAAATTTCCTACTTACAAAGTCTTTCTTCCATGATTCTATTAAAGCAGACATTAAAGAATGACACCAGTTTATGTTCTGCCTTGGTGTTTGACGGTCTGCTACCACTGTAGGACGTCTCTTTGTAACTGTAATGCTGAACTGCACTGGACTATAGAATACATCCATGATGTGCTGAATGGTAACTGTGACTGTAAGCTGTAAACAGAAAAGCTGGACATTAGCTGAAGTTCCTGGTATGCAGTGTAAACCTCATGATGGGTAATGCAGAAGGTGAATGTAAAGAATTGAAGTGAGAAGGGACTTCTGGAGATCAAGTTCAAGCTCTCTGCTCAGACCAGGGTCAACGAGAGCAGTGTGCTGAGGGTCATGTCCAATTGGCTTCTGCATATCTCCAAGAAAGTGAGATTTCATAACCTCTCTCAGCAAGAAGTTTCAGTGTTTGACCACCTGCATAATAAAAATGTTTTTACTCATGTTTGGATATAAATAATACATGTCCGTTGTTTCTTGTCCTTTCACTGACCACCACTGAGAAGAGTCTGTCTCCTCCTTCTTCCCCTCAGAATGTATTCACACACCTCAGTGAGATCCCTCCAGAGCCCTCCCTTCTCCAGTCTGAACAGTCCCAGCTCTCTCAGACTTTACTCACAGGAGATATGCTACAGTCCCTTAAACATCTTAGTGGCCCTTCACTGGTCTGTCTCCATTATGCTCATGTCTCTCTTGTACTGGGAAGCCCAGAACTGGACCCAGCAGTCCAGGTGTGTCTCACCAGTGTGGAGCAGAGCAGAAGGATCACCTCCCTCAACCTGCTGGCAACAACTTTCCTCATGCAGTCCGAGATGCTCTTGGTCTTCTTTGCTACAAGGGCACATTGCCGGATCATGTCCAACTTATTGTGCATCAGGACCCCCAGGTCCTTCTTTGCAAATCTGCTTTCCATCCAGTCAGCCCCGGCTTCGGTGAACATGATTATTCTCCAGGTGGAGGACTTGCACTTACCTTTGTTGAACTTCATTGCATTCCTGTTTGCCCATTTCTCCAGCCTGCTGAGATACACAGGGTGTATCAGCCATTTGTCCTGGTTCTGTATCGTCTGAATACTCTATCCCACCCTACAGGTCATTAATGAGGGTATTAAACAATATTGACCCAAATATTGTCCCCTGGGGCACACCACTGGTGACTGGCTCCCAGCTTGACATTGTGCCACATATCCCAACTTTAAACAGTGTTGGAAACACACACTGTAAAAAGCAAATTTGAAAGAAAGAGTCCTTGTAAAATGGGCACAGACCAAAAAAAGGAGAAAGATGAGTTAAAAATGTCAGCCATCCTATCTGCAATGACAGTCTGATGCTGAAATATTTTGACAGCATCCTGAAAGTGTGTTCATGGTCCATAGGCAATCACAGAAATCTCTGGAGTTAATGGGTGTGCTTGGCACATTAGGTGGGAATAAATGATAGAACAAGGATATACGCATTGGACTGCAAGGGAAGTTGCAACTGGGGAAAAAAAAAAAAGAAAGGACTGAAGAGCTGTCCTTGCTCACTCCACTGGCCTGGACATGCATTGGTGGAGATGTGCATGGCTGCATGTGAGAGGAGGATGTGACCAGAGCCATGGGTCACAGGAGAATAGGGTCATATACCTGAAACTACAAGGGACCCAAGAAGGATTTTTTTTCACCTTGGGGAAATACAAGTGGAGGGAACAAGACTGTCAAAAAAGCAAGTGTCGGGTTTTGAACATGTAAATGGTATAATGTTAATTACTCCTGTTTTATTCAGGGATTCAGGAAAACATCTATTTTTCTACAAATAAGTTTGCAATCAGTATTATGATCTTACCTTAGAAAAAAATGGCAAATGTATGCTTACCATAGTGGGTTATTTTCTGTCACTGTGTTGTATAGAAAGAATGCAGTTCTTGCTAAATGAACTGTAAACACAGACACACTCCCTTTTATCGAGAAGTTTCACCGTTGATTGCAGTTACATGTCCAGGATTGGTTCATCTGAAAAGAATTATAGGAAAATCAGTGCTCAATGGATATCTGGTGTCTTCCAAAACTAATTTTCACTCCTGTCTTTATATTTCCTTATAGGGAATTCTGGTAGAGTTGGAGGGAATGCTGTGCAAAAAAAGGGCTCATGAAATGGAATTTTGCTCAGTGTCTTTGGTAATTTAGCACTGTCAAGGGCCACCTCTGGCTAGAACAGAGGGATGGCATCATCTTTCCAGTCATACAGATATTCTATACTTAATCTCACTAGATTTTGCCTCCTCCACTTGACATTCTTTATGTTTTGTCACAAGTAAGGATCATTCACTGCTGGCAGAAAGTCACCAAGGCTCAGAGGAAAATGAGCTTCAGACTGTGTGCTCCAAACTGGAACAGAACGCAGAGATAGGCAGGATCTAGCTTTCGTAGTGTGTTTTACAACTAAGAAAAAACTACTGAGAGTCCCTGAACATCCACCAACCTTTAAAATCTGTGGGATGAGAAACCACATTAAAAACTGTATTACTGCAGTGTCTGCAATGTCAAGATTACTTCAATAATTCATCTCCTTATGCTGTATCCTGTTTTAATATGAAAAAAATCCATTTAATCCTGTGTTTGCCTTTTGTTTTAGTTTTTTCCTTTTGTCATCATTCTGTAGATTAACTCTCTCACAGTTGTCTTGTGTGCACAAGCTCCCCAGATTTTCTATTATACACAAGGATAACTTGTTTACAGAGTTTTCCAATTCACTTTTACTCTGTGTCAGCAGACTGAGTTATGATCACTTGGCTCATGCCAGCAGAATGGGAATTTAATTATCAGAAGCAACATAAAAGTGCAGTGATTTTCTTTAATTTTGAGGCCACCAAAGGGAATGAAAAAGATTATACACACCTTTGCAGTTAGTCAGACTGCTCAAATGTGAGTTTTCAGGTAATGACAGTAATAGCTCACATAGCATATATGTATCTATGTTTTAAAGCTGTGTAAAGAAGTTTGAGCTGCTACACAATTCCAAATGCTCTCCTTAAACCATGGTTTCTCCCATCATAATCTAAACTCTTCAGTTTCTTGCAGTAACAGGTTAAAAAAAACTTTGGCTGGGGAGGGATCTATGCAGCAGGGATTACTCTCTTAACATGCTGAAGGTAAATTGGGCAGAGAAATTACACCCTTTGGGGGTTTTTTGTTGCCTGAGTCTCAGACTTTGCAACTGTTGTCAGCCGAGTTCCCTTGGAATTTGTCTGTTGCTTCACAATTCAGTGGAAAGTGATGCTCAGTCTAAGGCACATCCCCTGCCTTTGCCTGTAGCTCTCCCTTGCAAAGAACACTTTGTGCTCTGTGGGATACAGGTGTAATTTCTGTCTTGATACTTCAGCTCACACAGCAGCAGAACTTTTGAGATTCATGACGATAAAACCCTTTCTGAGATGTTGAACACTGTGGCTCCAGGCAGCTCACTGAAGTGCTCAGTGTAAAGAATGCTTGAGAAATTTTGAAATTCTGTTCAAAAATGGATTTTTGTGGAAAACTGGTTTGCAAGATCTACCCCCTGACTTACATAATGGGTACATAATGGGACTTGTAACTGATTCTTATTTCTTCTTTGTAATCTATGAGATTTAACTCCATTTTTATATGAAAGTGCAGTCCCATAAAACAGATGGAGGGAGACAGAATTAGTGCATGAGAATTTTGAAAGAGATTGTACTGCAGGGGGTCATACCTCTCTCTCATCTCACTGACGGATTTGAAATCATCCTGTAGGTATAATATTAATAGTAAGCATTGTTCATATAGATTTTGATGTTCCACTTCATGGTTTCTAGCTATTATGCTGCTTAAAGTATTATGGGTGAACAGTAGTTTGAAATACTTTAAATAACAGCTATTTCACACCATTTTCAACTGACAGGCAAAGAAAAATGTCTTGCAAAAGTATCCTGGCAACAGGGCTTATAGCATCAGTGTAATTCTTGTACATGCATTAGAATGCTGTGAAATATCTCTGTGTTCAGAAAGGAGAGCTGCAAATATATTTTTTTATCCTGAAGTGGCAGTTTTCCTGAACTATAGCAGTAACTAACCACCTAAACCAGGGTGTTTGTGTGGAAAAGACAATAAAAGTCAAATGAAGCCAGATTGCATAAGCACTTTGTAAGACTTTGCCATTATTTTGCATTAAAAAGCTCTCCCTATTTTAGAATCACAGTCCTCAACGACAGGGCTGTTAATCTGAACCCGGCAGCGTTTGGAGATCCCTGTGATGCCACAGGTCTTGAAAATGCTTATAAGCGATTTAGAAGTACTTACAGGAAACATTTAGCAGTGAAACCTGCAACACTGTGAGGGAGGTGGTATTTTTCACAAAAGTCCTTTCATTGGGAAAGAACAGTAGTTTGAGCCCAACCAACAGGGCTTTTTCAGTCACAGGCAAAGTAATCAGTAGTCTACAGTGACAGACTGCCTGAGATGGCAGATGAGGACATGCAGTGCATTGCTTGAGTAGCCAGTCTCTGCCTCCTACCTGCACAGCCTTCTGCTCTTTCACTGCTGTCACTGAGCAAGGGATAATGTTTTTACAGCAACAAGAAAGAAGCAGTGGGAGTAGGAAGCTTAAATTGCCTGGGTTCTTCACAGGTTTCTGGTCTGGCACTGCTCCTTCCCCTCCAAAGTGCCTTGTCCTCCTTTCTGTAGCGAAATGTCAGTGTTGTGTACACTGTCAGGAAGCCTTAAAACAGAGGAAAGAAGTGCCCCAAGTGACCCCAAGTGTGGAATCGGTTCCAAATAGCCAGGGAATGCCATGGGGTCTGCTAAGGACTGTACTGATTTTTAAGTAAAAGAGTTTCATCTGCCATGGCAATGGGTAGTGATATGAAGCATAAAAAGGCATTGGATATATCCAAGCATCTCTTAAATGTTTCTATAGGCTGCCAGAGTTCAATGGGCCCCAATTTGTGACATAATTCAGAACAGAAGAGGGGAGGGGGGGAAGAAAAAGAAGTATCTGATATGTGACTGCTGTAACTATATGAAATACTTAACATAAAATTGTTTGAAATGTTGAAGAATCGGTTGTGTGTGTGTGTGTGTGTGTATACTGTATACTGTTCCAGCAGTAAAATCTACACCTGTCCCTTACTTCAGCCACAAGTATCCCCTGTTTTCACATACCCAGCATAAAATCAGTAATAACACTGTGTCATGTAGACCAGCTAATTCAGCACGAGTGTGCTTCTGCACCCAGCATGATTCAAGCTGAGTCAGGGAAGGTTTAGGCTGGATATCAGGAAAAGGTTCTTCATCCAGAGTACGGCTGGGCACTGGAACAGCACCAAGCCTGACAAATCTCAAGAAACGTTTGGTCAGTGCTCCCAGGTTCATGGTGTGACTCTTGGGGTGCCCTGCACAGGGCCAGGAGTTGGCCAATGATCCTGACAGGTGCCTTCCAACTCAGCATATTCTATGATTCTAAGCTGAATTTGTGCTGCAGGTGATTTGGAAGTGCTTGGATTCAGTATTAAAAAAACACAGACTACACAGTGAGAAAACATGAGCTATATGGTCTACTCGCTTAAAATCCGAGATTTCTGGGGCAGGATGGGTGAAGTTGAATAGTTTTCCATTAAGTGCTTCATTGGTTTAACTTATGAATCAAAACTTGCTTTCTGCCTACACAGGAATATGCAGTGATAGCGACTTTTTTATTCTTTTGTATCCATAGTTACAACAGATGTTATGATAAGGAAGAATACGGACTGTGCAAAAGCTCAGATAGTTAAGCTTTAGTTTTTGACTGATGTTCTGTGTTACTTAAGCATATATCTGAATATCTTTTCTTACTCAGTAAAATGGGGATAGTTAAGTATCATATGAAGCATTTGAACATGAAGGTGTCTCGGATTGTATAGGTATGCAGAGAGCGTAAGTGGATACAATCTTTGCATCTTCACTGAAATTTACTGAACAAAAAATAATTTATATAGGGCAAATTGACAGCTATTGGTGCAAACAACAAGGTGAAAATTCTGAGATTTTATCATTAATTAGCCTTAGCGTTTTATTTGTAATAAACCTCTAAAGTTTCCGATTGGGTAAGTATTGTTTTAGCTCTTAAACTCCCTCTAAGTACAGTTCCTTGGAAAGCTCTTTTTCCTACTCTGCCCTATAGTAATATGTAAATTTGAGTAGCAGCAGCAGCAGCACAGTGTACTGCAGGTGCTGACAGTATTCCAGTGCAAGATGGAGTTCTCTCTACTGAACAGGATTCTCAGATGAAACAGAGCTTTTGCTGACTTGAGGCTTTTGGAGTTTTGAGTCCCACTGCATTTTGTCAAGATGCCTGTATATGAGGAGTGCTTGAAGAAGAAACAGATAGAAAAGAGTAGACTATGCTGGGTTTTTTTTGCATTGATTCACCAGGCATTTCTACACTGCAGCTGTGAATGAGAAGTGGAAATGATATTACAGGCTTGAGGATCTAATGTCAATGATCTTTAAGATGTTTCCTGATGTAGAGCAGTAACATTAATTTTGTCTAATATAGCAGCTTGTTTTAGCCACTTTCTCTTCTTTTAATTTACAAAATAGCTGAAATTACCTTTTACATAAAAATTAAGATGTTTTAAACCACTTCTGTCTAGTTCAGTCTAATGTTAAAAGCAGAAACTAAAGATACTGGGGGCAAAAAAAATGTTAGGCAGGGGGATTTAGGTATACAAGTACACATTTATATTTTAAAAAATGTTTGTTTTTATCTTTTCTTTACCATTAAGGAACCAACCTAAATAATAGTGTTAATAACATAAGGAAAACAGCATTTAGCAAGCTGAGCAATTCTATTGCCACCCTTCACCTGCCTGTGGAGTCACTGTGGTGACACAGTGAAAAGGGACACAAGAAGCTGTCAAGAAAAATGCTCCACTAAAAAATCAAACACTTTTTTATGGACGACAAAGGCAGATGAGAGAGGAAGACAGGTAAAGAAGAAGGCTAGAGAGAGTTTTGCTGAAACCCTGCTCAAAACGTGTGTGAATGAATGATCAGAGGGTAAGGTAGAAAATGAGACCTGTGCTCAGCAGGTCGACTTGCTGCAAAACCTTTTGTTTTCTAAAGACCACAGGAAATTTCTGGGGCCAGAGGCAGCAAAATATTGGAAGGCAATTGTAGCTGTTTTAAGTGGCTAGAGCTCTGCCAGGCCCACACAAATTGCATCCTTGAGTCTGAAGAGGAAGCAATGAGGGAAGAAATAGGAAAAATCTTGGCAAGAGTTTTGAAATCTTGCCAAGGATGCCAGTGACCCCAGAGAAAGGGACAGATGGCTAGTTCAACTCCTGATGCTAAGAGATTAGTAGAAGCAACATGCCCACAAAATTGACTTCTGCTATGAGAAATATTTTGGGATAATCAGCAAAGTTTCTCAATCATTTTCATCTCTATTATGTACATATTGTATTCTTATACTTCCTAGAAAACAGGATGGACTAAGTGGTCTGTTGGCATCTTCTAAAGTCTAGCATTTTTATTTTCTCTGATTTAAAATAACTTGTCAATGTCAGTTTCACTATGAGAAGAAACTGAATTTTAAAATAATTTCCTTCATCCTGATAGGGATACAGACCTAAAAACTAACTCCATTAGGGGGAAAGGTTTGAAAAAACAAAGATGCTATGAAATATGTGCGTTATCATGTTGTATATAGCAAAGACAAAATAATAGTATATTTGAAGTCATTTGTATGGACCTGAAACATGGTGGGAGGCAGAAGGCAGATAGGACCAGCAGTCTAACATTTTCTACACATTTTTATGAGCTGTTGCTTCCTTTATGTTTCTGTTTTGAAACACACCTACCAAGGTACAGAAATTATTACTCTCTCAGACCCAGCAGGAAATACAGCTTAGTTTATGTTTCGGTATTTAACATCACTGAGGTGAATAATATTCAGGAGAGGGTAGAAGAACTTTGTAAAAGCCTCCTCTTGTCAAAGAAGTTGCTCTCAAGTATCAATTAAGATTCCTTTCACTTATTGGAATGAAATGTTCCATTCATTGTGCTTGACAAATCATCCTGCAAAAACTGGTTCTGAAGATTGTGTTAGATCACTTTATCTCTTGCTCCTTCTCTGATAAAAGAAGGGACAGAATTTAAAAAGACAGACTAGCAGGTAAGGATGTATAAAATCAGCTTTTATTGACTGGACAAGCACAAATGCTACAACTCACACATAATTACATTTCCCAAAATACCTTTACAGGTACAATCCCTTAGTCCAGTTATGGACAATTAATTTTCCATAATTCTTTTTAAAGGTTTAGTAGTAACAATCTCATAAATATGAGGAAGCAGGAAAACATATTTAACTTTATCCTTCTGCTTTAATATGTAGGGAGGTTATTTAATGCTAATAAGTGGAAGACAATGAAAGTTCTTTGCAGGGGAGAAAGTGATAGTTCAAAACTGGTATTTTTTACATATTTTCTCCTTCTCTGACATCCATCATAGCAACGTTTTTGCATCAATACTAAATATGTTCATTTCCAGACTTTTCTTTACTTTGCTAAGGCAAAAAAAAACCCCTCTAAACTTACCTTCTTTCTTAGACAATGGACTATCTTCACCAAGAGATTTGCTCAGTAAAGTGTTAAAAGAACTGTTTCTTTCAGAAGGAAACTGCCTACTGAGATGGAAATTATAAATTTTAAAACCACCAGATTGAGAACAAAATCTGTCTCTTGCCCTTCCTCTGGTCTGAATGCTATAATCACCTTTTTGTGACAGGAAAACTGTAGGTAGCGACACGTCTTCTGGCGACGTTTAAAGGGTAAGCCATAGCTGTGAACAGTTACTTTAGATGGTACCTGGTATTTTTCTGCAGAGAATCCCTGTTTTTGGATTCAGATGTCTCTTGGAGTTTGCTTAAGGATCTCAAAGCAGGCCAGAATTTCAGAAATTGGGATTTCTAAGTAGCTTCTTACTCAGCGTGTGAGGTTTTGCACTGCCTTTTTGAGGTGTCTGGCTCTTCTCAGTTGTTGTACAAAGAAGGGAGGGAATATAGACCTGTGGCCTTAGTTCAGCAAATGAGATGGTGTAATGCCTAGTTTGCATCATTATGAGTTACTTTTGCTCAAATTATTCTTTAGCTGTAGAAACTAGCACATGAAATCACCTGTGAACAAAAACTCTATGAAGCTGTTGGATCATTAATAAGATGATCAGTACTCCAGGCTTTGCAACACTTCAGGCTTTGCAATTATGATGGCAGGCTGCTTCTGTCCATCAGTCTTTTTTGTAACTGTTCTCTAAGTATAAAACTAGGAGGGACTTCTTTTTCTTTGCCTTCTCATGCTTTCATCTTTGTGAGATTTTTGCTTGCTTCACTGCATGTGTTTGTGCATAAAGTCTGATGGATAGGCAATAAAATTACACACTTTTACAAAAACAAAACAATAACTCCAGATCCCAGAAAGAAAAAAGCTGTTGAAATGGTAGTGGAGTCTCTGGTGCAAAATTGTTACATTAACAGCAGCTCTCCCTTGAAAGGGAGGTTGAGTGCAAGCAATTCATTACCCAGATTCTTTATCTGTTGCTTGCAACCTTGAGATCATTTGCCTTTTTCCAACTAGACAGAAACCAAATCCAATTTGTAAAAATAAATTATGCTTTTGAATGGATCAATCACAACTGGTTCTCTTTATTACATTAATTGAACCACCTTGTAATTACTGAAGTATTTCTTCTTAATTATCCGTTTTCATTTGTTCTGAATGACTGTATTCTGCTTCATTCCTCCAAGAACAATTTAGAAATATATTATGGATTCAATAGATTCCTCAATAGATTCCATTGTGAAAAAATAATAATGAATTTAAGAAGTGAATAAAGTGAGTAAAGGATAATGATCATCCCAGAGATATAGCTGTTAAAATACCAGGGAAAATTATCTTTCCAAAGTAAAGCATTTCTTTTCACCCTTTAATAAAAGTGTCACTATCACATCATGAATATCCCTAATGATGTGATTCCACCAAGGCTCTTCCTCAACTTTATCTGTCCTTCTGAGCTTAAACCATTAAATGCACTGCTCTATTCCTAAACTAACATCAAAGCTCTCTTACTCCTCTGAGTATATAGGTCAGCAGCTGCTCCAGAAATGAATCAGTTACCTATTTCCTGTAAGTCCCCCTAACATTTTTACTGATAGTTTAATGAAATAGTAAAAATAGACTGGTTGGGCACTGTAGTAATATTTCAAGATAGTATGAGCTTAGCTAAATTTACAGTTTGGAAAACTTGTCTTGGCTTTTACCACAGCTCAAAATATGTTCCTGACTAACCACTTTTGAAGCAAAGAAGGGATTCTGTCTAGAAGAAACAAACCTTCCCAAAGGTGGAAGCATGTATGCACCTCCTCCACCTCTGCTGTCTCCAGGCAGAATAGTTCATTGCTCTGAAAGGGATTCACGATTAATAGACAAATATTTTCAGATGTTCTGTGAGAAGCACTTTCTTTTCCATAGTGTCCTGGTTTCAGCTAGGCTAGAGTTAATTTCTTTTCAGTAGATGTTACAGTGTTGTGTTTTGGATTTGGAATGAGAGTAGTATTGATAACACACCAACATTTTGGTTTTTTGCTAAGTCGTGTCTATCCTAAGTCAAGGACTTTTTTTGCCTTGTCTCATGCCCTGCCAGTGAGGAGGTACACAAAAAAAACTGGGAAGGAGCATAGCTGGGACAGGTGACCCAAACTGGCCAAATGGATATTCCACACCATAGAGCATCATGCCCATTATATAAACTGGGGGGACTTACCTGGAAGGGAGGCTGATCTGGGTTCAGGAAGGGGGAGTCTGGCATAACTCAGTGGGTGGAGTGTAATTGCATTGTGTATCACTTATTTTTTCTTTTTTTATTGTCATTCTTACTATTTACCATTATTATTGTATTTTACTTTATTTTCAATTATTAAATTGTTCTTACCTCAACAAACGAGTTTTACTTCGATTCTTCTCCCCGTTCCACTGGGGTTGGGGAGCGGGGAGAGAGGGGAAGTTGAGCGAGAGGCTGCACAGTGCTTCATCCCCAGCTGGGCTTAAAACCATGGCACCATGGTCACTGGAGAGTCTGTACCAGTGTCCAGTTTCCCAGCACTGTGTGTTGATGCCCATTAGCAGCTTGGTTGCACTGACAACATCAGTGATGCAGTGCTGGGGATCCATGGGCATGAGCAGCTGCAGTGCTTCAGCTGTTCAAGTGTGCACTCACCAGTGGTTTACATGAGACATCAGGGGTCACCATATGAAATCTTAGAAGGACTAGCATGGGAGGGGAAAGTACTGCTGTGCCGTTCTGTCATACAATTTTCTGCCATCCAGTTTTCTGCCAATGGAAGTGACCAGAACACCTCTCCAAACTTTGGGTATCACAGACTTGATTGTTCCATCAACACGGTGGAACAGTGAACTTGCTGTGACTCAGTATTCATCCATAATTTTTCGTTGCTTATTTGGGATTTTTGGAGACAATGAACTTTGCAACATATGTTCTTTCATTGTGAGATTATTTTTGATTTGTTTTCACATAAATTCGAACATAAATTAAAGCAAAGTTGTGGGTTTTGTAATGCTCCAGAGTTCCTCATTGTGGCCACACTGAAATAGGCTGACATGCAAGGAAGTACTTCTCCTTCTGGGAGTGCTTTGATGATCCTTGTGAGTTCTTTCTAGTTTGAGATATTTTGTGATTCCATGATCACTTAATACTACCTCTTTTCTTTCTCTCTCACAGTTAAGCACACAAATAACTACCCATGTGTTTTCTGAGCTGAGGAAGCAGTTCTCTTTCTGGTAAAGTTGCACATCAGGAAAACATGTGACAGTCATGGTAATTAGTTTTCAGTGATAAGGCTCTGAAGGCATTTGATTCACTGTCACTAAAGGTCTTCACGATGTACAATGAGTGAGAGACAAACATAGATACAATCCCTTTCCTGTAGAGGGCAGAGAGAGGTGATCCAAGCCTATCAGGTCTTTTCCATTGCTATTAGGTATAATTTATTCAGGAAAATAATTTTCCTCCTCTCTACAACTAACTGGTTTTCTGGGGGCCCTGTATTTCCCTTTCTCTCACTTAGATCATTAACTGTTTGTTTTTCTTTCCCTATGTACATGTTTAAATTCCATTGATGCTAATGGAAAATACACGTGCAAAGGATAATAAACATCTAAATATTTGGATTCTAACTTTTCTCCCTAGGGCAAACCAGTAAAAATGTTATAGGCAAATACACTTGTGTATAAGAACCAGAAGCACAGAAGGAGCAAATTTGATCTCTCTTTTTCCCACTGCAGTGAGGTAAAGAAGCAGTAGAAATTGTCTTTTGATTCTCTTTAGATAAATCTATTCACATAAAAAGAAAGAGACATTTTAGTATTTCTCCAGCAATTGTGTTTGAGGAACATGACTTGGTTCTGCCTAGCAGGGATAGACGTGACATTGATGTTTTTGTCAACTGTTTGAAAGAAGGGAAATGCCTGGCAGGAACAGCATTCAGAAAGATGTGAAGTTGAGAACCTTTCTGAGACAACTAAATTAAGAGCATGGCCACTTTTTGCTTCATCAGTCATCAGTGATGAACAAGATAATCATGACTTCAGGGCTACTGATATCACAGGTGTGTGTTCCTGTTGGGGGGGGGGAGGATGTCTTGAAAGCCATTAACAATGAATGGTTTGTTGTTCTCTGTGTTGCACAAATCTGCTACTGTATCACAACACTTGAATGGTATCACTAATCTCTTCAATTTTGGCCCTGTTTTGCTATTTTTATTACACTAGGATGGGAAGGGACCATCTATGCCAGCAAGGCCAGACTTTAACAACCATTGGCATGCCCATGGCATGGGAGTTGGAACTAGATGATCTTTAAAGTCCCTAACAGCACAAACCATTCTATGATTCAATAAACTACAGGAAACCATGAATGAGGTGGCTTAATTAGAAAGATCTCATTCTATATGTCTCTGCAACCCCCTCTCCAGCACCATATGGCAGTTTCTGAAGACCTGTAGTATGAGACCAAAAGCTGCAATGACAAAATGACACCGAATTTGGAGGCCAAGTGGAGACTGCCACTGCCTGAGAAGGTGCTGGGACTCATTAAACCCTCTAGATAATTCTAGATAGGAAACCATGATCCATGATGCAAAGAGGTGAAAAATAAGCACATAAACAACCTTACTAATACGATTCAGGGATTCAAATACCCAGCCAAATCTGGTGATCTGATTGTGTAAGCAAGCTGCACAAATTTTCCCATACAACTTAACCATTGGAGAGAATGCGACGTTCTGGGGACACCAGAGCAACCTGCCTAGCTCTGGCCAACATTCTCCATCTTGGGAGAAGGTGAATGTGTCCTTGCCCCTCATCATTATCTCTGAAGCCAAATCAGGAGATCAGCAGAACCCTCAAGTACGGAAATAAGACAGCAGAAATAAAGTTACAACAAGACAACCTGTTTTCAGACTCCTGTGCATACACCAAAACACCAGATAGCCCAAGTTTCATTCGGGGAGTCACCCAAAGGCAGACGCTTTCCTGCTATGTGGGTTGCTTGGAAAAAGGGTTTGTATATGTGTGTCACAGGAGTGAAGGGGATTTGTTGGGGCAGGGAGGCATACGGTGGCATTCTGCCACACTAATCTCCCAACAGGGTAGTGTCCATTAAGGAGCCTGTGCTGCTTGGATCCATCTGGCAGCTGGTGCCCTTGGGCCCTCTGGTCCACACCAGCCAACACCAAGCACGGGAGATCTGCACTGAGCCTTCAGCACCACCATCCTCTGCCTCCACCAGCAGCACTCCAGCAGGGAGTGGAGGGGAGCCCACCCTCCGTCCCTTGTCAGGTACACTGGGACAGAAGTAATTTTTTGTTTTTAAAGAACTTGTAGGACTGCATTTTTTCCTGGGGTAATTCAAGCTAGCATGAATGTAAAAATTTGTAGCAGCATGTAGGACATTTGTTCTGTACAACTGAAGCCTCTGGGGTGCCTGGCTGAGTGAAAAACAAGCACAATTCTTTAAATCCAGAGATCTCTTCCATGGCAAAGCTCTAACTACCAATCTGCCTGTCTCCCCTAGGGCTAGCTACTGGCAGCAAAACTATGAAAATAAAGTAACATTTCACTCCCTTTTATCATTTTCCTAACCCCACCCTCCTGCAAAGTAGCCAGTGGGGAAAGGAAGATCCTGACACTCCTTTTCCTGAAGGGACAAAAACAGTAGGAAATAGCTGAGCAACTTTGTGCCCCTTCGGCAACTGTAATTCCCCAGAACACATACGGTTATTATAGTGATGATTAGCAAGCTATGAATGTTCATGCTTCACTTTTTTTTTTTTAAATTAAATTTTTAGGTATTTTCCTCCACTAGAAAAGCGGGAGATGTGTGAAACTGGGAACAAATTTACTGAAAATTGCAGAACACTTATCAACAAGGACATTCAGACAGCTACAGAAATAATAAACGGCTTTTTGGGCACCATTATTTAAATCCCTCCAGCAGTGTGCCATCCCTTTTGAAGAAGGGTCACAGTATTCCCTGAGTGTGCTGAAGTGCTGATGCAACTATTGCTCCTGTTATGAACTTGCTCACTTTCAAAACCTTCTCAGTATCATCCCACATAATCTAAGGCATAGTCAACCTTAAGAAAATGATAAATAGTACTGACTGCAATTCCAAAGCAAAAAAAAAATAGTCAGGGGAAAATAGCATAGTTGAATATTCATGCTCAGATTCCTAATGAGTAAAAAAGGTAATTTACAGTTTTCTCTCCAGTGGTCTCTTTGGTTAGTGTTTTAAAGAACCATATACTTTAAAAAATTAAGGAATAGCTTGACAGTGCTCACCTAGAAGCTGTGCCTTGTTTTTTTTGAAGTAAAAGTTCAGCTATCTTTAAGGTCCATTCCAACCCCTTAACATTCTATGATGTTATCATTTTATGATTTAGTGGGGTTAGAATTAAAGGCAAACAGGAACTCTGTATACAAGTTACTTGACCTAGTATGTCCATAAAGACTGAAGACACAGCTGGTTATTTATTTCTCCTGAAAATATTCACTGATAAACAAGCAAACTAGAAACACTTTTTGTCATTATTGTCTACTAAAAAAAAAAAAAGCCCTCAAAAACGCCCAACACCTGTTCCACATCAATCCCTTGCTCTTTTTTGACCAAGTCACTCCTTGTTTGTGGGAAACGGAATAAAGAGGATAGAAAAAGACTGGCAAAAGGTAAATAAAGGTTGGATAAAATGGGTATTTTTAACTCAGAAAACAAAATCTTGTAAAAATGTTTATCTTCTTTCTCAATTCACTTCTATCACAAGTTTTAAGCCTTCCTAGTTATAATACATACACAAAGACAAAACCTGTGCCTGTGGATCTCTCTTCCAAGTTGTTCTGGTTTTTTAATGTAATTCTTTCTGGATTTTAGCAAGCTTAATCTCCTTTAATTGTGAGCCTTTCTTAATGAAGACTATTCTTGAAACTGTCATTTAAAATAAGTCATTAATTGTTTTCCACCCCCCATTAAATATAATAGGAAGCTATACCATTAATTCTGTCACTGCTAAATCCCCACATTGCCAGATGCTAAAGCAGAATGGGACTATGGATTACAAAACATATGGATTTATTTACACTAGGTAACTTCTTTATTAAAATATCTTAACACAGTCATTACTGAGACTTCTTTCCCAAGCCCCTGCTGTCACACTCTGCTCTGCTCAGGAACACACACCACATCTGCTTTTCACATATGCTTTCCAGCCCCAGTCCACCCACACAGGCCCCTCTCTCAGCAGTATGTGCCCCTCCTCCTGAGCCTCAGATGCAAACACACAGTGGGGCTGTAGCACTAACAGGAGTACAGGGGGTTTCAATTGTCCTGGGCTGGCTTGGAGTATTTGCCTGTACCATCCCTGTTGCAGCATCTTTGGTCTTCAGCAGTAGACTCTCCAGCTCCATGCTGACTGTGCAGTGATAGCAGTACTCCCCGCAAGCAAGGCAGCTTCTTCAGCATACCAAGGGCAGATTTTTCACTAGTGACCCACAACCAGGGGTTTCCAACTCATTAAAAAAAATTTAAAAATTGAGCCCACGCCTTCCACTCCCCATTACTTTAAGCCACAAGCGCCTGAGCTGTAGATTATTGAAAAAGGCAGTCCTTGCCACTGGGGAGCAAGAAAAGAGAAAGGCCTGGGATGAGCTGCCTGTTTCTCTTTCTTTGAAAACTGCTCAGATGCCTTTTTAAGTAGTATAAGAAACATACCTGCTTGAGCAGACAGATGGATTTTTCTGAAGATTTCAGTTTGCCTAAGTCTGATTTTCTAACTGCAAGAGCAGGCTTGCCCTTCCCCTCCCTATGAAGTTTGTTGTCAGTCTGCAAATAGATAACCAGTAAAAAGTGGAAACTGTTATTGAAATGTACACTCTTTGTTTCCTGCCTGTCTCCTCTTTCCTTAGTTAGTCTGTCTTTTCCCTATGGGCAGCATACTTCAGCCTGACTTTCTAATACTCCACCCCTTCAGTGATTCTTTTAAATTTTATTTCTGAGTTATCATCTTTGAGCCGAAAAAGCCAAAAATGAGTGACTTTTTTTTTTTTTATTAGCAGGAAACACATATTCTAACAAAGGACTTTTGAAACTGCCTCCATAGCAACCAAGGATTCTTAATAAAAGAGGATGTTCAAGACCTCCTCATTGCTTAATAATATTTCAAACCACAGCCCCCCTTCTAATGAACTATATTTACCGTGCATATCACATCACCATCTCCCCACATTAAAATACTAAAGATGCAAAATAATACCCTCTAAAGTTAGGCAATAGATAATTAAGGCTTAATGCTCAGACCATTCTGTTTCTTTCTCCCCCCTTTACCCTCTTCTTGTGGCACCAGTATGAAGTACTTCTCCCTAGTGAACCTCTTTCATATCCCTTTAGTTCAGCCATTCTCATAAAGTCAGAGTACATTGATTCTTGCCTTCTGTTCATGAAGTCTCCACTTAACCTCACCCCAACCTACAAATCTCCTCTCACCTGGTTCCCAGCCTCACCTGGAATTCAAGCCAGGTGCTATTCCTTCCTCCACTCACAATCTAGTTTCTTACCTTGCCCCTCATCTAACTTCTTTTTTTAACTCCTCGTTTGCTCCTAAGTTTTTCTGCCTCACCACTTCTTGACTTTTACTCCCCTTCTCTGCCTTTGCCTGTCTGGGTTCCTGAGTTCTTTTGCTTTCCCAGCTCTTCTTTGTCCACTCAAATCTAATTGTCCAGATGGAAAATTGTTCTAGCCTAATTGCTCCTAACCTGAGTTCTGTCTTCCCTTGTTGTTCTGTCTATCAAATGATCCCATTTGCTCTAACAGGCTTTTCACGCTGACACCTTTTTACTCAAGCAGTTGAATTCTGTTTTGTCAATTAAGTTCACTATTGCTTGAACTGCCAGGACATTCTTATTAACTTTTTATCCTCTGTAATATCACCTGCATGGAATCATACATAGTTTTAATTACAAATGTCTGGTAGATGGCAGCTCCTTCCTTACTATCTAATAAGTATAAAATGTATTTAATTATTCTGTAAACAAAATCTGTTAGGGCAGGAAGGAGACAGACAGTCAGCAACAGTCAACAATCAGCTGTTCCTGGAACTACCTTCCAAGTGTAAGCATTGCAGGCAAGTACTTAAACTTCAACAGTGTGGATATTTCTTCTCTCTCCAATTCCCTTACTCCTCTGATGAGGATTACTAAGGCTTAATTTTATAATGTTGTTTGGGGGATGGGGAAGTTGTCTTTCTATATATTTCTATTACCACATTTTGGCAGATTTGAGCACAGAATGTACATATGAACAATGATGGTGTTCTTCAAAGGGGAATATTTAAGAGAATCAAATGGGGCTTAAACAAGAATGTGCGTATTAATGATGTGTGTCTTTATAAACCCAATTAACATGACAAAATAAGTTGAAGTAATAGTAATGAATTATTACAAAATAAATGTGCTTTACATACATCAAAACAGCTTTGCGGAACACCCAGGTAATATCATTAAATTACCGACAGTAGCAGTGTCCAAAAATATTGACTGAGAATTAGAATTAACATCTAACACAGACCAGATGTGAGCACACAAGAGCATTGGCCATATTAACATCAATGGGTTTCCACATGCAATGGTAACCATTTCTCATTAACAACAGTTGTCACTGAGCTGTGCTTATGGTGCTAACTGATACTTCCATGTTGGGCCTTCTTCACAGGGGGTTAAAGCAGGATATAGGATACAACAGATTTCCAGAGGAAATTAATTAATTCAAACCATTTACAGCATGTTGATGAGGTTAAGTTTACAATGCTGTCACTCAGCTTAGATAAAATCACACACAGGTTAGACTGATCCCAGGATTAGGTAAGGGAGGGAGAAAAAAGAAGAATTAAAAACTTTCTAATGCCAAGGCTTCTTACTTGGTTGTTTTTTTCCCTAACAAATAAACACTGTTCTTCTGCACAAATAGTTGAATTTTATTAAGACTTAGAGTAGTTTTACAAATTTTCTTGAGAACACTTGGCTCAAAGTATCCATAATTATACTTTAAGGAAGTAACAGGTCTTGGGAGCATTTATATAATTCCCAAAAGACTTAAGTCTTCAAATTTTAAAGATCATAATCTTTGAATTCTGCTTCCTACATTTGACTGCTTAAACAAACCTCAGTGAAGATGATCTCATGTTATATGTAAAGTCATTTCAGCCAATGGAAAGAAAGTGAAAAGAAAGGAAGGTAATTGTTCCATCATATCACCTTTTCCAGATTAAGTTAGCTAATGAGACTGCTGTAAGGACAGAAGTGAACTTTTCTTTTGGTGTCTTAGCCATCTTTCAAGGGGATGTTCTGGCCTTTTTTTTTTTTTTTTTTTTTTTTGGTGGCAGACACAGACATTAACAGTGTTCCCTGAATGCTACATGCTGCCTGAACAGATATTGATCCCTCTAGAAAAGAAACCACATATACAAGGAAGTGTCCATCCTGTCATTTCGATACACCTTTGGTACACCTTCTGTCAGTCTGGTATCACAGGCACCTTGGACATCGCCTGAGCAGTGGCTACAAAGCCACAATGTCAGAGTTAAAAAATACTGTTTCTTCTCTTAATTTGTCTGTGAGAGCTTTGGACTTGATTTATGCACAGTAACAAAGCTGTTAACCTTTTTTCCTCTCCACCCTTTTCCCTCTCGTGACTCTATTTCTGTTTTGTACCAACTGTATATCCATACATCCATATAGCTGAGTTGTCTTCTATTGCTCTGACATGTAAAAAATTATCAATATTGAAATAATTACTTAGTTTTTAGAGACTTTTTCAAATTGGAGAAATGGACTTTTGGGTGAGAAAAAATTCATTAATTACCTTTTCTGTCAAGCAAAAGCTGTTAAGAAGTGAAATTTTGGACATATTTTCAACCCTTCATCTCTCAGCCAAACCAGAGATGTCTTTATTCTCAGAAATCACTTCCTTACTGCTAAGAACTCGGCTGCTGGGGTACATGGAGCAAAGAAATCATCTGCTTTGAGGACCAAGGTCATCATTTTGATGTGAAGCTTAGGAGCTGGTGAACTTTCATGAATCTGTAGCAGCTGAGTCATGAAAAAACAGGCTGCTGTTTAAAGCTGCAAGACTCTGTTCATTGTTTCCACAAGGAGATTTAGAGAAGAGGAGGTGCAATACACCAGTCTGGATGGATATAATTGCAATCACTGATTGTCAGTTCTACTTAGAAGAAACATGGCCCCATAGGAAGCTACAGGGGATGGAAAAGAGGGAGTTTTTGAAGCTGACTACAGCTAGTTGCTCTTTAGAGTCTGACGTTCTCTATTTAAGGCAGAGTCTACCTCCATGGTACCAGCATGCTCTCCTGAGAGTGTGTGGCAAATAATTGCAGTAGTAAAGAAGCAAGACGCCATGAGGTGTAGTTCAGAACTTCAAAGAATTAGACAGATTTATTTATTAATTGAGTCCTGAGAGAGCTGAAGTGATTCATGTGAGTACTGACCTTGACGTTCTCTTAATCCGAGATGGTATGAAGAGCTTGCTGAGACTCATCTGCCCCAGTGGCTTCTGCTTTGTGCTAATGTTCATCCCTGTAGGAACTCATGATAGTGCCAGGGCCAGGAATAATGCTGAATAGATGAGAAATCATACACTTCTGGGACGAAGGGTGAAAATTTTGGACTCAGATGGTGTTTCAGTCAGATCTTCTGGGAGAGGGTAAAAGTCTGTGGAGAGCACAGATATATCCTGAAGAAGCCACTGCTGAACATATGGTGTCATTGGGAGGGTTTCAGACTTATGTCTAACTTGTGATGAGAGGGAAAAATCATGATGCTACTATAACATGGCAGTTATCCCTCTTTATGAATATTTTAGCAGTGGTTCATAGAATATATTCAATTTTGGACTAAAGAGTCTGTCCTGTATTAGAAACTGCAAAGTTTCATGATAATTGGAAGGCAAGAATATCATAATTTTTTTGTCATTTTATTAAAGTTGCAAATGACACAAGCTGGAAAATCTTTGAGTACACAGTAGAATAGAATGCAAGTTCAAAATTATCTCAGAAAACAAGAGAATCACAGGATTTTTCAAGTTGAGAGGGTTTTAAGAAGGTCACCTGTCCAGTTTCTGGATCATTAGGTCAAGTTGATCACGGTCTTTCAAAATCTTCACAGAGAAAATAGACACAGTTCTAAAAGGACACACATAAAATTATTCTCTGTAAGTACAAACTGAAAAATGTCTGGCTAAATGAAAAGATTTGAGAGTTACTGTGGCTCACAAGCTGGACAAGAGTCAAGAATGTTACACTTTTCTCAAAAAAAAAAAGTAAACAGGAATGTTATCTCTAATTCAGCTGAAATATTTGCTATATTTGGCACTAGTAAGGTGTCAGCTGGAGCACTAATGTCTGATTTTGTGCACAGTTCAGGAGGGATGCGGACTAAGTGAGTAATGTATTGTGATAACAACAAGGGATTCTAATTAGCACAAGGGAGATTAGATAGATGACAGGAAAAATCTCATAACAGAGCGGTTAGTGCAGCACTGGAAAGCACTGCCTGGGCAGGTTGTGAAGTTTCTGTCACTGGAGGTTATTGAAGAACAGGTTGGATGAGAACTTGTCAGGAATGACACAGAAATATCTGATCTTCTCTGTGGACATAGGAAGGGATGAAATGGGCTGTTAAGGTCTCCTCCAGGCCTAGTCCTGTCTGTAATTTGTAAATTTGTCATTCAGATTTAGAAAGAATTAAACTTTGTGGCAGTGTGTTGTTTAAATGCATCTCTTGGAAACAACAACTAGGTTATTTCTTTCTGATCTGGATACAGTCACTGCTCATATGTGTATAGTGCCTTTTCTCCTTAGGTCCTAATGAGCTGAATCTGCCAAGATCCATTAGCCAAAATGTTTCGGCTCACTGCCTCTTACTTTAGAAGATAAAAGTGCTCATGTAAGCATCTCTGCAAGCAAATTAAAGTGGGGGTAATAAATTCTGCAAAAGATGCAGTAATGACCAGCTGGATGTGAATTAGTATATGGCAACCTTTTTTACGGGCATACCTGTTTGAGTAGCACACATATGTACACACTCTTAATGATGGCTTGCAGCTTTTTTATTTTTTAGCACATCAGTACAAAGCAATTTGATATCCTGTAATGGAGAAACTACTCATCCTTTTGCAATAGTGGATACTTTTTAATTCAGTAAAGATCAAACATCAGTAAAGTATTATAACATTCAGTGCACAAGACCTAGACCTGAAATGCACAAAAAAACCTCAGCACACACTTCCTCAGATTTAGAAGACAAAGTAAAGCTTTTCTTTCTGGAATTTGGAGTCTTATGTTATTTTTCTTGCTTGCTTTCCTTTAAATCTACCCTGAACAAATGATGCTTCTCAGTGGCTGGCACGGTGCTTTGAGAGCTGGGAATTCAGGGTACTCTTCTTGGGGCAGTGGTTGATTTAATCTGGGATTTGGGCCAAGTGACTGAATATCTTTTTGCCTTTTCCACAGCTTTTAAATCTCCAGTATCTTTTATTCTTTCAGAGAAAGTATGATAGGAGTTATCTGAGAAAGCAGATGTTGCCTGTGCTGTTTTTTTGCTCAAACACAGCAGTAAGCGCACTGCTTACTAAATTCCTAATTTTAGTTAGTGCCACCATCTCCAGCCATACTGCTAGCCCAGTCTTCTGGATCACTACTGAAACTATTTTGTTATTTGTTTAGGACCTTATCCTCAATGAGATGAATATTAATGAAATTCATGTTCCCTCCACCAATTTCAGCTTGTTCACCAGTCAATTTTTGTGGCCTCAAGCCACCTGTATTTCTAGACTGAATTTGTAATACACTTGGGGAAACAAACAATAACTGGAAATAAAAAGCAAGGGAACTTCAGAATAGGAGTCAGTAATATGACTGAGACTGTGCTAATACATATGACTCTTATTTTATTGTTATTGAAATAATATTGATACTGTAATAATTAGTAACACTTCATGGCTGTTACTCTTAACATCTGTAACCAGACCTGGAAAACATACTGAAAGATTTTTATTTACATTTTATTGAAGATGCTGTTTGTTAAAAGATAGTCTTAAAATGGCTTCTCCAGTAATAAACGATGGACATGATTTTCCTGCTTTTATTAATTTTTATAAGAAGTATCTCATTCCTCATTGAACATAAATAAGCAAAGCAGTATCAACAAAAATTATATCAAATGAAACACATAGAATCAATTACATGACTTACTGTAGATGTTTAATACTTACAATGTTGCCTATTCACCTTTAAAGGTATCAAGTACTATTTTTCTCAGAAACAAAGATGGAACATTATTGTGCAGTGAATCAAACTGTGTTTCAACAGATAGAAACATGAGAAAAACCAAAAAGCAAGAAAACAAAACCAACCTAAACATCTCTTCATTCTCTTTTTTATTATTATGGATACATATATGAATGAGAGGAAGCACACTGACATCCAACGCCCATAGCCCAACTATAAATGAAAACCAATAATTTTACTATTACAATTAAAAATAATACTAAAGTATATTAGCAGATTTTCAGAATAACAGTGGCCAATGAGTGCACTCATTTAATATGATGAAAGTAAACATATTACCACTGCTCATACTTATAAATGTTCTGTGAAAACTTCCCACTTAGATGATCAAGCAAAATTTCTTTTACCAGTTCCTTCTGTGTCTTTGGGCATAAGGCTGGAAAAACTTAGTGGGTCATAAAGCCTTGCTCCCTGTTGTTAAAGGCAACTGAAACCTGTTTATAAATGCTGCAAGACTCATTATAAAATTGGCTAAGATTTCTCACCCTCCTGTTTCTGCTTGAAAGCTGTTCCTGGTATTAGAAATCTCCTAACTTCCATTTCATGACCATTTTACACCTTTTTACTACTGTGCCAACAGTATCTATTAGCTTAATAGCTCTTTTTTCTCCCTGATGGTTTCCACAATATGTGCTTACAGATATTTATGATTTTTCATATATATTATCTCCACTTTTATTTTACAGATCTATATAAAGGTTATTCTCCAAGTTTGTTCTAGTTTAAATTCAGTTTTTGAACATGGAGTGGATCCAATATTTCAGAGGAGAATTTTCTAGCACCTTATATAATGGCATCAACACGTCTCTATTTCTATCACTTTGCCTGAAGCATGCTAGGATTATTTTTGCCTGCTTATAGTCACATGACACTATTTGACTGAGTAAGGATATTCAGGTCTTTCTTGCCTTCTGCTATTTCAAGTTGAAGGAAACTTATTTTATAGAAGAATTCTATTTAGAATGTAGCTTTTGATGATAATATTGCATCCCCCCACGTGTTCTTCTCTGGGTCTTCTAAGGTGACTGACAGAAATGATAGAAGTGATGGATGGACATTAACTTATAGAATATCCAGAGCTGGAAGGACCCACAAGGATCATTGAAATCCCACTGCTGGCCTTTATTCATATGCCTGAGGTAACTCAGGTAACCAACCTGCGCTCAGTGATGGAGGTGCTTTAGATAACTGAATTGTTCCATGTGACACAGATTTCCCCCTTGCTACATTATGAAGAATCACCCAGTACAGTGTGGTTTTCAAAGGTAGGCTCAGTTAGTCTATTAGTCACATGCACAAATTATTTTTATATAAAATGAATAAAATTATGCACAGAATAGGATCTTGGGAAACTGTGTTACAAATCTCGTTTCATCCCAAAAGTTTTAGCCAATGCCTCCTTCTCTTTCAGTCCGTCCAACTTTGTCCACATTCAATTCTTCTAACAATATGTGTTCTGTTCTATTATAATTTTAAGTATTATGCCATACAGGAGATTTTTTTCCTTATTTTAGAAATAATCTGAAAATTGGGTTCTTTTTATTGCTTGGGTACAAGGGTAATTCTTTGAGATCTCTGGTGTAGGAGACTTAGTAACTAGTTTTATTTATCTGGGATGTAGATGTTTATGTGCCAGCTAGTCATCTCCACTCCCTTCATAGTCATGGGGAAGAACTTGGTGCTCTTATTCCATTTAAACTCACAATAAAGTAGACTAGATGAGTCTTACCCTCCAATGACAAGCTCAAAGAGAATGACTACATGAGGTTTAGCTGTCTCCAGTTTATGTTTAAAGCTAGTGGAGAAAATTCTTATTGTACATACTTAGAATATCTCAGTAATCTAAACAAGCAGGGTTTTCCCCAACTGGTCTCCCGAAGAGTCCCATAATTTCCTCTGGAGCAAAGCCTTAAAGATAGTTTTAGAATACAGCAACAGTGCTACTGGAGACACTGGTTAAGAAAAAACCTTGAATATATTAAAAAAATTATTTCCTCAATTGATTCTAATCCTTAGTTTATGGGTAAAATTGACTGATCCTGCACACAACTGACATATTAATAATATATAGGTTTTTATGTGTATGTATATAAAATAAGAGGGTATTAGCTGGTGTCTCCTAATGAATGAAGATGAAAGAGACGAAGCCTCACTCATAAATGAATTTTCTGACTTCCCTGAAATTTACAGATTTACATTAACATAAAATGGGTGTAGCAGATCAGAAGAATTCTTTTGTCAATAATAGCATGTTATATGATGATTAGCAATTAATCATCAGGTTGTACTATGTAGTCACAAGTAAATGACAAGAAGTTTGGAAATTACGAAGAACATTTGAGGATATGTATACAATAAAGCTGTGGTATTTCAAAGATTGTAGAATGAATTAAATAATGAATAATTATAAATTGAATTTTGAAAATAAATTAAGCTAAGACTTTCTTAGATATTGATTTCACAGCTTTTAGAACTTAATTTGGCTGACATTCTTGAGATATATTTTTGGATGTTCTTATAAGGTGATAAGATAGTACAGGAAATGGACTCAAAGAGATATACTCAGGACTGCACACGCATCTGTGAGTAAGGAGCCTGGGAATTTATAAGACATGTTCCATTATGCTTGCAGGAACTAGTTGGTAGCTGATCCATTTCTCAACCATTATTGAAATAGTTGATACTGTATTTGCTAGTGCTCCATCTTTTCTGGGTTTCTGTGTTCCAGGAAAATCATCTTTTCCACTTTCCATGACATATTTCATCTTTGTAGGCTAACCATTCCCTATCTTTTTGTGCTGAAGCAATGAATAAATATTGTTATTATTGTTGTAATTGTTGTTATTATTGCTGTTGTCATCATCACCACCATTACTATTAATAATATTAATATAATGATATTATATACCATAATCTTACCTTGAACTTCACAGAAGTAAAAGAGGTAAAGTTCTTAAAATGTCCATTGCATGGAAATTTTTTCAAAGCAGAAGTATTTTATTATTTCGAAATGGTGCATCTGTTATGCAGCACAGTATTAATTTTCTTAATTCTGCTTGGTTTTTTCTTAGAGAGGATCTGCTTTTTGCAACACTATAGCTACTGTTGCATTCTTTTACCCCAATGTAGAAAAATGCCATGGACCTAGATTCAATGAACTTTATCCATTCCCAGCCACAGAACAGAGAGATGAGATCTTTTACTGACTTTAGAAATTTCCATCTGAGACCTGGCTTTTCTTTGAAGCAGGAAAAAGAAACTAAGAGGCAGGTAAAAACATATACAACACTCAGTTTCCAGCCCTTGTTCACTAATAAGTATACAGAGTTACAGGAAGCAAATAAAATCTCTTCTTCAAACAGACTTTTAAATGCAAGTTTTAAATTGTAAATTACCTTATGATTTGGAAATCTCTGCCATCCCAGCAGGTGGGAAGGCTTTAGGCATCACTGGAATGCTGAAGATGAAACTTTCCAGACATGCTACTGTCAGGAAGATTAATATTTGACCTGAAACCTTCACAGTGCTCATTTTGCTTCCTGCTAACCCTGTAGTATCAGTGATTATGCTGAGATAGCTTAACCTGAGATGTCAGAGGCTGATCAGTTGAAGTGAAAACTCTTTGGAAAATAAAAAAGAAAAAACCCTTTCCAAAGCAGCTAGTTTATCTTGCCTGGAAAACAGTTTTAGGGAAGGAAATTAAATAATTTATCTTGGAAATGGATCTGTGCTCAGAGTGAGTACAGAAAACTTAGATATTGTCAGAGATACAACAGTCTGGACTTCCATAGTGTTTACTACTTCACAGGAATTTACTCAGAAAGCATACCAGAGACACTGACATTTTTTTCAATCTTTATGGAAAATTCAGGCCCTGTTTAAGTTACAAAGAACTGTAGCCTGCACATACCCTGCTTCTCTGGAGTAGAACAATTAGACTATATTGAGATGTTTGCTATCTTTTTCAGTATCTTATGTATTTATCAAGTTCTCAAGGAGTATTTTTGTTTCATAAGGCCAAAACTTAACACCATATGTGGATATGCCTTATATTTCATTTCACATATTGAAGAATCCAATACCTATAAAGGATGCCACATAAGTGACCCATATAGTGGGCTTCTAGGAAGCCTTCTTGGACTGAGGAAGTTACATCTTTACATCTTGTAAAGAATTTTGCATAATCACAGTAAGCAAACAATGAATATAGGAATTAAATTAATGTAAGAACAATCTACCCTCCTCCTGCAGTATGCTACTGTCGTATATTAGACATGGTGGAGTGATCTTTTTCTTCAGGAAGATGTATTTGATATCGTCTTTCAAAAATGAAAACTAAACTCTACTTTAACAAATATGTTATATTGAAGTAAATTAAGTTTGCCAGCAAGGTGTTCATTCTCAAATGAATTTTCTTTTCTTTTTATCACTTAGGATATTCAATTAAACAGGACAGAGAGTAGCAATGCAGAACAGGACATGTTGATAACTGAAAGCTAGGGGAAGCAAAATTTTTAAAATCATGCCTGCACACTGTCATCTTCTGAGTTACGTTTTAGTCTAAGCTCTATCAAATAAAATGAGATATTCTTACCATGATATAAAGCACCATTTGATATCCATGTAAAATTAATGTTATTGTGCATCCTGTTCCTAATAAGTGAAAGTATGTGTTATATATCTTATCCTAAAATGAGATTCCTCGCTGAACAAAGGCTTTCAGAGATGGAAGCTGCAATATACTTAATTTCCTAAATGTGGCTGGGAGACAAAAAATGCTCAGAGGATTATCATGAGAGGCGCTAATTTTAAATGCACAGTAGACTCCTGTTACAAGGTTGTTTGTCACTCTTCATGAACAACAGATTTATAAAAATAACATTAAGGGGGTCGGGCATGTAAAAAATATCTGAGGCCTTATAAAAATTTTCAATACCCTCAGCAATCACTCTTCAAATTCTAAAAGAAAATTTTGCTAATTATTCACTTAAAATGTGTCTGGAACATGTTCATCCTAAGATTCATATTTCAAAAGAAAAAGTAATTACATTTTAAAATAAAGTATAATTAATGTACTGTAACATAGGCAAGGAAAGATGAAAACCCTGCATTTTAAAGTCATACAGTGGCCAAAAATTATACTAGAAATTTCTCTAATAGTTTTTTTTTTTGCAGAGAAAATTATTTTCAGACTTTGTTTATTGATTTCCACAGACAAAAACTGTCAAAAAACTTAGATAGAAAGATACCAGATTGGTGTCTGGAGAGGTGGAAGAATCAGAGTCTTCTGAATTGCTGCCCAAAAAAATTGCTAAAATATGTCAAATTGATCCCAAAACCAAAAACACAGCCTCTCAGCTGCTGCTCCACAAGCTTTACAAGTGCCATATTGGCCATGAAACAAAACACAGTTTCTCAGCTGTTCCAATTCTTCATACTGAGCACATACAAATGAAGTGTAAATAATATTTTTATTTTTCAGAATCAGCAGTGCTGAAACAGTGCAAATGAGGAAAAAAACCCGCTTGGGTCTGCAAGTGTAAAGACTTGAAAGAAAGTGGGGATATTGTTAGGAGGAGCCTTATGGATGCTTATGTTCCATTGTAGACTGCACGTGGCAAAGATTATTTAAAAACTTTGCTCAGTGGATGTTTGTGTTATACTTAGAAACTCCGACAGGTGATGGAACTAGAGAGTCCAGAAAGATTCAGAAGAGAAGAATGACCAGACTCCAGAGAAACGCTCCAGACTGAGATGAGCTGTGGGACTATGAGAATGAGGGAGACAAGGAGGATGTGCTCTGCTTCCTGCCACTGTCACTCCAGACTCTTTCTCCTCGGCATTTTCAAAAGAGGTGAACATTAAGAAGAAAACATAAATAAAACATAAAGAGAGATACCAGACTTTAGAGAACTGCCAAATTGAACCTCAGGGAAGAACCACTCTTCCCTGTGCAATCTCAACCTGTGTTTCCATGAACTCTTGTGTGGCCCTAACGGAGTGTACTTTCCAAAAGGGCAAGGCTGTCATTCCCTTCTCCATCTCAGGTCTTTCCCTCCCTTTTTCCCAGCTCCAGGAATCATAACCCTATGCCTTTCTTTGTATTGGCCAAGACAGTTTTTGAACTCTTATATAAACAGTTCTATTTCACAGTCCAATAGAAAATTATCCATCTTTTTCTGGTTTTGGCTTGGTTTTTTTTTTTTTGTTTGTTTTGTTTTGTTTGTTGTTGTTTGTTTTGTTTTGTTTTTCAGTGCTTTGGTTTGTTTGGTAGGTCTTTTGGTGCATTTTTTTTGATAGGTTGGTGACTCGTCTCAGGTCAGAACTGGAACAAAATGGGAGTGTGTGGCCAGGACCAAATAGAAGAGGAGAAAGGGAAACAAAAGCCTGAATTCCATATTTCAGAGAATGAGCTGTTGCATCAGAGCATTGCTATTCTTGAAGCTGCAGCTTCAGTACTTATTGGTGACACTGACATAAAAGGATTAATTTCATATGAATCTTTACTTTTCCAAACAAAAGAAGCACTGGTCTATGCTCTGGCTTGGAGTCACTTCATGTGCTTATCAGCTAAAGGCTGAGCTATAATAACTAGTCTTTCCAGTGATCAGAGATAGCTTTGAACTATTAGCTTGTGCTTAGTTTACTTATGGGATGTTCTCCAAAAGCATCAAATACAAATTTTATTAACAAATGGTTGGAATGTATATTTAAAGTCTAATTTGTACTAAATATCTGCATTTTATAGAAGAATATAATTATAGATATTATATTTTTATAGAAAAAATATAACTATGGATAGGTTGTATTATGTATGTTAACCTGTATGTTATTCAAGAGAATGAATATATAAAATAAAACTGTTCTTGCAGGATATTGATAACTATTCATAATTAATAAAAACATAACTATATTTTGATTGCCATGGTTCAAGGGAAATGAATTGAAATTGTCATAAGATTTAACATGCTTTGCGAGAGAATAAGAAAACCTTTCATGCATGTATGTTATTGATATGGGAAGTTCAAAGTTTCACTGCTTTCCAAATTTATCATGATATTACCTCTCCTGACAAACCCTGCCTAAATATTTCAACCTTCCAGAAATTTTGCCTAAATATTCTTGATGGGGAAGCACAGTAAAAAGTATTCATGATATTACCTTGGTATCTCTTGGGCTTGATGTATAGTAAGTGATGGACTTTCCTCTGCTTTGTAGTTGGGATATTTGTTTTAAGGAAAAGATGATGGAGACAATCCAGTGAACTAACAATCTTGGAAATACCTTTGCTGGGGAATGAAAGACTGGAATGAAAGACATCTCATCAGATTAGGAGGAATTTAAATGTATTAGTCTGCTGTTTTTGAGACTCAATGTGTTCTTCCCAACCTCCATTTTAAATAAAGGAATAACAGCTAAGGCCTTGGGGAATTGTAAGCTGTAGAGGAGAGATTAATTGGTGTCAAGTAGGGACTAGTAAAGGATCAGCTGATGCTAGAAGAATTAGGCTGCAGGAAACATTTTATAGTTGTCTTTCTCACTGAAAGCATGGCATTGTTGTTCAACAGTCTAGTGCCTTTCCTTCTGTTAGCCTCAGTGAAGCTTTTAGCTGGGGAAGAAAGTGGATAATTAGCATTCCATTTGGACGCCTGCAGACCAGCAGTCTAGAATACTAAATAGGTTTGTAAAACAGGAATGGTTTGAAGCAATTCATATTTCTTTATCTAGGATGTTTGAAATGCAGGTTTATATATTTCTTTTAAAAAAATCTTTGTTCATAGCTTCACATCTGCTTTTGACGTTTGAAACTAATCCCCTTGATATTTGACGACAAATTCCTAAACTGGAGGTGTGGAGGAAGAAGATGATAAAAGTGCTTCTACACGTGTTATAACAAGTATCCCATGTCACTTGGGATCTCTGAGCACTGTGTTGAAGGTATGGAAACACAGGATGTTAGTAATCATGGTGATTTAGCCCCAGTAGGTAGATTTGCCCTGCACAGCTGCTCACTCACTCTTCCGCCAGTGGGATGGGGGAGAGAAGCAGAAGGGTAAAAGTGAGAAAATTCGTGGGTTGAGACAAAGACAGTTTAATAGGTAAAGCAAAAGCTGAACACTGGAGTACAGCAAAAGAAGGAGTTCATTGGTCACTTCCCATGGGCAGGCAGGTGTTCAGCCATCCCCAGGAAAGCAGGGATCCATCATACTTAACAGTGACTTAGGAAGACAAGTGCCACCACTCCAAACACCTCTGCTGTTCCTTCTTCTTCCCCCAGCTCTATATGCTCAGCATGATGCCACATGGTCTGGGATATCCCTTGCATTGGTTGGGGTCAGCTGTCCTGGCTGTGTCCCCTCCCAGCTCCTTGTGCACCCCCAGCCTCCTCACTTCTGGGGTGGGGTGAGGAGCAGAAAAGGCCTTGATGTTGTGTGAGCTCTGCTCAGTGATAAATAAAACCCCGTGTTATCAACACTAGTTTCATCACAAATCCAAATCATAGCCCCATAGCAGCTACTGTGTAGAAACAACTCGAAGACAAAACATGCACAATAATTCCAAGAATAAAGCTTATGTTGACAATAGCATATCCTCTTGTCTGGTTATGTTTTATGGATGGGCATAATGCTCCCTTTAGAGGACTCATCATTCTAGTTAATTTTTTTCTAACTACTTTTCTTGCCTTATCCTGAGGGCACATGAGGTACAGGCATTTGTTTACTAATTCTTGTGACATTATGGTATCTCTTACATCAAACCCATTATTTCTACACCAAGCGGTGAATTCTACTGCCCAAACAGGAATATACAGCCTTTCTTGGAAGCAGAGAATTCAGGAAATCAGGCAAACAGCTGCCCAGAGTGCTTAGTTCAAGGTGCTTGTCAGAATAATGTTGTGGAAACTCTTAACAGAGGCTTCTTTATACCTGCTCTACAAAACTGCACTGTGAGGGATAGAATAAAAAAGGTGCGGAAACTAAAATGATCATTTTCTTTGCTTTTTTTCCTGAGGTGTGTGCATGTGTGGAAAATATGGTGGTGATCTGGACAGCTGTTTGGGGGCAGATGGGAAGCACTGGTGAGCAGCACACCAGCTCTCTCTGTGACTCTCTTCTCTGATCATCCAGACTGTGGAGGTATTAGCTGTACCAGGACCAGATGAGTGCTCAAGTCCTCCATGACAGGGTGGCTTAGTACAGAAAATACTTGGATCTGCACCAGCCTTTTCTCCTGTCAAGCACTTTTTATATAATTTATATACACCTTATATCGCTGTAATTTTCTCTCCTGGTCATGACTTTACCTCCCAGTTTTGGAGCCTGCACAGATACCTCTCACCCACAATCCCTCACCAGCCTTCACCTTGCTCACAGTCCAGAACCCCATTCTGGCCAGCAGCCTCAGCAGTGATGCAGCAGGGCTGGGCTTCAGCTCACCAAGGCCCAGCCCTGCCTGGCCATGGGTTCTGTTGAGCCAAATCCACCCACAAGTCCATGTCCCAGTCTGTCCCTGTCCCCAGAGGGTTGTCCAATGCCCAGGGCTGGAGCTGGACAGGGCAGATGATGAAAGGCAATGAAGCATATCCTCCTGAGAGCTACATCCAGGCATGGCAAGGAGAGGAAAACTGGGAACAGCCAGCACGCATTTACAAATCATGCCTGAGCAGTCTAATTGGCTTCTCTAATGAGACAGATGCCTTTGTTGATGAGGGGAGAGGAACAGGGATTTTTCCACAGCTAAGAGGACAAGATGCGATCAGGGTGTTTAGACTTGTGAGTATGTAGAAAATTACCTGGATGACCAGCTTCAAAGAATTTTAATCAATGCTATGAAGTCCCAGTGGCATCTAATTTCCTCAAGAGTTAATACTGAGACCAGTCAGCACCTTTTAACACCCTCACTAGTGACCTGAGTAATGGACTGGAGTACACCCTCATCAAGATTGAGGGTGTGGCAGGAACAGTCAATATTCTGGACAGTATGGCTACAGTTCAAAGGGGGCCCAGAAACTGGAGAAATGAGATGACATGAACTTCATGAAGTTCAATCAGGGTAACTGCAAAATTCAGCATCTGGGATGGGGTAACCCCATGCAACAGCACAGGCTGGGAACCATCTGACTAGAAAGTTACTTTGAAGGAAAGGACCTGAGTGGCCACTTTACCCTAGTCAGTATTTGTGCAAGGATTTCTGGAGTACTGTGGCAAGTGTTTGCCATCAAAGTAGTCAAAAACTACAGAAGACTTCAGTGTGAATGTTTATCTCTAAGACAGTCAACCTATGCCTCTTGTATAGAAAAAAACGAAAAGAAAGTACTTTTAAAATGTGATTCAGCTGACTGATTAGGGACATCTAATTGAAGAGAGACTAAACTGTGCTATAAGAAGTGGCTTAAAATGATTTTTTTTACAAAAATGCTGTAACAGGTACCTACCATCATCAACTTGTCTTTTCCAATCTTCTTTTGTATATAAATGAAAATAAATAAAGATTAATAAATTATAAAGAGGGAAGCTAGAAGTTAAAGGGTCTGTCTTATTTCAGGTTTGCAAACAGACTTTATGCTGTCTAGACAAGCAGAGAATGTATATTCACCTTTCCTTTTTCCTGCTCTAACAACCATGTTTGAAAAGGGACATCCTGACTTTTTTTCCTAAGTGAAATATGAAAACACTACACAGATCTTTTTGAAGGAGGATAGGAACAGGCTTTTTATCATTCAGAGCTCCCGAAAGGATCGTTTGAGCATAGTCTTCCTGTTCAGAGAGGAAATAGCCATTTCTGTGACTCAAATGGACTCTGAATTCCAATAATTTTCCAGTGGTAAACTATGATTCAGTTTCCATTTATGAAGTGAAATGAGTGCTTAAATAATCAACAGTAAAGAGCCAGAAGTAGGAAATGAGCCATCCTTCAAAACAATTCTGCTCTGTTTAGTTTGGACTTCATTCCATTGTTAAAGGATTTCCTTATGTGCAAGGTGTTACAGACTGGCAAGTTGAAGCCATTCTAGGCACAAGTATTTCATTTTATACTCTGTGAATATACAATAACTGTTGGTATAACTTTAAAAATTATCTGATACAGATACTAGCCTTCCAGTGCTTTAAAGGAGGAGGCCATTACTAATGCATGCAAATAGAGCATCTCTTTAGCTTTAGCTCTGAGTAAGTACAAAAGCAGCCTGACTTATCCAGCTTTGTTTAAACGAGGGCAAATTGGCAACTTATTGCTTCCTCTGTGTATAACCTCAGCAAATATCACTATCTACTGATTTGTGAGCTACAAAGATAGGTAAGACTCAACAAGGTGATATGAATGCTGGAAGCTCTGTCTCTGAAGTATACTCAGCATTTCAGGTGGTTCAAATAGACTGGAAACACATCCTTTGGGGTTAGACAGCTAGTCACATTCAGGACTGGGAGAAGCTGCACGAAAAAGTACACTTAGACACATTGCCTAAAGGCTGCTTCATGATGTTCCTCAAGGAGCCACCTTGCTACCTCTTCTCAGGAATCTGTATGTACAAAAAAATAGTTGTTGAATGAAACGACTGATAGAAAATTTGTCATTGTATGCAGCGAGTTCAGTTCCTTGTGCCCCCACTCTCTCACTCTGTCTTATTTATGCATCAACATAAATTAATGGTGAGTGCAAAGCCAAATCTATGATCTGGAAATCTCCAAATTTAGATTCTGAACTGGGACACAAATTCAAATTCGTGAGCTAGCGCATATTTCTTTAAAATTCAAAACAATAACTTCTACCTAATAGCTGATTGCTGGAATACCCTAGATGTCAAGTGTTGCCAAATTCATATGTAAGGTTCAGAGAATAATGGATTTGCCCTAAAAGTCGTTTAAGGTTGATTTTGTTTGTGTGGGAACTTTGTTTGGTTGGAGGTTTTGTGTGTTTTTTAATTATTGCATGTTTCATCTTTTCTTTATGTTTTCTGAGTAATATGCATTGCTTATTTCACAATTCAGGGCGACTCACCCTCTGAGGTGTCTAAAACATCTTTTGAAACAAAAGTACAAATTCTTTTACTTTCTCTTGATTTTAGCAGCTGAGGTTTTGAGGAAAATAACAGATATTCTGACAGTTTGACAAGTCTAAATTGGAAATGGAATTTTGACATTCAGCCTAATTTTTCTGTATTTGTTCCACAAACTTATTTGTAAAGCCAATATTATTTTACATGCTAGCCTGAAACCAGAATGAAAGACAAGCTGAGTGTTTCATAAGGCAGGCCACATATAAAATTTTCAGTCACGCTGAAAACTAACTTCTAGAATATTTCACATTTTTAAATATCTATGCTACATGTTACTTTATTGAAAGGATGTTAGCTAATCATGATATATTCGGGACATTAGCAGAAAAAGTCTGTCCTTCACAGACATGAATGAACTCTGCTGTGTCAAATGTATTTCTGTCCAGTTGCACAGAATATTACAGACAATTTCTGAACATTTTCCTAACCTAGTTGGCTTTGGATTCAGTGATAATGATTCACACAGTAAACAGTGATGTTCAGAGTGTTCGTTAAATTCCATTATCTGTTTCTTCTCTAGACAGTTATTTACCTTCATTTACAATAAGCAATTTTTCATCAAGAAGAGCTTTCTTAATTTGATTGGCTGTGTCAGGCTCCTTTTCTGTGGTTTTTCTTTTTTGGCAACAGTATTTCCAGCTTGTTCTTTAACTGTCATTTGCCTTCTCCTGTATTTTAAATCTATCATGCTTCATGACAGACAGGCTTGTAATTTGGACTCTAATCATTTCTGATTCTCATGTTTTGACAGACACAGACTTGTCTTTCTGCACCTCCTTCCACACTTTCTCTCTTTATTCTGCATTTGCTTGTGGTACACAATACTCTTTGCTTAACCCTTTCCTTTTCCATCTTCCACTTTTGTACAACAGATGTACTGTAAGCAGATACACTTTAATTCATGGACGTGTTAGAGACACTTCCAGAAATTGTTGAACTAAAAATGACGATGCTTAAAACTATGTACAGGCATATTTATTTCATATTCTAAGGTTCCAACTGATTCAGTTTGGAAGGGCTTTAAGTAGAGGCGATTTAGTTAACTAAAACCCTTTTCCTACCTCTTTTTTTTTTTTATCTTGATTATTTTATATTAAGTTTCTGAGAAAGTCTCATCTGTCATTGTCAGTATTCTTAAGACCAAAACAGTCCTACCTTGAGAAAGGGAGGATTCAAGTTAGAATCCAGTTGTTTAGTTCCACCTACAAATAGCAAGACCATACTAGCTGCACTAGTCATCTGCTGCTGGGAAAGAGAGGTTCCCTTCCCAGTGAGAATCCCAGTGACAAACCGCATGAGAACTGTTGTCTCTGCTTCCAGGAAAAAGCCCATGCTATAACATCAGCTGTGCTTCCTTGAAAAAGTGAGAAGATACTTCTTCTTGGATTCAAATACACTGTGTTCTGCGACTTTGTGGAAATCACCCTATTGGCAGCTTGTCCTTGGAACGGTGTCTGCCAGTCACATCTACCCTAGGCAGAGGTGATTTCCTGAGTATCTTGTCCTTATCCTTCCTATCAGCACAGTCAACATAAAGTGATTTCTAAAATGAGACACATGTAGTTGACCTGTGTCTTCAGTGTTTTCTGCACCTTTTCATGTCTCTATATATTTTAAATGTGCATATATATGAACAGATACACACACACACATACAAATGACTGAATGATTTCTTCAGTAACTTTTCATCTCTAACTGATCCAATAGTTTTCTGAAATAAGATAAATGGCTTGGAAAATGAGGGGAGACCAGTGGATGTTGCTCATCTTAACTTTAGTAAGACTTCTATTTTTCAACAGATCCTCATAAACCAACTGATAAAGCAGGGCTAGATAAGAGGACAGTAAGGTAGACTGAAAAGTCTCCGATGTGCCAGGCTCAATGGTTGTGTTCAGTGGCACAACATCCAGCTGGGAGCCAGTCACCAGTGGTATGCCCTGAGGGAGGATAATGGGAACAATGCTGTTTGACATCTTCATAAAGGAGCTGGATTATGGCACAGAGTTTATCATCAACAGGTTTGCACATGATATAAAGCTTGGAGGAATGCCTGATATACCCAAAAAGGTGGGCTACCATTCAGGCAGCATTGACAGGCTTGAGAAACATGCTGATGGGTATCTCATTAAGTCCAACAAAGGGAAATGCAAAGTCCTGTGAGGACTTTATGCACCAGGATAAACTGGGGGCTGTCCAGCTGGAAAGCAGGTTTGCAAAGAAGGACCTTGAGGTTCTGGTGGACAAGAAGATGAGTGTGAGCCAACAGTGTGCTCTTGCAGAACTTTGGGCTGCCAACAGCACTGCGAATTGAATGAAGAAAGCAAGGGAGGTAACCTTTCCCTACTGCTCCACACTGGTGAGACATATCTGGATTCTTGCATTTCTGGGCCCTGGACAAGACGACAGACGTGAACTTATTGGAGTGAGTTCAGTGCAGGACTACAAAGGTGATGAAGGGATGGAGCATCTGTCATATGAGGAGAGACTGACAGCATTGGGACTAGAGATCAGAAGACTCAGGGGGACCTTATCAATATGTATAAATGCCTGACAAGAAGGCTATTGAAATACAATAAAAAACCCTAATTTTCCTATGACTGGTCAATTTCTTAGTGAGGTAGTGCAATCTCCATCTCAGAGATACTAAAGAACCAACCATACACAGTCCTGGGTAACTTGGAATAGATTAGCCAGCTTTAAGTGTGGAGTTTGGACTAGGCAATCTCCAAAGTCCCTTCTTACCTCAGCTATTCTGTGATTCTGACTTGTACTTCTGTCTCACTTTGCACATCTGTTTTATGGACTAATTATACAAACACAGGCAATATCTGCAAGGTTTCTTCACATGTACACGGTTTTGTCATGTGCAAAAAGTTCTTGCAGCATCGGGGCTTGATATTGGAGTTACAGAAACTTTTCTCTGTTTTTTATCTCTACAACTGAAGTAATGTGAAGATGTTCTCCTGCCCCTGCAAACTTGAAAGAAAATATTTTGGAGACATGCTGTCTAAAATGTAGGGACTGACTGAAATTGTTCCCTTTTGTTCTAGGGGTCATCATATTTTTGCACTACAATTTTTGAGGTTGAGTTAGAAATCAGCATTGCAGAGCACTTTGTCTGCAAGGAAGACAAGGTTGAGCAGAAATAATAGTTTAGTGTGAAAAGCATAAAATTATTGAGTTGATACACTTTTTTCAGAAGTAAAGTGAACAGGAAGAAATAATTCCATTATCTCTTCATGAGGCACATTAATGAAACTGAAAAAGTACAGTACATCAGAACTGCAGTGGCCTGTTTGGCATGGAATTTCAAGGGAAAAGAGGTGACAGCAGGAGATACAGCAGGGAATGTGCAATTTGCCAAAACATTCTGAAGATGGAAGAGAAGAAGGAAAAATACTGAGATGTCACTTCCTTCATGGGAGACAAATTCTTATCCTTGCTTGCCTTCCTGGTCTATAGATAGTGTTGTCCATTTCAAGGTTATCTTTCTATGTTGTTCATTGTTAGGAGCAAGAGCAAGCAAGAAGAAGTGCATTTTTACCTTTCTATTTCAATAAATGCTTTTATGGCTTTATCAACCCAATATGGCATACTGGTCTCTGCATGTATGTATAGCCAGGGCTATTGTCTCTAGACATTTTGGAGATAAAATCTAAAGCAATAGAATATTTAGTAGATTCTCAATACTATGGCTGAACTGTTGGACACAGAAGTAATGCCCAACACCCAAGTCTGGATGGACATCTTGTCTGCCTCCTGGTAATTCTGTTGAAGGAGAGACATGGAGTGACATACCTGCAGCACAGCAAAAGCTTTTTTTTTTTTTAACAATTCCTTTTTTTTATTAGCTACTAGAAATTCATGGTTAAATGGGGGGTTGGGAGTATGACTCAGTAGTATTGTGTTTCCCTGTTTGTAACCTGCAGGTTATCTGTAAAAAGATCCTCAGATTATCAGCAGGGCAGGTTATTTACATGGGAGAGTATCATGAGGGGTAGCTTGCTGCAACATTCCTTCTCTTTTTGTAGCTAGACTGCTTTTTACAAGAACTTCAGATCTGAATGAAGGTTATGGGCAGGGAGTTTCTTTTTCTTAGTAACTCAGGGGTCTGCAGAACAGAGGTTGAAAAATCATTCAATCTCAAAAGTCACTGCTTCCTCATTGCCTTTGCCCTGATTTTGCCTCTTTTATCTCAGGTAATGGGAGGGTTCTTATTTCCAAGACAGGATATAAAATGGAAGCAGGTTGTTTGGGTGTCAGCTGAATTATTAGATGTATAAAAAATATGGTGACCATGTTTAGCCAAATACAATTCTGATGAAAATAGAGCAGGTAATTTCTCAGGCTTTCCCTTTGTTTTATAGGATACTGGGTTTGCGTGAAAGCTTTGTATAAATGCGTGTTTACATCACAAACATTATATACAAGTACTTTGAGTCTAATTGTCCCTGACCCTGACAGTCTAACATAATTCCTCTAGAATAACTCCAACAAATTTATCTGTGAAAAGTCAGGCAAATCTTTGATTCCTTGATCTCAGTACAAACTATGGGAATTCAGAAGACATAATCTTTGCAATGCTGCCTCCAGCTATGATAGTCTTCATAAAGGTTGAGGTAAAGAGCATTGGCTGCAGGGAGATTTTGGAGAAGCCTTTCTAAGGCAAGTGTGACACTGCACAAATGCTTCAGTTGAAGAAGTAGCAGCTATGTGTAATTTTCATTTTCAAAAAAAGCTAGATTAATAAGAAATTATTTTCTGCTGTCATCCAGCTCATGTTATACTAAATACTGAAAGTCTTTTGTTTTGTTCTTCCTTGCTTTGTGATTCTCTCAGTTTAAAATAAATGCAATTTTAGGTAAAGACTTTCAGTTCTCTTTCTATCTGTAAGGAAATGTAACAATAGATGCCATAAAAGTACTATGATTAAATAATGAGCAACTGGGAAAATATGGGACAATAAGAAGAATATTTCCTGGCATTTTCTTGAGGAAAAGCACTATTTTATCTTGGCCTTTAGGAGGCTTATATTCATTTTAAACTACTCCTTTTTTCCTTTTTTTGTCCTCACTTAGTGCAATACTCTGAGACCAGCTGCCAAACATACATGACAGATAAAATCTATTCTGGGGAATGTGCTGTTGTAGTTACTTGCTTTACTGGTCATTCTTATTTTAGTGTTTCACATGCTGTATTTTAAACAACATCTGCCTTACCCAAGAACATAATTCGGAAACCATGCAACAACCTTTGTAGCAGTTGGCCGCGTTCCCAGTTTGAGTTCCTCAAAAGCCTTGGCTATGGGCCGCAGATGAAAGGAAAGCAAAAGCAACAAGATGGTTTGAAAAGTGGTCAACCCTCAGCTGCGGCACAGTGACAAAGGCACCGACTCCTCTAGAGCTGCTCCCTGTCTGTGTTCCCTTTAATACCTGATGGCTTATGTGACTAATCAATTTTTTTACTCCATGGTTCTCCTGTGAGCTCAATGGAGTCAGTATCAAACATAGACCTAGGTTATATTTTGGCGGGGAGAAGGGGGGTGTTTATTTGCAAAGTGGTAACTGGTAGCACCATGGAAAGCCTTTTGAAATAGTTATGACAGTGTAGCTGACATACCTGACATCTCTTAATATTTTTTGGAAAAGGACCTGAGAGGTACTGATCACGTTCAACAGCTGGCTGAACCTGAGCCAGCACGTGCCCAGGTGTCAAAGGCCAGCAGCATCCTGGCCTGTGTCAGCAATGGTGTGGCCAGCAGGACCAGGGCAGTGACTATCCTGTTGTACTCAGCACTGGTGAGGCCACACATTGAGTACTGGGGCCCCTCAGTGCAAGGAAGACATTGAGGTGCTGGAGTTTGTCCAGAAAAGAGCAAGAGAGCTGGTGAAGGGTCTGGAGCACAAGTATAAGGGAGCTGGGATTGTTCAGCCTGGAGAAAAGGAGGCTCAGTGGGGACCTTTTTGATCTCTACAATTACCTGAAAGAAGGCTGTAGGGGAGCAGAGGTTGATCTCTCCTCCCATGTAACAAAAGATAGGACAAGAGGAAATGGCCTCAAGTTACACCAAGGGAGGTTTAGATTGTATATTGGGGTAAATTTCTTCACAGAAAGGGTTGTCAAACATTAAAATAGGATCCCCAGGTAAACGGTGAAGTCACCATCCCTGGACGTATTTAAAAGTCTTGATGTGATGTAGATGTGGGAGTTGGCAAAAGCATGGTGCTGATATCACCAAGGTTGTGGGTCTGATCCCTGTACGGGCCACTCACTTAAGAGCTGGACTCGATCCTTGATTCCAACTCAGAATATTCTGTGATTCCGTGTGATTCTGTTTAGTGGTGGACTTGTCAGTGCTGGCTTAATGGTTGAACTTAATGATCTTAGGGGTGTTTTCCATATCCTAAAGGATTCTATGATTCTATCTTTTTTCCGCCCTACTAATTAGGCTAAAAATCATTAGGACTAAGCTAATTTACAGGTCTAAATATTATGTGTGCATTGTGGCTCAGTGTTACTCAGTTCAGCTTTGATAAACAAAGCATGTGGATATACACAACTTTAAGCAAAAACTCTCAAAATGGGACACACATATTTGAAACTAAACATATGGTTAAGTGTTTAACTAGATCAGCATCTGAGTACTTATTTTGAGACTATAGTATTTGTTACCTCTTCTTTCCATCTGGTTTAAAGGTTTTTATTGACAATCCAAAAGAAAATATGGAATAAATCAAACACAATCTTTCATCAACTTTTTTCTGCAAAAATACCTTAAAAAACCCCGGAGAATAATATACATGTGTACTCTGAACAACTGATACAAAAGAATACCCTGTCTTCACATTGCATTTGATATTTAATAATGCTGTACTTACACTGCATTTTTTCTCCATTTCCCTTCAACCCTTCCTGTTGTATTAAGAAATATTCTTGGCACAACTGCCCAGATAAAAGATGCTGTTTCTGATGTGTAATTGGAGTGGAGTAATTCATCATTTAGCACTTCATTTCCATTTACATTCACACTTCATGGCTTATTATCAGCTGCAACAGAATATCGCTGTAAACCAAAATTAGGTAACACTGTATAACAAAAGCTGTCTGTTTATTTTGATTGTAGATTTTTATTATATAGATTCTTCCTTTCAACTTATTTAACTAATTTCCAAAGAGACTTCTAGATAAGTGAAATGTCTGACAATTTTAATGTGGGTACTTTATTTCTTGTGCAATTATCGGCTGATGTTCTCAGAATACTTTACAGATGCTAATTGATTTGATTTCAGATACAGGTGAGTTAGACAGAAATTCTTGCTAGTTCTAATGAGACACAGAGAATGAGAAACTTCAATCAGTGCTGAGCTCAGTCCCCGATGTTCAGCTATTGCTGATCCATCCATGCAAAGCTCAAAGCCTCAAAATCCTTAAAGGTGAGCCAGTCAGCATTGTAGGTACTCCTGAGTGACTCATCAGAGTCACCCTTTTCTGTCAGTTAATCTTTGAAGGGTTTCCCTCCAGAAAGTATGATGTCTAGGCCCCCTAATGAATAAATTAAAAAAAAAAAAGTTTTGTTTTAGCATTTGTTGGGATCTTTGTATCTGTAAATTTTACCCCTAATTGTTTTTTCAATTTTCAGAAAGGGCAAGAAAGCTGACCCGAGTAACTACAGGCCTGTCAGTCTCAGTTTTCTCTCTGGTAAAATTATGGAGAAGATTATTCTGGAAGGTACTGAAAAACACCTGAAGGACAAGGCAAGGCAGTTATCAGTCACAGCCTGCATGGCTTCGTGTGGGAAAGTCTTCCTTGTCAAATCTGATTTCCCTTTATGGCAAGGTAATGCACTCAGTTGATCAAGTGAAGCCAATTGAATGTAATTTCTCCTTTCAGTAAAGCTCTCGATACTGTCTCTCTCAGGATCCTTCTGGATAAAATGTCCAACACACAGCTGGATAAAGGCAAGATGTGANAATTACTTGGCTTGTTAAGCCTGGGCAAGAGGAGACGGAGGGGACCAGATAGCTGCCTACAGGAGAGCAAGCTGAGGGGCAGCACTGATCTCTTCTCNGGCAAGATGTGATGGGTGAGCAACAGGCTCATCAGTCAGGCACAAAGGGTTACAGAAATGTGGTAACATCAGACTGGTGCCTGGTCACTAGTGGGATTCCATAGGGCTCCGTCACAGGCCCTGTGCTCCTTAATATCTTCATAAATGCCTTGGATGCAGGACTGGAAGGAATACTAAGTTTGCAGATGATACGAAATTGTGAGAAGCTGTTGACTCCCTCAGAGACAGAGAAGTTTTGCAGAGAGATACTGACCAATTAGAGAGGTGGGCAATCAACAACCATATGAAGTTTAACAAGGACAAGTGCCAGATTCTGCACCTGGGATGGGGCAACCCTGGATGTTCGTACAGACTGGGGAATGAGATGCTGGAAAGCAGTGCCATGAAAACGGGCCTGGGGGTCCTGGTCAATGGCAAGTTGGATATGAGTGAGCAGTGCCCTGGCAGCAAGGAGGGCCAACCATGTCCTGGGGGCATCAGGCAAAGCATCGCCAGCTGGGTGAGGGAGGGGATTGTCCTGCTCTGCTCTGCACTGGGGCAGCCTCACCTTGAGTCCTGTGTGCAGTTTTGGGCATCAGAATATAAAAAAGACATTAAGCTGTTACAGACCATCCAAAGGAGGGCAACGAGGGTGGTGAAGGTCTGGAGGGGGAAGCTGTATGAGGAGCATCTGAAATTACTTGGCTTGTTCAGCCTGGGCAAGAGGAGACAGAGGGGACCAGATAGCTGCCTACAGGAGAGCAAGCTGAGGGGCAGCACTGATCTCTTCTCTCTGATGACCAGTGATAGGGCCTGAGGGAATGGCCTGAAATTGTGCCATGGAATGTTTGGTTTGGATATTAGCAAAAGGTTCTTCGGGCACTGGAACAGGCTCCCTGGGAAAGTGATCACAGCACCAAGCCTGTCTGAGTTCAAGAAGCATTTGAATAATGCTCCTGGGCATAAGGTGTGATTCTTAGGGATGGTCCTGTGCAAGGCCAAGAGCTGGGCTTTGACAACCCTTTTGGGTCCCTTCTAAGTCAGAATATTCTGTGATTCTGTTATACTTTTAATAAGAGGGATTCCTGACACAGGGGATCAAAGAATTAATCAGAATGTAGCACTTCTTTTGTGGGTATTTTTCATTGGTTTTTTGTTGTTGTTGTTGCTTAGTTAGTTTGTTTTGGTTTGCTCATTTCATTTCAATTTCATTTTGAAAGTTCTTATTTTTTGATATATTCTTTAATATTTTACTTTTTTTTTTTAACCAGGCCTATAATCGTAAACATAAAAGCAGAAAAAATATTTTTTCTCAGACAGTAAGAACTGATATTTAGATCCAGAAATGAAAGATAAATAATTTCAACTCAACTGCAATAAATTTGCTTCTTCTCTGTTTTAAAAATGACCTTTTTTCTACTTTGTAGTTAAAGAGTTCACAGTCACATTTTCTTTTTGGCACGTTCCCTTTTCAGAAAAGATTGATTTACTCCATTTCAGGATCCTAACTGACTTTTTGAAACATTCACATACTTAATAAAACAATAAATGATGTTTGTAGATAAAGAAATAGTTGATACATTTTCATGAAAAATATTATTTCATTCATCCAACCTTGTTTAACTTCCTGTAGATGAAAGACTGCTAATGAGTTTTTGTTGACAATAGCTATGAAGTGCCAAATGAAGTTACAATATACCTGCTTACATAAGACTGAGAGCAAAACTATTTAATATCTATCAAAACTTCATCTTTTGGAATTACGAACATCTTATTTAAATTTTGAAAAATTATTGCAATATAGTTTTTCTTATTATTTTTAAACAATATTTGATAAAGAGTGGTAACATCTTTTAAAATGGACAGTTTATTAAAGCAGCTTACACTGGAAATCTTAAGGAACAAAACTGAAACCCAAAATAATAGGACAGTGTGTTCTATACATTACATCAGAGAGAATATATGTGGAAATATTGCATTTTGTAACTCCTATAAATAAACATTCAGTGCTGCATTGAGGTAGAGGATTGTGTGGAATTCTTATTAGAAACACAATATATGCCAGTTTCAACTATCCTTTGCAGTAACCATGAATTCGTTTGTAAATTTTAAAAACAATCTTGCTTCAGGACATCTAGGAATTCAAGCAGTCAGCTTCATTTTTTTTGGTTGTGACTTACATTAACTTGTAGACTAGTGATAAAACAAAAAAGCCTACACATTTGATTTTATTCCAGGGTTAAATTTCTTGAATGCTCTTCTAATTTGACTGGAGAGCAGAGCATATGGAGGAATGACTATGTGTGAGAATGATTTACAATAAAAACTTTAGGGGAGAGCTTTCTCTTTTACTCAACTTTTTTCTACCTACAGAGTCCTTTTGCCTACCTGAAGTTAGCTTAGCTATTTATACGGCTCTTTTGTAGACCTGTAGATCTGTAAGCTAAGGTAAATCAAGCTAGGACATTTATATTAATACTTCTCACAGCAAAATAACTTAGCATGACTTAAATAAGGTGCAATAGAAATTGGAGATTTTTTTGCTCTGGAGTAGTAGGGAGTGTATAATATGGGCTCTAAAATTAGAGAAAGCTGTAAACAAACAAAGGAAGATTAAAGAGGAAAAGTATAAACAGCTGTGCAGATGAATGTTATTTCAGAGGGAAGGCTCTTCAAAGTGGAATATAGGTGCTTGGCAAAGAGTAACTGAAATGGTATTTGCTAGCTCTCCATACATATCTGAGGAGTAAATACTGAAGAGAATGCTAAATACCAGGAATATCCAAAGAGAATAACACCTTCAGTGGGCATGGAAAAAAAGCAAATCTTGCATAAATTTTGAAAAAGGCTAATTTAAGAGCAGAGATTAATTGCCTATAAAATGATGAGGTAGATCTGCCCCTTAGAATAGATCTTTACAGAGTAATTCAAGTACATGATATGACCTGCTTCACATCATGTGAGAGAAACATCACCTTATTTAATAAAATCAATTAAACTGAAGAAAATTTGAATCACGGTCAGTCATATGTTGTGGTGTGCAGATAATACCTGTGTCAGACATACTAATATGAATGTGCCCTATCTTTGCATGATGAGATTTCTGTCCATGATCTGATATGGGAAACCTACATTTTGTCACACAATAAAAAGAATTCTGTGACAGGGGAGATTAGTATGATTCACTGTGAATCAAGGAATGAGCCACTGGCTGTATGAATTGTTAAAAACATGCTGTGCATCTCTAAGGTATGTGAAGGACAATCTGGCCTCAGTTAATTTAAATCCATACTTGAAAATAATTGTTGGCGTAATCTTACCAGAAAAGTTAACTTAATAGATCATGTTTATCCTCATTTTAATGACTCTGTGGGGAAAAAAAATATTTTCATTTTTTGTTTGTTTTCTAAAAGGTACTGAACTATATTACCAGTTTGACTACAGAACATATGTTTGATTAACTTTATGCATATTCATTCTTAAAATTTACCCAGTAGCACTCACAAATTGTTTCAAATTATAGTATCCATTTAAAGTTGAAGGTGGTAGCTTTCAATAATTATCCACTATAATAGATGGAGAATAGATGAAATCTACCATGTAAATGAGGGTAACTAGGTTCCAGGAAGCTTGATTTTTTTTTTTTTTCCTGTCAACTTATGTGTTAATTATTCCATCAATACTGAGTTATTAATTAGACAGTGCAATTGTTTTTCTGTTTCAGTGCCTTACAGTGGCCACTAAAAACTTTCAAATGCTGTAAATGACTGCATTGGTATATTCTGGAATATCATTCCAGCAATTGTAATACGTCAGGTATTTTCCATAGTAAATACAGAGGAATATAAATAAATGCTGTAAGACTAAATGCACACATTTCAAAGACTAAATAATGTGTTATTAGTAAATAAAAACTCTTCTTGAATCTGACCAACATGATCTCAGACTAATATTTCAGGCTAATCTGAGTTGGGATGTCAAAACTCAGAATATTCTGTGAAACCTATGAAACTGTAGAAACTTCATTATTGAACTGGAACTTAAAAGTTATGACCCATAAAAGCGGAAACTCAGGAAAACCTTTAAGATCTTCTGATCACTTCTGTCTCTAGCTCTTCCTTATCAGCAATGGCTTGGACTCAGAATTAACAACTCTGAGTAGCTGGAAATCAGAATTCTTAACCTAGATTGGAAGTGTAAAAACTTTCAAAAAGATGGCATTATCAAGAAAAAATTTCCCTGTCACTGACAAAATTACTCCATGATTCTGTTTATTGACAAATTATTTAAATCACAGTTTCTGCCTAACAAAATCTGTGACATTGTTAATGATGTTGTCCTTGTTATTGACAGTTGCAAGAATATACCCCGCATATATTTAGTAGCTTAACATGCCCAAATTAATGCACATTAACTGTAATTGTTGCATTGAATTTTAATTACTGTATTCAGGGCTGTGTTCCCCCCTAAGCTATGATTACTGGCCAAGAGTTAAGAGCAAAGATTCCACTTCCTCTCATGTCAGAAGTTATAATAAAAGGAAATGGAATAACATCAATCTACTTTTCCTGATATTGTTAAGTATCTGATAAATGCAACAACTCTTGCTTCAGTTTCAAGATTTTAATCTTGGAGTAAAAAATCACTAGGAAGAGCTTTTTACCTCTAGTCTGGTGACTCAAACACAGCTGAGGTCCACAGCGCTGAAAGTCATGACTGATCAAGCAAATATTTCTCTTACAAAAGCCTCACCTGATACAGCTTTTGTAGAGAAAGCTGTCTGTGGAAAATCACTTGCACTTTTCACCCCTAGACCTTCCCACTATTGGAAAAGGCAGTGGAAGGACCATCTAAGAACATGGATAGCCATTCTTCTAGTGGGGGATCTCTGATGTCTTTGATGATGGCTTTATGAGACAGATTAATACAATGATTCACAGGGAATTATACCTCTGTTGCTTATGGTATACCCCTTTACATTCTGATCTAGTACATTTTGTCAATAGAACATTTATAGGAGAATTTCATGTATCAAGAGAATTTCAGATCTTTTATTTAAATTATTAGTGCAGTCTGAACATTTCTCTGAGGTGCATAGAAAAGGAACCACACTTTACAGAAATGTTTTTCACTCAGTGGCATCAATGGAAAAGTAAATCCTACACTCCCTGCCCTAGAATGTTTGCAAAAACACTTCAGCATGGGCCTTCAAGCCTTTCCATCATTTCTGCAGCAACAGTCTTGACTGTGTAAAAGCTACTGGTGAGCTGTAATGGGTTTACATGGTTCATTGTGATCAGATCTCACCAAGAATTTTCATCTCAGCATTGTAGTGTTCATTTACTTACTCTAAGATTGTAAAGACTCTACTTGTACACATGTAGGATAAGTGGGATGACACAACCTACATGGTACACACATGTAAATAATAATGGTAACACAGTGGCACAGTTCAGAGTCAGACTGAAGTTAATGAACATTATTTCTAGTAATTTCAGACTCTTACAGTGTAATTCGTGTGATCTCTGCTAGTCAGCTAGATAAGGACGAGATGCAATCCAGACAAGTACCTTTGGTCAGAGAAGCCCTTGTTGACATGTTTTTTCTGTTTACTTAAACAATTTTAAGAGAGACAAGATTTATAAGTCCTTTCAAATTTCTGAAGCCCTGGTATGCAAGACTCAAGCAGGTCTTAGAGATGTTGGGCATCCAGCTACATAATGAACTGTTTCATGTGATAGGCATCGTAGCATGTGCTCCCAGGCAGGGTACTCTGACTACATGGTGGGGGAAAGTGCTTGATGCAGGGCTGCTTATGGGAAATATCCTCACTGACTGTCACATCCCTGTGGATACTTTGCTGCTGCTTTCCCCATGCCTCAGAAGCTCATATGACCAAGCTGTGGTGGTCATGTCAAGTGCTGGATCAGGAGAGAAGCACTATTACTGCACTGTACAGCTGTTTCAAGGGAGAAGAAGCCATTCAACCAGGTTAAGAAAGCAAATTTCATACCCACTACCTGGGACGAGGCTAACCTGCAATAGTCTTTAATGATTTTGTCACTGTGAGTCCACTGCTCCCTTGCACATCATGACATTCTCAAAAAAATTTGGTTGTGGCTGTGATGTCCAGACAGGGAAAAGAGGGTGTGAACAAGGAAGCCCTGCCTTGCCTTGGCCATGTTAACAGCTCCCTGGGGCAGTTAGCAGCTGCCACAAGCTAAATCACACCATCTAAGCTGTGCCAAGGACTCCTTGTTTGCACCCTGTACTGTATTCAGAAGAGAAGTCACAGCATAGGTTTGTGCATTTGACTTACCTGTAGGGCTTGGCATCTCACCACTTGATCAACAACTTCTTATCTCAAAAAGAAAATTAGCTTTAATCAATAGTATGCAGATGAAAAATGTCCCAAGATTGCCTCAAAAACTGAAGAATATTCCTTTCCCCTCCTGAGATTTCTGTAGTTACTCCCCTTTATAGCCTAAATAGCTGTTTATATTAGTAAGATAATATAAACATTCTAATACCATTTCATTTTTGACACCTCTTCTGGATATGAAAAATTTTTTCCGCCTTTAGCAAAAAAATTCTATCTTCCTGTCTTTTCATTTTTTTCTTGTATTGTTAACATGCATCTAAGTTGAGATTTTGTTTCCAAGTGTTCCTCCCAGTTTTCTTACCTGACCTACCTGAACTCTTTTTATGACCAGATGACCTTTTTATTGCATGAGGGGAAGGCTGTGAATGTGTCCGTCAGCAAAGCTTTTGACACTGTCTCCCAGAACATACTCCTGGAAAAGCTGCAGTCCATGGCTTGGACACGGGCACTTGGTGCTGGGTTAGGAGCTGGCTGATGGCCGGGCACAGAGAGTGATGGTGAGCGGGGCTGTGTCCAGCTGGTGGCTGGTCATTAGTGTTGTCCCAAGGGGTCAGTGTTTGGCCCAGTCCTGTCTAATATATTTATTGACTATCTGAATTAGGATTTGACTTCACCCTCAGTAAGTTCACAGACAACACCAAGTTGGGTGGGAGCGTTGATCTGCTGGAGAGGGCAGGAGGTCTCTGCAGAGGGATATGGACAGAGTGCATCAATGGGCCAATGCCAGTAGTATGAAGTTTAATAAGATCAGGTGCTAGGTCCTGCTCTTTAGCTCAACAACCCCAGGCAGCACTACAGGCTGGGGACAGAGTGACTGGAAAGCTGCCCGGTGGAAAAGGCCCTGGGGGTGCTGGTCAACAGTGGCTGAACATGAGCCAGAGTATGCCCAGGTAGCCAAGAAGGCCAATGGTATCCTGGCCTGTATCAGGAAAAACATGGCCAGCAGGACCAGGAAGTGATTCTTCCCTTGTACTTGGCACTGGTGAAGCTGCACCTTGAGTACTGTGTCTAGTTCTGGACTCCTCAATTCAGGAAGGACATTGAGGTGCTGGAGCAGGTCCAGAGAAGGGCAATGAAGGCAGTGAAGGGTCTGGAGAGTAAGTCCTGTGAGAAGAGGCTGAGGGAGCTGGGGTTGTTCAGCCTAGAAAGGAGGAGGCTCAGGGATGAACTTATCACTCTCTACAACTCCCTCAAAGGAGGTTGTGGCCAGGTGGGAATTGGCCTCTTCCCCCAGGTAACCAGCAATAGGACAAGACAAAACGGCCTCAAATTGCACCACAGGAGGTTCAGGTTGGGTATCAGGAAGAATTTATTCATAGAAAGGATGATTAAACATTGGAATTGGCTGGAAGGTGGAAGGTGGTGGAGTCACTGCCCCAGGAAATTTTTAAGGGAAGACTGGACATGGGACCTAGTGCCATGGTCTAGTTGACATTGCAGAGGGATATGGACAGAGTGCATCAATGGGCCAATGCCAGTAGTATGAAGTTTAATAAGATCAGGTGCTAGGTCCTGCTCTTTAGCTCAACAACCCCAGGCAGCACTACAGGCTGGGGACAGAGTGACTGGAAAGCTGCCCGGTGGAAAAGGCCCTGGGGGTGCTGGTCAACAGTGGCTGAACATGAGCCAGAGTATGCCCAGGTAGCCAAGAAGGCCAATGGTATCCTGGCCTGTATCAGGAAAAACATGGCCAGCAGGACCAGGAAGTGATTCTTCCCTTGTACTTGGCACTGGTGAAGCTGCACCTTGAGTACTGTGTCTAGTTCTGGACTCCTCAATTCAGGAAGGACATTGAGGTGCTGGAGCAGGTCCAGAGAAGGGCAATGAAGGCAGTGAAGGGTCTGGAGAGTAAGTCCTGTGAGAAGAGGCTGAGGGAGCTGGGGTTGTTCAGCCTAGAAAGGAGGAGGCTCAGGGATGAACTTATCACTCTCTACAACTCCCTCAAAGGAGGTTGTGGCCAGGTGGGAATTGGCCTCTTCCCCCAGGTAACCAGCAATAGGACAAGACAAAACGGCCTCAAATTGCACCACAGGAGGTTCAGGTTGGGTATCAGGAAGAATTTATTCATAGAAAGGATGATTAAACATTGGAATTGGCTGGAAGGTGGAAGGTGGTGGAGTCACTGCCCCAGGAAATTTTTAAGGGAAGACTGGACATGGGACCTAGTGCCATGGTCTAGTTGACATGGTGGTGTTTGGCCAAAGGTTGAACTTGATGATCTCAGAGGTCTTTTCCAACCTAATTTGTTCTGGGGTTATGTTTCTCTTTATAATAAAAATGAATCTTTTTAAATATCTGAAAGTAATCATATCGTTGCTAATTAACTCACTTGGGTAAAAAGCAGTCAAGCCATTTTTCCTCCTCAAAATGGCAGCATGTCCAAATTGTTAAAAACTATGATAAAACTAGTATCTTTGCTACCTTCTTTCTGATCATTCCATTCTAGTATTTGAATTTTCAGGATTCCTTTTTGCTTATGGTTATTCATAGCCAAACAAAACCAGAACACAATTTTTTTTGTTTCATAAATAATGAAAACTGAAGTTCCCTAATATTCATTTTGCTTTGTGAACAGGAACAATAAGTAATCCACACATTATTTCAAGGCTGAGGTTATAATACTGAGGATACTGTCCTCACTTTACTATTTGTAGTTTGTATTTTTTTACCATAAACAGTATATCTCTGATCTCTCAGTTTTATAACCCCATCCATAATCTCAGAATAATATTTTCCAGACACACAGAACAGCCATATACAATATGGTTGTCATCAATTTTATTTTGGATTGAGGAAAACCAAACCAAAACAAATATGTATTTTATAAAATGCTACAAATTGTTACTCTCCTGTCTACCATGAAAGAAAGTAAACGTGCAAAACACAGAAGAGAAAGACATAATATTGACAAAGACAATTCTTCACACTCACTGTAATCCAACATATTTGTTGCTATACTATTTATTCTTACATCTGTAAAGACTTAAACATTTATTTCGTATATTATCCGCCATCTCACACGATTTTTGTAAAGTAGAATAGCATTATAGCTGATTTCAAATTTTGTATTTAAGCCATCATTGAGAAGTAAAACACAGCTTTTTAGAAACCATGTGTTTTAGACTTAGCTGTCCCTATTGTAGGGACTGATATGGAAGTAAAGAAAATTAACCTCAAGAAATGAATGCTATATATAGATTCAATTTTATGCCTGCTCTTCTGTTGGCAATTGTGGTCATAACAGGCTTAAGAACTCCAGCAGGATATATTTTCTTTCTTCCTAAGCCTTTGGAGCACTATCTATTTGTAGGTATCATATATTACCTCTGTGTGGGGCCTGCAGATGAAATCTATTCCAGGAGTAGTCCTTGTTGGTAGATTTCCAGAAAGCCATCTGTTCCCAATGGAGCATCTTGTCTGCCTTCCCTAGCAATTAGAAAGCAGCAGATGAAGATGCGAGGCATAAAAAGGGAGAAGGACATGAAAGAATAGAAAATTATATGAGAAAATCTTATTTATTTGAAGACATACGATAATAAACTGTTAAAAACATAGAGGCTGTAACTACCTGAACAAAGGGATTTTTTCTGTGTTGGTTTTTTTTGAGTTTTTTTGGGTTTTTTTACAAATTCTCTGTAATAGAACACAGGTCCTGTAACAGACACACTCCCCACCAGTCACTGTTGCTTGGTTAAGTACCTCACTGCCCTAAGTTTCTGATGAATCAAAATAAAAAAATAGACATGTGTATTTTACTTGATGGAGAAAACAATAGCTGTCACACAAGTGTTGCCTCGTGAAAGAAAGACATTTGGATTTGTGTCCCAAAAAATATATTTCATTTTGGAGTTTTAGTCCTTTTGATTCTCTGATTCTGGTATAACTATGTTTTATCTGAAAAATGAAGGAATTGATTATAATACTAACATACATATAATTGCAATCAGTAAGCTGTGATAGATCACTGTGTATTACAATCTTAAAACAAAATTTAAGATACAGATATACTTTTTTTCTTTTTTCTTCTTTTTCATGTGAACATATATGAACACTAAGGTGGAACCAATCCTGATCACTTGGGTTCCTTCTACACTTGGCAGAAAGAAATCAAGATCTCTGGAAAGTTTGAACCCTATTACATTTCATGCTTTTCTTATCAGGAATGAAAGCTTTCTAGAGCATTTCTAGAGTTGTAGGAGCCAAAATAACTAGCTGAGACTATACTACTTGCATTTAGGCAGTTCTCATTAAATAAGTTGAACATTATGCCAATCAATTTTAAAACTAATTTTAACATTTAAATTTATTGATTCTTTCGATCTTTCTGAAAATTAAAGGTAAAATGTTAAGGAAGTCTTAACAATAAAAATATGGAATTTTAATTTTGTGCATAATCTTATATCAGGTGTTTGATAGAGAAAGGAATAATTTTGAGAAAAATTTACATGTAATTTCTTTGAGAGGGACAGAAATAAATTTAAAAGCAGTGGATCAGTATTCTACCTGAATGAAGCAGTATAGCTAAAGAACAACTCACAAGCACTCGATTTGAATCAAAATTTCTTTAAAGGTTCTCTAAATCATCTTCTCTAGAGCTCGTATTAAGAACCTGCTATAGATTCCAGGATCAATATTGGATATGGATATAGAAATGTCTTGAAATTGTTGCAGGGATTAATATTACTGGGAATTGTGTCAGTGTGGGAAAACCTCCCAGTTATAAAAAGAGTAACAAATAAGAAATTTTTCAATAATTCAACTAGCTAAAAAAACTGAATAACTGATCTTGGTAGAAGTCAGTTATTCCTGGATGTATTAATAGATAGTTTTACATCTTACTGGTTTCATGACTGAATAGGGAATAAATCTATTTTTGATCTCCTTTTCTAAGTTAAGGATATTATAAAAGACCTGAACATAGAAAATAATTTGAATTAGGTGACATCAAGATTATTCCAATTAAATTATATTGAGGAATAAATAGAAAAAATAGCTCAAGGTTCCTAAATTAAAGGAGAAATAGGAGAAATCAAGAGACTTACAGATTGAAGTTAACACATAGGCAGAAACTGGAGACTGAAATGTAAAGCTGACTGAAATTTCTTTCAATCTGATTTATGTAAACCTCATAAATTTTTAAGGCTGGGAAGGATTTTAAATAAGATTCAAAACCAATAGGGAAGGCTCCATTTATAATTGAAATGAAAAATCACATAAGAGTTATTTAGGAATAATAAGACTCTATAAGGAGTGGAAAAATCATGACAGACACGTCTTGGGGAAGAGGAAATTTAAGAATAAAGTTCAAAACTCTTGCCAGAAGTCTAATTCAGCTTGTCATTGCAAAGGAAGTTAAAACAAATAATACAAAGCTTCTTAGCCATATGAGCAGAATAAAAGAGAGGTAAACTTTCTATGAAGTGGGGAAAGAAATGAGGTTCAAACAAAAATATAGATATTTTTTCCCTGTTTTTAGACCTAGACAATTGATTGGTGTAAAGTTTTGATAATGCAGACTACCAGACTGCATGGATTGTTGTGCTTGTAGGAGGGGTGGCTACTCCTAGTACAGATAAGGAAACTATAATACCCTTGCATGAGGCATTGGTCTGATTTCACCCAGAAAACTCCGATCTCCCATACTGGATAGGGATTAAGAGCAGAAGATGATGACTGGGGACACAGAAAATTTATTTCAAAGAAGACAGTAAAGACCTTGAATTTATTTTAAAAATAAGGTAGGATTGAGAGCATCAAAAGGTCACTGGGAATCCCAAGTCTCCTACCTTTACTTAGCACTAGAACTATCTGTTTTCTTTCTTTCTTGCTCTCTTCAACCCAAGATTCTTATATACATTTTTATACAAAGGGAGTTTAAGGATGAGAGGACTGATGTGTATTTGTGTCCAGGATATGGCATCATCTAGTGGTTGATGCATGAACCTGGAGCATGGGCTTTGCCCCTCTCAAGACTACAGGATGCTCCATACTCTTTGTCTGCACTCTGGGTAAGTAATTGTCATCAAGTCTACATGAAAGGTACCATCAGTCTGGACTGTGACAGGTCTGTAGGTGTGGCATAGGTACACACACAACTGGGACCTGCCCTTCTGGCCCTGAATATGTGACAAAAGTGAAGCACTCAAGGAACTTTCCTGGTAAGTCAGAATAATTCTTTAGCATTAGCTGGAAAGTTAAAAACTGACTTGTTGTTTGAAACTTATGGTTTAAATACAGGATTTAAGCAGGATGTATCCCCCTCCTGTATGACTGGAATTCTTCAGAAAGACTTTTGTAGAGGGAAGTCAATGAACATATGAAGACCCTAACACAGAATGCTTAAAATTTCTAAAAGGTTTTGACTTGGATCAACACTGAGGACTGTCAAGGAAATTTAAGATGTTAAGGCATCAGAGGAAAGGTGTTCTTGCAGAATTATTAATGGATTAATGATTAGGAAATAAAAAGTACAAATTAATGGAGGAAGATTATCAAGTGAGTCTCCCAGGATCTCTGCTGGGATATGTGTTATTCAATATATGCATAAATTACCTGAAAACTATGTGGAACAATAATGAGGTGACAAAATTTCCTTTTGAAACAAAATCATTCCTGACTGAAGAATTGCAGAAGGATTTCATGATGCTGAGTGTCTGAACAATAAAAGAGCATATGAAATTGTCAATAAAGTCAAAGTAAGGCACAGGGTGCCTCTCCCCTGACAGTGAGTTATATGCATAAAATATTGAAATTTAAGGTAGCCATTGCTATGAAGTAAAGAGATCTTAATAAGTATATGTACATGGTTCCCGGAAAACTTCTGCTCAGTGGCTTGTGACACTGAAAAAATGTTAGCATTATTAAGAAAATACTAAGGACAAGAAAGGAACTGCATAAATGTCTATTGCATGGTGATGGAGGTTACAATAATCTGTTTTGAGCACAATGTGTAATTATAGTGATCCCATCTGTAAGATGACAAAGTGGGTTGAACTCACTTTGGCATCTATAGGAGGGAGAAAGAAAACCAATCAGCTTTGAAAATAAATGCTTGAAAAAGGGGTCTGTCCTGCTGTCTGCCTATAGATGGGCTGTATCTACTGTCTATAGATTGTTGTCTGTTTGATTGACATCTATCAAATAGGAAAAAATATGTAAAAGTTTTCTAGGGAATTACTGTCCCTTGTTATTTTTAAAAGAAAAACTAGGGGTGACCAGGACCATTAAAACAAACAAAAGAAGCGTTTTTCCTTACAGTACATAATTACTTTGTGGAATTCATTGCCACAGGATGTTGTGGAAGCTAAAATTATCACTGGATTCACAAAGGACTAAAGAGATTCATAGCAGAGGGGCTATTAATCACAGTGGTCTGTATGTTGCTTCCAACTCCAGCTTAAAATGCTGGTTGCCAGAAACAGAAATATTTGAGAAGCAGGATCAGTCCATACTTGCCCCCTGTATTTTCCCTCTACACCCCCTTTGTCTGTGCATCTTTTGTTCATCTCATAAAAAAAGAAAAGGTAATTTTATATCTTTTTCTTTGGAGCAATATGAATGTTTCCAGGATTTTATGCTCTAGCAGGTTAAACAGTGTGAAGAACGGAGACCTCCAAAGCCTAGGCTTAGCTGATTCTACAAGAAGTGAGCAGCACTGATCACAATGTATGTTTAGAGAGGATGACAGAAGAAAACTGATGAGTGAGCAGAGGAATACAATTCTGGGATGTCTTTCAGAGTGGAATAGCGAGAGAGAACTTCTAAACTTGGGTCAAAATTAAGAAATAAAGTATTTGTTGAATAGAATATAAACAACATGTTTGCCTGTGATGGTGGTCAGTCACTGCAAGGTTTCTTCTAGTCCTGTGTCCTAAACAGAAACCTGACCCTTTTGAGGCAGCCCATCACTAATTGAAACACAGAGCTGTATGCACGAAGCTGAGCTCAGTTGCTCCAAGTTCCACCTTTGAAGTTGTATTAACATTTAATGGTTAAAAGAAAGCTAATAAAACTGGAGGGAAGCTGAGATGGCCAGTCATATCTATTTTTATGATACATTATTACCACAGAACAGCGGAAGGATATTTATGGTGCATAAAAGTTTCTCTCATCCCTTTGCATGTGTTCTTGGGCTACCAAAACCAGTTCACACTGCGGAGAAAAATGTTGCCCTTGGCCATGTCTTAGCAATAATAAAGTAATACTAGTACCACTGTGAGCAAATTTGTCCCATATTGTGTTTCATGGTCACATTTATTAAATTTTTATAGGTAAATATGTGTAGTAAGCTCCTAACTTGTAAGATTAAAGACTAAAGTTTTAGCCTAAAGTATGTGTGAAGTCAGTATGACTCCATTTTCTTAATCAATAGCTAATAATACAGAGTTGAATTATCCTAAGTGATGAGAAAAATAAAAAGGAAAACAACCTGGACAACCCTTTCCAGTCTCTGCTGTGATGGTTAGGGAGTTCACAGCAAAATGTCAGTGCTTCAGGAAAAACAGATTGCTGTGCCCTGACACATAGTCAGCTGAGTTTACAGTGTATCACCATGTTCAACTGTGTGAGAAAAGAGCAGGAGTGATCCAATATGATGGTATGGTATTTTGTCCTGGTGTGTTTTTCGTGTACATGTATACATACACCCTGGAAGAGGCAAAGGAACTGTGAAGTAGATACAATATCTGAGCCATTGCATTTCTCTTAGAGGAGCACATGCTCTGTGAGTCACACTGTGCAGCACTCATGGGTGGGATATTGTGACCTGGATAGGTGAGTGCTGTCAATTTGTTACTTTTTCCTATTTTAAAGAAAGGGATAGGCTAACATCACTGCTCTGTGTGTGTATTCCACAGATATATCATCTTGCCTTAGATCCCTTAAAAAAAGTTATCGACTAGGGTGCTTTTGAAATTTTAAACTGCTTGCACTTAAACCCAGCAAACTAGTTTGGTCATGGTTTAATTTTTTAAACAAGTCTTTGGTGACAAATTCTGTTAAAAAAAAAAAGAGAAAAAGAAAAACCAATATAGTTTGCATCCTATAAATTTATCTGGAATATCTGACATTATTATAAAACTGTGTGTAGTGCAGAGTAACAGCAATTGCAAGGAAATAATGCATTGGTATGAAATACAAGTATAAGCCTACTTTATTTATCTAAAATTACTTCAAAGGCCCTTCTCAGAATATTGAATACGAGAGTTTCACAATGGTTTCCCAAATTCAATTACTAATTAATAAAAAGAATGTCTTGGGAAACTCCCATCTTTACATTCCTGTGGTGATTTTAGCAGTTACTTAAAAGGAACTGTAAGAACAGGAAAAACAAAAGAACACCCACCTTTCTTTCAGCTGCCAAAAACCAGATCTCATAATAGTTAATAATGCACTTTTATAATGTCATCTCATCCCCATCTGCTTTCTTCCTTTCTTCCCCTTCTCTTGTTTCTCTGCCTCTCAGTTTCCTTCCTCTGTTTCCCTCAAAACATCCTTTTTCCTGCTCTTCTTCTGCATGAAAGCATGTTTCCCCATTACATGGTTCCCAGTGCTGAGACCCCCTGTTCTCTAGAAGCATCCTGCCTGTCTGACTCATCATTGGCACCCAGGGACTGGGCATTTCCCTTCAATAGCTATGCAGGAGGTTTCAGTGTAGCTGCTGTGCCCATTTCAGCAGGGTGACTTCAGTTTCTGCCCCTTTCTCTTTTGTAGAGTTGTATTTCCTCACGACCAAACAACTCCTGCAGAACACAGCTTACTTATTCCTCTTGAAGAAATTAAATGCACTGTGCTACTTGCCTCAGTTTACATTATTATATCACTATTAGTCCAGCTTAAAGCATCCCACTTCTGTATGGCTGCCCCAAGCAATGAAAAACAGGAGTTAATTGCTAATGGAGAGGCACAGAATTATTATAATCTCATTTCCACTGTAGCACTGATCCATGCAAGCTAATATTTTTCTGTGGTTGTTTCTTCATTATTGCCAATAGCAAAACGACCTAATTATTTCTTCCCCAAAAAAACATTCTTCTGCTTATTTAAAAGCATATTGCCCATCTTGACATGGTACTACCAAACACAGGGCGCTCCAGCTCATTGCTGTCTGCCTTGATAGGATAACTTATTGTGTATTACTCTCCTGTGTATTGAGCCTTCATTTCTGACAACCCTGAAAAGGAGAAGTTTTTTCTCCACTTTTGGCCCTCTGAAGTGAAAGTCAATCTTAGATAAGATAGTAATTGGTGTATATTTTAAACATTTCTGTCAAGCCTTCATTGTAACAACTCGGTCATGAGGAAAATTGAAATTGTTAGACTGAAAATCTATTTTTTCAGTTAAAACATTCAAGTATTTTTTTTAAAAAAAACTTAAAAATTATAGCATAAAACCACAGCATGGCAGGTTGTTTCACAAGACTGTCAAAATCATTACTTCTACATTGAAGATAATTATGGCTAATATTCTGCACATAACTGTGTGTTTTTCATTGTTTTAATTTTTTAACCACAACCATTTCTTTACACACTGTTCATCTGTTTCTCCTTGTTTTCAGAATCCATTGAATTCAGCTTCACAAGTCATCCCTCTCTCAGGTAAGTTTCCTAATTGAAAGTGAAAAGACTGAGAGAAAAAAATTAGAAACAAGAAACCAATATAGCAACAAAGTCATAGAGACCTCTCAAGCAGCCTTCAATCTAACCTTGAATCACTTCACCCTGCTGCTCTGGTCTTCAAATACATTTGGTCACAACTGCCTCCAGCAGTTCAAGTTTCCATGAGCTTTTCACAGGGAATGTGGCTGGCTTTAGAAGGCCAACCCTGCACTTGTTCTCCAATATTCCTTCAATGCATGAACTTATTTCTGCCACTGTTGTTATCTTTCAATTTATCTCTGGCAATATTCGAAGTCACCTAACATGAGGTTTAGCAGCGTCAGAGGATTTGTCATCTAATTTCAGATTTTGAACAATGTAAACTTACAGGTGGATTTATACAGTCAAGTAACAGTCTAACAGCAAAAGTGTGTTGCTACAAAATTCAGTCTGTATGCCTGGTGGATTGACATGCCTATTTCTAGCTATTGACTAAGAAAGAAGTGTAAATCTATTCAAGTTAGATAAGAGAAGTCCAGCTCTTGGTTCACAAGGGATACTTTAGGAACCCATGCCATGCATCTCATACTCAGCAAATATACTTAGTGGAGAAGACATATCTTCTTTGCTTCTTTTCACTATGATTTAATTCTAATTGTTTTATTGTTCTTCCTGGTGGACAGTGCTGGCATATCAAATGAGATTCCTGTTGGGTATTCTCTCCATTCTTTGGTGGATCACTAAACACCATCCATGAGCACCAATTGCAGGCTGCTTTAGTCTTCCATTGAATGTGAAGTTTGAGATAAAATCTACTAGTTTGGAACACTGACTGGACCCTGCCTAAAATTCATCATCATCATCATGGCTAGGCTTTGTGAATGAAGATTTGGGAGGGGCTCTACCCACGCTTGCTACAAGCACGCTGGTGGCTAAAAAGGCCAATGCAAGCTAGGCAAGTCCAATTGCAAAAGGCACAGTGGAAAGTTTCCGTCGGCACTACTGCTCTGCTAATTGACAGGATAATTTTTTTCATTATTACATTTGACTCTCTGAAGTAAAATCAGGCTTACATTCTCCTTGTTTCACAGACATTGATTATTTGGACTTGAATTAATGCCTACTACTCAAGTATGTGGTCAGGCAGAACTACGAGTGAGAGCCCTCCTTCCCTGATTTTTAGTTTTTATGGTAACTACATTAAAAGTGATGTTGTGTGTGTGTGTTGGGGAGAAGGGAGGATTTCACAGGTCTGTGAGGGTACTTTGGTGGCATTGAAGTTCTTATTTTCACATTTGACCTACAGCAGGAAAAGTTAGACCTATCTCTATTAAAAAATCTGAATTCTTAGGTTTTTAGAATTCTTAGAATCAGAAAAAAGCATGATTGTGAATTTAGAACAAGAGAAGATTATCACAATCAAGTTCTTTGAGCTTCTGCTTAACATAAACGAAAATTCTCCTATAATTTCTACACCTCTGTCTTCTGTTGAGGTGCAGCATAGCTTCCACAGAAATATTAAAACATTGCTCAGCCATTGTGGGACAGAATGAAATTGTAAGTATTGACAGTGCTGAATCCAGTATTCATCAAGTATTCCACAGCATTTTAGGGAGTGATGAGGTTGGTAAATCAGATGCAGTATCTCTGGAGGTCCATAATGTAACTTCATAATAAGCCATCTGCTCTCAGTATGACAAACAGCCATGTAACACATTGTCAGGATTTACAAATGATAAATAATAATAATAATACTGATAGATCTGTTTCTATAGTGTTTCCAGTGGATAGCAGCTGATCATGCTTACTGCCTCCAGGGAAGGAATGCCAAAAAGAAACAAATTAATCTAACCAGCTGTGGGGCTATTTTTGAAAAGCTAAGGAATTGTTTTTTGCTTTCTATTCCCTTTAAAGGTGGTATAGCAAAACTTATCCTTATGGCCTTCATACAAAAAGGGATTTTTATTTGCTCTTTAAATGTCTGAGGGAGCTGCAGGACCCCAGTGTCTCACAGAATACTTTTGCATGTGTATGATGCACACAAACAGTGCTCAGTGCCTGCTGCCTGAAACCCAAGGTCCCTTTGCCCGTCACTTCTTGCGCTGGAGGAAATTGCAGTGTCAGTGTGTGCCCGAGTGTCAGAGCTCCAAGGCCCACAGATGCCTGCACGTGCACGAGTGCAGCATCATTGCTCCAAGGCTGTTCTGTACCTCAGCTCTTATATGGATGTGAATACAGCTTCACAAGTCCAAGGCCTCTTTCTGCCAAAACTCTTACGCTGCAGTTCAAAAGTCAGTACAAGGCCCTTCCTTCTGCCAAGGCAATTTGAATGAGGATGATTGAAACTTAGGATGGGTGTGATTTTGAATGTCTTGCTGAAACATGCTGTAAAACCAGTCTTCAGAAAAAGGAGAAATGCTATAAAAACTGTTTTGCTGTATAAGACTTGGCAGCTCTTCCTCAGCTCCCCCAGCAGCATTTTTTCCCCCTTTTTTCCTCTGGCAATGAGCCTTAAAAAGACCTCAAAGACATTTATATGCTGACCAAAGAAACTCTTTCTATAAACAAGCAAAGAAGGGTTTATATTAAATGTATGTTGTTTATCATTGCCATTGTTGCAGTATATTAAGATAACAGGCGAGACAGAGCATTGACAGCTCCTAAAGCCACTGAATAAACCTAAGCCTGCACATAATGTCCTGCCTGGGGCTCCTTAAAGCTACTGCCTTGGTTTTCCTCCTGCCTATGCTTGTTGATTTCTATCAAAATGAGTTAGAAAGCAACTCATCATGCCTATATAATTCCATGCACACTTCCTCTCACCTCCAAACGGGAAGGTCAGTTTCTGGACAAACTTTGTTTCTACAGCTCTGAGAGAGTCTGTTGTGTTTCATTCTGTTTTGAGTGGTGTAATTATCAGTAATTATTGGGAAATGAGCAGGAGTCAGAGGCAATTCCAAAGCCACCCCAGAATAAACTGTGCATTGTTGCAGAGTTGGAGCATGGCTATTTTACAGAATTAAAATTCTGAAATAGTTGAAAGTGACAGTTTCCTTTTCAGGGAGGGAAGAGGGCAAAGAGCTATGCTGCTGTTTTAAGGTTAATCTTCACATTCAGTAAGAAGTTTGAGCTGGAGAACTCAGGGACCTGGAACAGATCCCTGTGCAGCCCATTTTTCCTTTTAAGTGAATCTTCTTGGGTAGATACTTTCTCTGTGTCCAGAGAAAAACTTCAAATATCAGAATAGGTGAAAAACTTCTTATAAGACATGTATAAGGCAATCAACGAGATTTCCTTTAGAGAACACAGAATTACAAGGAAAATTGCAAATAATGAGATTATTCAGTTTTAAATGACAGCTTTTGAAAAATGAGGTTCTTAGAATAACTGAGTTAGTCCCATTTTAAAATAGTCCTAATGTCCTTTTCTTTTCAAGTAAATTAATAAATAAATGTCATGTCGCATGAGTTCAATTAACTGTGAGATAATGAGGACTGCAGAGCAGTGAACTTGATGGGTCACTGATTGCTAATGGACTACAGATTCTTGTAGGTCATGAGTTCATTGCCAGGCTGTGTTTAAAAATTTCTACTTTTTCCTTTCTTTTTGTTTTTTTTTACTCTCAATACAGTACTTAATTGCAAAACAAAAGTGGCTTCATGGTATGAATGCAAACTGTAGTGTCCACATCCAGACTGTGATGGATAAAGGTTGTGGGGCCTCCAAGAAGAGTCACACTTCTCAGAAGAATTGGAAAGCTGAATCCTTCTGCCAAGAGCACCCATTCCAGGTCAGCAGTACCCCCTCATGGCAGTGACTGGACAGTTCTGGGGATGCTGTGTTTTACAAAGTGCATCCTGGAAGAAGTCTGTGGAAGGTTGCACAGGTCTCTTCCCTCAATACAATTTTTCCACTATTTCTCCAATGCTGACTCTGGGCATTGAGACCTGATTGAACAATTTAATTTCATGATGGCAGATGCAAAAGAGGTAGGACAACTATTTGGATCCAGTGTCAATGTGACCATAGAGAAGATGGCTATATTACTACTGCTGACTGAACTTCTGATTTCCAAATGCAAGGCTTCTACCTCTCATCTACCCATACAAAAACACAGAGCTGACAGAGAAAAGAAAGACACAAATATGCAAAATACAGACACGTATACCCAGATATGCATATGAAAGTCACAGGCTACAGGAAAACAGCTATAGAGCAGCATAGCACTGGCTTGTGGATCAGATAGATGCTCAGATGGGGAGGAAGAGAGGGCAGAAGGGCAGAGATGAGGAATGAATGACAAGAAAGAATCTGTTTTGCATTAATCTATAGCCATACCAACTGTACAGACTGCCTAATGCAGGCTCTTACATACAGCAGTGCTCCTGGGGTTTGGTGCATAAGTAAAGACGCAGAAAGGTTTAAGATTCCACTGAGTCTGGAACTGGTTTTGCTGTTCTCACACCGCATAAATATGCAGAAAACCAGCTGTCTGTCCTACACTAATCCCAATCGTAGTCAAGTCTGTTTTCTGATATAAACATATATATCTGAATTAAAGTCTATTTGCCTTAAGAAGTTCATGCATTTAAATTAAAAGCCTATTTGGTCATGGATAAACAGAGGATGCATAATTGAAAAAGAGTCCATCAGAAGTGCAGAGAGGAAGCGAAGGACAGTGAATTTGGTGATTATGAAGGTGAATGATTAATTCCATGTATTAGTGCCGGATGCTGACACAACCTTGCAGTCTTCTAGTCTTTAAAAGTTACACCTTCCGCTCTTTCTACTCCAGCTTTGAGCCATTCCAACTCTGGAAACAGACACCAGTGCTTAAATTATTAGTGGTTTTGTAATGAGAACAAGAATAGAGAAAATAACTTAATGAACATTTGTCCTTAGGATTAGAGAGGCAGGTAGAAATAGGACTCCACTTCCAGTTGCAACATTTTCTTTTTCTGTCTGGATGGAAGCTAGGTAGAAGTGCATGACAGTATATCCTACTGACCCAGCAAAGAGCCAGAAAGCAAAAGAACAGCAAAAGAATACAAGTTTTGCTTGGCATGTATGCCAGCTTCCTGTTACCAACACAATTTTGTAATTGAAACTTTAAAATGTATTTATGGCTTGAAGATCAGAAAGGCTTCATTGGGTTTTTTTTCTGCATTGCTGTAAAGTATACTTTTCATTTCTTAATTGCTTTGCCCTGCTTCCTCCATTCAAAATATGAAAACCATTGTTGGAAGCGGCCAAATCTTGCACTAAAGTACAAAATTTGTTTCTATAATATCTTCTGTCCTGCTAGCCAACTGACTATGATGCACCTACCTCAAGTTTTACTGGGAATATTCTGTAGAAGAATACTTGGCTTTGGCCAAAGATGTCATTCCACTTCAGCAATTTTATTTGGCTCATAAAGCAGGAGTTACCTGGAGTGAGCATATATAAATTAATGGCATTAATGTCCTGACAACATTGGTCACTGGCAATTTCTCCTAAATGACTGTTCAGCTCAAGAGAAATACAGCTATTTATTTCAGCTGAAAATGTCAGGATGTTATTTTGGAAAGAAACTCCTGACATTCAGCTTTACTGTTTGTAACATTAGTGTCACTGTTCTTGTCAGAAGTACCCCTATAAATCTGAGCTGTGAGACCTTGAGCAATTCATGAATAGGATAAAATGCTATGTAGAACAAATTGATAATAGTTCAGTCATATCTGCTTTAGAGACAGAATTTTAAACGCAGATATAATTCCAGACATACAAGTAAGGGGGATGGAGGAACCCAAGACTGCAAAGAGATTTTTTGTGCTCTATTTCAAAAGTGGTTAAACGTTAAGATGTTTAATGTTTAATATTTAATGCACTTTAGTTCCAACTAGATGAACACAAATATTAAAAATCCACCAAAACAGTATACACCTTTCAGAAAGGCTTTAAAAAGAGAAAAATTAGATTGTCCTGAACCAAACTAAGAGATTTATCACTCTGGGGTATTAAAGTGTGAATAATTTGTTTTATATCTGAGTTTCTCTGAGCTACAATTAGAAACATGTCTATGTTACCCCTCTTAGTGGCCAAGTCTACTTTCACCTACAGGTTTTACAACTGTATGTATCTAGAACCAGTGATAGAATTTGGCTGTGATATTTACTAAACTGTTTCCTAAATCTCCACAAGCAGTGAGAAGTAAAAACGGAGGAAAGTTTTATTAGTTCCAATAACTTTTCTGAAATCATTGTATTCCAGAATGGCATTATGTGAACAAATTTTTAAATATTTGACTAGATGGATAGACAGGTGTTATACTTTAAGTACAAAAGCTTGCCATTCATGAGCCAGACCAATTTTCTCCTGTGTGAATAAGAGAGCAGTGCTTACCCCTTTTGGCAGCAAGATCAGAGGAATGGTAGTCTTCTGTCAAAAGCTTTTCCCTCAGGGCATAGTTCTAGGATTGTGATGTGGCAATAATTTTCTAATTGCTACTAACTGCTCCTTAAGGGCTGGATTGTAATGGAAGCCTTTGTCTTTTCTTTAACGTGCATCAGCTGAATTGGAACTTTTACTCCTTGTGGGGAGTTTAAGACCAGGATTTCAGGTTTAAAGGATTTTTTTTTTTTCCTGGAAACACTTGGTCTGGAATGCTTGTGTGTTTAAAATTAAAGGAGGCTGCTAAAAGCATTTTCAACGTCTTAACATTCCTGTTACAAACTACATTTACGATAAATTCTTAGAAATTCATTATGCTTACAATAAACTTTTAGCTTGAAGCAAATTGTTTTATAATTATCTGCATCAGGGTGCCTATGTTGTCCCGCAGAGCATCTGTTACTGGATACTGCCCAAGGAGACAGCGATAAGGACTGCAGATCTGACCCTGTGTGCAGGTCACAGCAGAGTCGACAATCTGGTTAGGAGTGGCAGCTGAAGGTCTGCTGCAGCCTTTCTCTCTCATAGCAGAATTAGTCACCATGCTAGGTGACTTTTTCCAAGTGAAGTTTTTCCTACTGCACCGCTTGGCCCTCCCAAACTGCAGTGTGTAGGTCTTGTGCCTTGTTTTACCATCTCCTGCTACCAAGAAAAGTTTGGCCCCATCATATTTGCAACTCCAGATTGTAAGCTTGGGTTAGGCTGCCTCAGCTTCCATTTTGCCAGACTTAAGGAGCTAAACTTCCAAGTTTTGCTCACAGGTTCTCAGTCATAATAGCAGCTATCTGCTGACCATGTCATTTCTGAAGAATCTTTTTGAACTAGGTGCCTTAAAACTCAACACAGCATTCCAAGTGTAGCCCCAGCACTACCCTTTATTGACTAGCCACACTCCTGCAGTTGTAGCCAAACAAGCCTTATGATAGAGCATATTGTTGGCTATACCCAGTATGCCACTTCCCATAACCCCAGGGTCATTCACAGCGGGGCAGAGTCCTAGTCTGTACTAATGCAGGTGGTTATTCTGCTCCTTGTTGACTGTCATGATTAATTTCTATGATCTGAACAAATAATACTTCCCAAATGTCTTTCTATTTTCTGCACAAAATAGGTATTTGCTACTATAGGATTTTTTGTGGATACTTTTAAAAATCATTTGATGCTGTTAAATTTCTTAGAGAGAATTTGGTGCCAAAAAGTAAGCATGGTCTTTCAGTCACATTAGGCTTAAGAATATATATTATATCGTTAAAGTTTTCAGACAAATAAAGGCAGAGGTAATGGACTGATTTATTAAAAAGTTCCCATCTTCTCAGTAAAGAGATACTTGATTGCGCTGAGTTGGAACTGAGCTTGACCAAATTTTAAGGGGTCAGCAGACAGGGACATGGTTCCACCTCCTCTTTGTTCTCCAGTGCAGATGATGATTGTGGTTGGCTAAAAGCAATTTATAATTAATCAACAAAATCATAATTAATATCACCATTAATGATTGTGTTGATTTCCAAAATTCATATATCTCGTTAAGAAGTAGCTATCATGCTTTTCATTCACAAATGTGAATATTCATGTTTCATTTTGTAATGTAATGATTATATATTCCCCTAAATAAGGTGATTTCAATATCAAATAAAATGTTCATTTGTTTCAACATTGGGTTGTGTGTTTACATACAGTATAAAGTAAAGCAAAACAAGACCTTTCATATGTAAAGTTATCCATTGATAAAATCGGGAACATAAAAATAACCACTTAGTATGTATTGTTGTCTTAATTTTACAGTATTTGACACACATGTAATAACAATACAATCATCAAGGCTGAGTTACTCTTTCCATAAACTATGTATTTTAGCAGCTCTGTACTTTTATCCTTGCGTAGATGTGATACTTATAGCCTTATTTTGAAATGTTTTCTCATCAGGAAGTTTCGGTAGTATTAGAAAAGCTTTTACAGAGGAAAGCATAAAGGACTTGCAACAGCTAGCAAGCATGACATCATTAAAAAGCAATGAATGTTAGGAATATTCCTGCTCTAATCCAGGCCACACATCCTGCTGCCTTGGAAGAGAGCCAAGCTCAACATCCTTTTAGGGTTACAGGGCAGGCTGTGGCCTTTCACAGTTTGCTTTAGTAATCTCTGCATGTGGAATATTCACTGGCAGGAATTACAATAAAATCTAAAATTACTCCATCAGAGGGCTGGTGTTCCACCCTTCCTGCATTCTTCCCTGACAGTGAAATTGCCCAAAAAGAGCTCTATTGCATTTCATAGATTTCTGTGAAGGACTGTGTACAGAGCTGATGGGGAATGATTTTGCATAGGTTCAACAGCACGCTTCACTTGAGAAAAAAAATATTTAGACTGCTTAAAAATATGTTATGATAATATCGTTTTTAGTTCCATAGCATAACTCATTAGGGTACAATTCTGCAAACTTTTATGTGTATTTCCAGTAAATGTTTCAGATGACCAGAGGAAAAACAATTAGACCTTTCCTTTACACAACATGACTGTCACATCAACTGTACAGAATATAGCTCTCCGGGGCCGGGCACTCTGCCACACTTAATCCCTATACACCATTCCTTTGGGGAGAAAGGGAACAGAAAGCTGCAGCAGCAAAATGAAGAGCAAGACTCCTGGAGTAGTGGTGTTACTTAGCCAACAAAAAATGAGGATTTCAGGATGCTGCTTTGTCATTCCCAGTTAATGTCCTCAGCAGCATTCATAGGAGATAGTTATACTGTCAGCACCCAATCCAGATGATGAAGCAATATTATAATGTGGACATGTAGTCTATAATTCATATGAGAATTTTAGGTGCCTAAAGAGTAACTTTGGGAAAGTATTATTTCGATGGCTAACTATTGGAAAGAGACACCTTTTTCTGCAACCTTCACAATGAGATCTTGTGTCTCGAAGCATAGATAGTAGCTAATGTTTGGCTTGTTCTATTGACAGCATGGGGAATGTATGTATATATTTTATAGTATTCACTAGGGATCTAAAATTCAAGTGTATTACAGATGTTCCAGCCTTTTGTCCTAGGCTTCCTAGTACCCCTTTCTTCTCAGGCTTCCTTAAACACCAATGAACTGAAATAGCTTCCTTTAGAAAGTAGCCAAATTTTACTTGTGTTCTGAATGCACCAATAATATTTATCATGATCCATTTATCATGAAAAATGTGGGAATTCAGAGAATGAGGCTGCAGCCTTTCGTAATACTTTACAAGACACATGTTTTGGGGAAAACCTGGATTAAGAAGTTCCTAACCTTCATGTCATTCTCCTGTGTCAGCTGAATCACCATTTACTACTTCAATTTAAAGGTTATGCAGCAACTGAACAGGTGAAATTATCTAGGTTAAATATAACTACTCCCCCTTTTTTTCCCAGATTGCCCTGTGATTTATTTTATACCGTGGTTTGATGAAGTGTTGGGTCACCGCAGCTCAGGAGCTGTGAAGTGAAGCACAGTTTTTAAGCTGTCTTTGCCTCCAAAAACTAGAATCTTCTGAAATTATCCACAGAGGCACATAAATTAGATGTCTCAAATATGACAGCTGAATGAAATCCCTTAGTTACTATGCTTTCATTTGGTTCTACAGAGTAATTAGTAATTACACTTGGACTAAAATACATTACAGGATATCATCCATTTCAGCTTAAAACCTATCCCTTGTCCTGGCTGCAGAATATATATGACATAAAAAAGTATGGCAAAAAAAAGTTTGTGGAAGCCTATACTTTCTTTACATCATGATATAATGTTCCCTGATATTCACTGTCAGAAACCTTGAGAAGTGCAGAGCTGTCTAGAGATGAAACATGACACACTGCTCTCTCCTCTGGGTTCCTTATATCTAGTAGGACTGCATTAGCTACTGCTGGATGATACACATCTTCCTTGACAAGGAGTTTGTTACTGCAGGAGCTGTCTCACCTCCCCTGGTGATCTCCTTTCAATGCTGGCCAAAGTAACATGGGTTTGGGAACAGTGCAAGGAAATCCAGACAGTAGTAGGTGTAGGAGTAATTGTGAGCTGGAGTCATCATCCATCACCATTGCTAACTACTCTTGACACCTGAATTAGGGCTTCATGGTGCTAAGTACCATCAAGGTAGGTGAAAAGCCCTGACTCTGTGATTTGATTTTGTGCACCCAGATGAGTCCAGTCTGCACACTCACACATTTATACCAAACTCCAGCACTGGGAACACTGATGTACCTATTGCTTCTTCAGAAACTTAGTTTTTTCTAACCATGACTGCAACCTCAGGGTCTTAAAGGAGACCAGACATGTAGATAGGAGAGCAATCTATATTATCTTTGGTTTCTGGAGGCCTTGTCATGTGACCCTGTGAAGGCTCCCCACAGCCACAAGAGACACAGCAGCAGAGCTCAGTGAGCTTGTAGACACTTGGACTACATTCACACTAATCAATTATAATTACTGGGCCCATTCTCTGGACCTGTGGCCAACAGCTACAGTCTGGCAGCTTCCATATATCTTAGTGCTTTTGGCCTTTGAATCCAGGTATCCATATCCAAACTGTCTGTTGGGAGTGATCCCTCACCTACACTAACTCATATGCACTATGTGTGAGTGCTCATTTGGGCCAAAATCTTGCAAGGGATCATTCAAACATTATAGTAGCTGGAGACAATCCAGAATGGTAGTTAAGCACAGACAATGACAATCATTTTTCCTGAAGGTTATCCTTAGAGGTTATGATTATGAAGACTTTCTAATCCTGTTGAATGGTTATAAATTGGTAAGAGCTAAACATCCCACTGGATCTTTGCAGCTCCTGGAAAACTATGATGCTGACCTTAAAGGAGACTGTTAATCATTTTGCAGATAGGTTCAGACATTACACTTTGGGCATGAAAAGGTGAGCCTACCACTGCTAGTCAAAACATACCCCATGGACCATAATCAGCATTTGATTACAGCCTTTGTTTTCTCAGCCATTATGGTCCAAGCCATCACTAAAGCACTTATGTCATAGTAGCTGGTGAGTCAATATGAATAATTCCTAAAGGTCTGCAGAAGGACTGGTTTCCTCTGAGCAACCTGCACTGATGTGCAATGTGAGTAGAACAAGGCCATGCTGTTTCCTGTGTGAGGCAAATTGGGAGCTGTGATCTAAAGTGTCATGAAGCAACACATTAAATGGTTTTATTTTTAATATGACTTAGAACTACAACTAAAAGAAGTGGAAGTTAGTTCAGTTATCTGTAAGTTTCGTATTCCACTGTATGCATGTGACAGTCCCAAGAGAAAGGCTAAGTTTTAAGAATCTTAAAGAGATGTTTCCCTGAAGTATTGCACTTCAGAGGAAGTCTGCTTCTCCTTTCCCTCTGTGATATTGCCTGCAGAAAGCCTCTCTGCCTTGCTTGCTCTTGCACTTAGTTCTTTATCCACATTGAAGCTCAGACCTGACAGCTATTTAACTGAGAATAGTGGCACTTATTCCTTGTATACTTTGGAAATGTGCAGAGCAGAAACCTTATATGTAAAGTTTAGAGATTTGGCATTATTTCTGAATTCTTCAAGTATTTGATCTCTTCAGTTAAAGAGAAAAAATATTACTACTTAAGCCTCCAACAGTATATGACATTATTATTAAAACAATTTCCCTCTTTGCCAATATCCTATTAGGAATTTTGAATGAGAACCTTTGTAAAGCTCTAGTGATTGATATTATTTTATTTCTTCCTCTGTATTTAGATGCCACTGGTGCTTAGATAAATTAATAGGTGTTTCTAACTCTGTATATCTTGTCATTAACATTGCTTGTTTGAGTTCTTGGAAAATTTGTTTAAATGGTCTCTTGTTCTCTGTCTTTAATAGACTCATGGAGGATTTTGACAAATTAGAGGAAGTACTTATGCCTTCACAACAAAGGCAGCTCTTACAGGTTTCATGCAGTGCCACACATCAAAATACTCCTGCAGAGATTTGTGTCTTAAATGTTTCTGGAAAGGGGTAGGAAAGCTCTTGGGTCACTGCTGCATGTTGTACAGAAACAGGGAGCAAAAAAATTAAGTGGTGTTGGCATAAGGATTGGACTTGACCAGCTACAGTATTTTCAGGAACAAAAGAGAAACATACATTTTCAATATTTTTTTGTGCATGCTGGGTTTTTTTGAGCATTCCTCTGTATGGAGAGACAGAAGATACTAACTTATTCATGATACGTGACAGAAGAAAGATGTGTTGTCAGCAATATCAACTTCCATACCTTTCCTTTAGAAATAATTAATCTACAGATTAATGTAGGTTGTGGATAGTCACTCACTCTTTATTTGTTTTTATTTACTGATTAGACCCTCTCATCTGGGATAAGGAGTGTTGTGTTGTTAGTGTGCTATTTGATGGGTATTTTATGTATTGTGCAAGAATGCAATTGTGATAAATATTAAATCAGATATCCAAGAATTTCATGTGGAGTTGAGAGAGAGCTTTTTGGAATTAGAGTTTGGAGAAATTTTAAATGCTTTGCTCCTGTGCTAGTGGGATTGCACGGTTCTGGAGCAAACCATTATCCTCCAGTGTCATGGTTTTACCCTGGCTGCACCTAAGCCCCACAGGGCTTCTCACTCACTACCCTGCAGTGGGATGGGTAGGACAATCTGAAGGGTAAAAGTAGAGAAAACTCATGGGTGGAGATAAGGACAGCTGAACAGGCAAAGCAAATTTTTTGCACACCAGCAAAGCAAAACAAGGAATTAATTTGTGACTTCTCATGGACATACAGGTGCTCAGTCAGCCACAGGAAAGCCGGACCCCATTGTGCCTAACAGTGACTTGGGAAGACAAACACCATCACTGTGAATGTCCCCCCTTCCTTTGTCTTCCCTCAGCTCTACAGGCTGAGCATGATACCATACCTTGGGTCAGTTGGGGTCAGCTGTCCCAGCTGTGTCCCCTCCCAACTCCTTGTGCACCCACAGCCTCCTCACTGGTGGGTGTGGTGAGGAGCAGAAATGGCTTGGACGCTGTATGAACCCTGCTCAGCAAAAAAGAAACATCCCTGTGTTGTCAAGACTGTTTTCATCACAAATCTAAAACACAGCCACATACAAGCTCCTATGAAGAAAATTAACTATCCCATCCAAAAATAGCACATCCAGCTTCTATACATGTCAGGAATAAGGGTGGGATTTTCTCAGACTTGTGCTCTAAATCAATTGAACAAAAGATGTCTGAATGAAACAGTAATTTTCAATAGATCTGCTTTATTTGAAGAATTTCTACCAATTTTTATCTCTGCCACAGAGTTTAGCTAGCAAGTTACCTAAGCTGAACTTTTCCTTTTTGCTCATTAATTACAGTTCTCATTTTTAGAATGTATATTTTTAGACTTTTATGCCTTGTTTGCAGAACTGCCGAGTACTCACAGCTGCTGCTGAAGCCATTGTGTTCTGAACATATGAAATGAGTGTTGATGCAAAATAATACACGACAGCCTAAACTGAAGCTACTGGCACAAAGTTGCAGAGATAGCACAGAATGAGAAGGCAACAAAACTACAAGTGAAATGCCAATGGATGGAAAATTATAAAAACGGGAAGAAAAAACTCCAGAAACACAGGTATTCTAATTATGCATGTAAAATAAAGAATTCTAAATTAATTATCAGTACTTAGGAAAGAACTTGGAAAGATGCCATCAGTTTAATTCTCTGTGATGGTCCAAAGAAAGGGTAGGAAATGGGAGAAAAAGAATAAAGAAAAACACTGCTATATCACACACTGAATCTATGCACACTCATATTTTGAAAAATGCTTTGAACACCAAAGGGGTTTTTGGTCTGACACAATGCAACCATTTCTTGAGCATTTTAGAAAATTCTCTGAAAACTCTGATACTTGATATATCAGACTGGGAATTAAACATTACTGGAAAATGTGGACATTCACATTTTTATGTCTAATGCTCACATCAGTAAAATCAGCATGAATCCTCCTTCAGCTCACTGGGAACTTGGAACACAACCCAGAGACTGTGAAGTAACTGTGTCTTTTATACAAGAAAATTATGGAAGATCAAGACACAGATTTGTGTGTTAGCACACCAGCCACCCTCTCATTTAATTGCTAACANGTCTCGAGTCAGTCAACTCACGTTGGGAAAACCGGCGTAGACGTCGACGCCGGTTCCGCCGTCCCCCCCTGGTCGGAGAAGCTCATCTCGACGCTTGACGGACGAGGTGAGCCCACGGGGAAGTGATATCCTGCCCTAAATCTCCCCAGGTCCGCCCTCAAATCCTATGTCCGTTTATTTATTTGAGAGACTGAGCATGAATCCTCCTTCAGCTCACTGGGAACTTGGAACACAACCCAGAGACTGGGAAGTAACTGTGTCTTTTATACAAGAAAATTATGGAAGATCAAGACACAGATTTGTGTGTTAGCACACCAGCCACCCTCTCATTTAATTGCTAACATGTTCCTTTTCATGCTTTTGGCTGATTAACATAAATCTCTTGTTTCAATTGCCCAGGAGATGCTTTCAGGACAGCAAAGGTTGCATGTGATTGCAAGATAGTTCAAGCATGGGACTGTTTCCAAGAGACATTAAGAACAAGGTGATTCTCTCCACAAGGAAGAAGTTCCGTTGTCTGGATGCAGCTGCCCCATTCTGATTGCTCTCAGTGTCAGAAAACAGGCCTTGGCTGATTTTATTTACTAGACTAGATACAACTTTTGGAGATGAGTGTTGCAAGAAAGTCTAATAGAGAATATGTCTGTCATCAGAATGGGATTTGTATAATGTACAGTAAATAAACGTGCATACATACACTGAAAGCAGAGAATAAAATAAACTAGTGATAGATCTCCTCTACAAGCAATCATCATCTGTCATGTGTAATGAGGTAGGGGGCTCCACGGAGAAAGAAGGATAACATGTCATTCAAGGTTATATAATAATCATTATCCCCAAAGTAGAGGGATGGATATGTCCTAGGCAAATAATTTCACACATTATTATAGTTTATTTTCCATGTGAATACTGAGACTTAAAACCACTTTTCTGTGTGTTTTTCATGTATATTTCACTCTGTAAACATGTGCATGCGCATAGTCCTATGCTTACAGGATACATCTATCCTATCAAAAATTAGATGAATAAGACAAAGCTTTTGTAGTGAAACAGTCAATGCCAAGGCCCCAAAGTATGTGTTACAAAGAGGAGTAGATTGGATTCACTCTGGTCTGGTCCTGTGGATCTGATGTTAATTACTAAGTGAAACTGCATTTCTGTCGTGCATCTCCTGGGTTAGTTTCAACTGAAATGATTCTAATTCAGGGGCTCTGAAACTGCCCCATGAAGTGAACTAAAGTAATGTACAAGAGGACAACCAAGGGATTCACATCAAATATACACGCCTATTCCAACTAAAATATTAGTACAGGTTCAACTGGAAGCAGACCTTCGTTTACATGTGTAAGTGTACACAAATCCGAAGTTTTTCAACAAAGGACCATGGAAAATCCAAATTGCATTCAGCATTTAAATTATGTGGTCATTTTGGTGTTTTTTTGATATTCTCACAAGATGAGGTTTTGGACTTCTATCAAAATGGTAAATAAAACCCTAAGTATGTCATCTGGCTGACTCTAGTATGACATGCTGGAACTTTAATGGAAATATGCTAGCGAGTACTATATCACAGCCAATGCCCACATTCCAAATACATAAATAAATGATTCCACACCAATTCTATGAAATTTTTACTGTGTTTTGTGAATCACTGTGCTTTGAGATTATTCACAATTATAGCAGACTGTTTCAATGGATAGCAAAGCTATCTCTTTCTGAACATTTGTCTTCATTTTCATGAAGTGACTTATGATGGCTGCTTGCAATAATTTCTGTGGTGGAGTGTTTATGTGTATTCATGTATGTTTGTTTAATGTGAAGAGGAATATAAAAATCTTGGTTCTTCATTAAACATATATCTTTTTAGTATATTTTTTTAATCCTGTTTTATTTCCTAGGTAACAGATTATAACATCTATCATTGCATAATAATATACTTACAAATGGAATGTTAATAACATTTATTAATTTAAACTCTAAGGTCTGTGTCTTGTTAGTAAACAGTGCAGAAAATGAGATTCATGTTAGAGTTTTCCTTGGCATAATATTTCATCAAGAAGTGTCTAAAAATACTTTTGTGCATCTAAGTGGACTATAATTCTTTAATTATATAGATGAATATCTGCAAGAGAAGGACACTTACTGCTGTTATTGGTTGCCTTTCTATATTTTAAAATGAGAGATTAACAGAATCTAAAAATAGAATGTTTGCTGCAGTCATGGTAACACACATTTCAAAATTTGCAAATGTTAGCACACAATATTTTAGCTAGGGAAAGATGATATATCAGATAAGCTCAGCACAGATTAAATATTAAGCCTTTTTCTTTTGGGCATTTTTTGCCTCTGAGCAAGTTTAGAAGTTTGTATATTCTGAAAAAGTAAGATCCAACCCAGTTATGACTAGTAACAATATTAATATTAGGCATTGGAGCAGACAGTATAGTGATTTATTCTTTTTTGTTAACTGGAAGTATTTTGATTTTCCATTTATTGCTATTTATTTATCTGTATGGAATAAATGAATCCATATACAGCAGCCACGGCCATTCCTCAGATTGATTATATTTTGTGTGAGTGTCTTAGCAGGTGACTGCAATGAGCTATAGATTCTGCTTTGGAGCTTTAGTCCTCCACTGGCTAGCTACACAGACTGACTACCAGGCTTGCTTTTGCTTCCTTTGTGTGAAAGGATGGCAACAAGAGCTGTGGGTTCTCGTTATGTTGTCTTCAACAGATTTCCTGCTGATGGACTGGGAAACAACATTATTGCCACAAAGAGGATACTCTGTTTGGTACCTACAGTCATTTACTTGGAGGAAAAAAGAGAAGACTTGATTTTACCTTTCAGACAGTAGGAAATAAAGTAGAAGATGACAAAACTACGTTTAAGTCCTAGTACCAAAGTTTGTCATAAATGACCACATAGAAGAACTTAAGTAAGGCAAACAGAGTTTGGGCATGACCACAGCACAGAGCTTTAAGTGACTGCAAGAAATCCAGGACTTTTGGTGGAAATAGGGTCAGAGCAGTGTCAGACCAGGCTATGAATCCTTCAGAGAGAAGAATCCTGCTTGTAGCATTGTCCTTGTGTGTCAATTCCTACATAACAATCACGAAACTCCTGTGACACAATTTTTCTGAAGACATCTTGTCATCTCTGCTTCTATTCACTCTTCCTGCCTTCAAGGAGGAAAGTTTCTGAAAATACATCAACAAGTAGATGAATATATGTACAGAAGGTTGATATGAATGTAGACAAATAATGAATTTTTCAAGGGCTTATCAGTATTTTACACCCCATGCTGTCATATAAAACTGAAATGTGAGAGACACTAGAGAAAGTTCTTTGGTGAAGAAATGAGAATCAGACTGGGGAATAAATCCATTGCTAATATTTTGAGATTTGTTTATTGACTTGTCTGCTGAGGCAAGAAAATAAAATGAAAATTATGCTAATTAGACCTGTACATAGAAAAAATGTTACACTGGCTTTTTTCTAATCCTTTTGGTCCCATGGGAGCAAAGCTTTAGCATGAAAGAAAACAGAAAAACTGGTAGCACAATAAGATATTTAAATAAATACTGGCTTGCAAATGATTTGCAGGTGTCAAATGATCTAACATCTGCAAGGAGTTTGTGTCACGACCTTGCTGTTCATGAGTCCCTTCCAGAGCAGCTAATATTTTGTAATTGAATCAGCTGCTAATGCTCTGGAGTTTCATGTTTCGTTAATTAGAAAACTGTTGTACAGTCTTCTTTTGTCTCAATTACACTGCTACTGTATCTCATTTACCTTGGTTACAGAAGACAGTAATGTTTTTCCAAAGTATTTTGTAGATGGGAACATATGCAAAGTGGTCATTTTCCTTGCCCTCCTGTTACCTGGAAAATTAACATTAAAAAAGGGGTGATAGGTTTGAGAATTTGTATTTCCCTTTCCCTCTCCCTTTCCTTTTTTATTTTTTCCTTTTTTTCTTTCCTTTTTTTCTTTTATTTTTTCTCTTTTTCGTCTTTGTTTAAATGCCCTATATTGCAGAGTATTATTAACTTGCTTAACTGATTGATCTCTCTTACCTATTTATACATGTTGACACTGAAAGGAGTTCTTACCAAAAAAAAAGCAGATTGATTTTATGGGGGTATAAGGAAGCTGTTAAAAGCTTAGCCGATGATATGAATGTTTTGATCATATCTAGAGGTCCCAGATGAGCTGGGAGATGCAAAAAAAAAAATCTTACTTTAAGAGTTGTATGTGGATAGAAGATAGGGATAATATTAGCTTTACTTTTGACAGGGAATAAAAGAACAGAGATATTGAAAATTGGATTCAGGAGGATGATTTGAGATACTTAACTTCTAAATTTAAGCAAGACTGACATGCTAAACTCCTTTTGTTTCCAATTCATAGCAAACAGACAGTTTTGGAGGCAGAGGGTCTTATATCTAAATCCCACATGGTAGAGAACCTTGGAATAGACTGTGTCTATCACATTTTTGAAAACTCATCTGTAGGTATGTAATAAGCACCTAGGCCAATAAGTATCTAACAGGTATGCCATTTGCTTAAAGAAAGAAAATTTGCTTCTTTTTCATACTATTTAGAATTTTAAAATACTCTTTTGTCATATTTCAAATATAATATGCTTTTGTTTTCATTGAAACTACACATCATCAGAATAATCTTTAAAGAACGGATTTTATACAGGTATCTACTCCTTTAAACCTTCCTATTCTCTGATCTGTGATGAGATCCTGGTCTGTCTCCACTTTAGGAATGTAATGTGAAGATGGATGAACACCTGTGAAATTGTAGTACAGTAGCACATGGTAAAACATTATGAAAAACATTTGGTGGATGCTAGACAGAAATATGTGCAAGAACTGGTTTGTTTCTGTTGTCTGTTCTGTCTGTCTCACTGATGTTCCAAGCAGTTTCTATAGGCCCCTGTTCTGCACATTGTGAGGCAAAAAAGTAACTAACCCCTGAAGAAAAGAACATGTTTGGATCTTCATTACCCATTGCAAGGAAAGCAGAAAGATACACAAGTCTACTGTTGATAATGTTTTTAATTCCTCCTTTATAGGTAATGATATTATCAGTGTTCTTACCAAGCTCTGGGGTTTATTTTACAAATCCTATTTACAAGATATCAGTAAAAGTTCTTAGAGGAATTAGGATTACTCACCCAAACAAGGGATAGGATTGCCCTGCAGCTGTAACAAATATTGAATAGCTGGATGTGGAATCAGATTTAGTCAATAACACTTGTAAAGTCTATCATAATCTGAGAAACTGAGAAGTCAGCAGAACTCATTTGGTTTGGGGTTTTTTTTCCATTCAGAAAGCTTTGAATTGCCTCAGGTACCCATGGCATTTCATACCTAAGAAGTATAAGCATACACTGTATTTACAAAGTCTGTCTTCATTTCTTTGAACTACCTGCACCTTTTTGGCAAAAAATCCCAGGTATATGTTAGTTTATTTTCTTGTAGGTTTTGCAACGTTAGTCATTCTGTAGCTGAAAAGTATTCTGATTTACTAGAAATAAATACTCTTACCATAAATATATCAAAGTCCCACTAATTAATTTGCTTGCTTGTTTTGCTCTTACTGAGCATATTGTCAATATTTGCTTTCTCTTCTGCAGCTGTACTAACACCCTAATGCTATTTTGTTACCTTTTAGCCCAAATGAGGAGCATTTGTTTTTCTAGCTCACCAAAATATGAACAGATTTCAATTCTCAATTTGGTGTCACTTGTAGTATTCTGTAGAATTTCATGCAAAAATAATGAATAACTAAAGACAAGAGAAAAATTATATATTCCTTATAGGTGGTGATGTCTGTGATTTCAACTTGCATGGACAGAAAGTCTAATGAAGTCCTCAGACACTCTGTGGACATTCTCTGTAAGTCTTTCACTCTTTCAGTGACAGTGATGTATCAGATATACCATGAAGATCAGTGTTGCAGGAAGTAAAGACATCTCTTTGGTTATATGGACACCAAAAATAAAAGATGATCATAATATGAGTTTTTCTTAATTGAAAATGTGCCCTACTCCATGAGTACAATGGTGCAGTGTTTGCATGCTCCTGATCATATGCCATGGATGAGACTACCCAGTTGTTCAATTCTTCCTGCCCCACCACTTTACATCAGTGTGCATCTTTGTCTTAATATGTAATATTCCAATTTTTATTATTATTAATAAACTAGCTTTGTTTTTGTTATTTTTTAGTATTACAATAAATGTTGAGACATCAATTAAGACAAGAGACTCCTTATGTTAGACAATGAAAAACTCAACCAGTTTGCCTCTGATTTTGATAGGTGAGAGATTTCCTCAGGTGGACCACCAGACTCTTGGATATACGACACAGCCCACATTGCTGTGTTCTCCACGGTAAAATATGTTATAGTTTTCTATTGTTCATGGTGTTTTCACACACCTTTTTTATGTCAGCTTTTGACGTGTCTGTCTCCTGGAAGTAATAAACAATATGCTGACAAAGATCTGAGAAGACTGAGAAGAAAAGGTGACAGTGTCTAGGCATGCTCTGATTTATGAGATTAACTGGCAGTTCAGAGCAGAAAAATAACACAAGCAATTGTTGATATGATGTTCTGACCCAGTGCTATAAGGCTAGGAAACAGAACACAAGATTAAAAAGATGAAAGATTCATCTTATGTCCTTGTCACTGTGTATGCATATTGGCTGCAGGCAGCAGAAAAGTGAACACAAGCCCAGCAGCCCACAAGCTGCATCACATCTCAAGGCATACCCAAAATCAGTAGTTTTGAAGTGGCTCTGAGTTGGTGGGAAAAAGATGTACCTCTGGCTGGCCTCGGAACTGGAAGGTCCTAAGAACACTGTAATTACAGTACAGTTCAGAGCTAGTTTTCATTTCCATAACCCACTTTAATATATCTCACATTACATTATCTGAATGATAATATAACAATACCAGTAACAATAAAATGCTTCCTGTCAGCAACAGAAAAATATAAAATGTCCAGCATAAAGTCTTATTGCCAGATAAGTGAGAGAAAATAGACACTACTGCAGAGGAGATTTACAGACAATTCTGTTTATTCTCCACAATATATGAAATTATGTGGAATTAGAATATATCATAAGGCTGACATGAAATCAAATTAGCCTCAATTAGTTGTTTGGGGTTTTTCAAAGAAGGAAACTATCAGAGTGTTTGTCACTTTGTTTGTTTTGATTTGTTTGGGGTTTTTTTAAATATTATAATGTAATTTGAAATGAGTATAGAATAAAAAATAAAATACATATTTGCCTGTATACTAGATTTTTAAGATGAAAACAAGATCCTTTTACTTAACACTTAACTTTTTTTTCTCATATGCATACTTTCTGCACACAGCACTTCAAAACCTTTGAACTGAAAGCAGATTCATATGTTGTACATCTATATAATCTAGAAACCTCCAGAGGGAAGTTTCATCCCTTCATACCAAACTAGTAATTATCTGCAATCCTGAGCACGAAGCTAGCAATTGATCCATGTCTCGTATTTGCTATCATGAGTGTCCCGATTTCACATTTCCACGTCGCAGGCTAACATGCATTTCCTAAAAAACTTGAGCTAGGACATATGGGTTTAGTGTGTGTTTGTGTGAGAGAGTATTCATTACAAATAAATATTCTAAATATTCTTTGAAATAAGTGTTTCCTTTCCCAAGGTATAATAGTTTATTTTTCTCCTTTGAATGTAAAATTTTACAAGGTTTTGAAATAAAGACACAGAAACATTCTTCTTTTTTTTTTTTTTTAAAGTGACACTATTTCTGTATTTCGGAGACATTTCTGACATTTACATTGTGCAAATGATGCAGAAAAGCCTTGTTTTCATAAGCCAAATGCCCTTTCTATGCGAGAGCTGGAAACATCTGTGTAGAGTATGTATTGGAAGTCCTTGGTCATGACATGCTATGACAGGGTTTAAACTGTCACAGAAACTTGCCTTAGAATTACTCCAATCAGCATCATATTCAAATCTTTGTGGGCAGCTACTTCAGAGCTGTTCATGGATATATGTGGACTATGGGTAGAGATTATCAGCAAAGTCACCACATAGACAAGTCCCAAATTGTGGTGTATAAGTCATAATGCATAGAGCCATCCATTCTCCAGTGAAACCCCCCACATGTGGAAGCAGTATATCTTTGTTTATTTTCAAAGACAAGTAAAGGTAGGAGATGTTGTAGCAAATAACTACACTACTTTTAAGTTTGAGCTGGTGACTATACTTGATACTTGTCTTCCAACACACATTAGTGCTACCTTGTGTACCTCTGCAATTGGATTCATTGGTGTAGTTAGTTTTTTGATAAAATGGTTGTAACGTGAGTGAGAAAGCTGTGGTGTTGATTCACAGGCATAACTATATTAATACATAAATCTGCATGTGAAGGGCTGAAAATGTTAGTACATTTAAAGTGTAAGTAAGATACTGTTGATCCTCTCCAGAGAAGGAAAATTTCTCTGTCCCTTCATTACTTTAATGTTTTCTGTTAGATTTCAGTCATCACAGCAAAAGCCACAACATTTATCATTAGAAAGTCTGACTTTCTACTGCATATACCCACCAGTGCACTTTGCTATTCCGCTCTTCTCTCTGCAGACAAAGTACCCTGCAGAATACACAGGCTTTAACAGAACTGGAACAACAAATCCGCTCCACATTTTTATGGCCTTCCCTCTCTAGTTCTCCAATGCACCATCCAGTGTTTGTTCTGAAGTAGGTTTAAGTAAATTACAACATCAGCCCTCTTGCATGGTCCATTAGTGACAAATGCCCAAAAGTCATACAGTTACTTCTTCATATGCCTTTCAGGAAGTCCTGTAGGGCTCCAGATAATTTATAGGTGACCCATCTCTTATTTAATACCAGCTCTGCTTACAGAGAGGTTGACATAGGTGATCACCAACATAAAGAAGAAAATACCAACCTCACAGAGCTAATCAGTAATAAAGCTTCCTCTGTTTCTTGGAACTCCAGATATAGGGAAAATGTCTCTTGATTTCTGTAGGAAAATGTACGCAAGCAGGTTTTATGGGGCACTCAACTGAAGTAAAATGCTGTCTGCAGTAGGAAATATTGAAGGTTTCTAAAGGAATGTGTAATGAATTTTTCACAGGAGGTTATTTTCTTACATAAAATAAAAGCTAATTAAAATTCTCCAAGAAAGACTTTTTTTCCTAATGTGCCACTTCTGATTGGTCAGCTTTGGAATTTGGAATTTGAAAGGCATTTGGAATTTGAGTCAGTCTCATATAATAAAGCCCCACAAGATACAAAAGGAAATAGATCTAAATCTCTCTTTGAAAGACTGGGTGAAGAACAAGAACCAGAGAGTGCTATTATGACTAAAGAATACTTTGAAAAACAGGTTGAATGACTAATTTCCTCACTTGAACCTCAACACCCATATTTTTATGCATCTGATCCTGATCTTGTTTCTATCAAGTTCCCTGTACAAATCCACTGGCAGAAACCTGGGCTGCATAGGAGCAATTTTGTGCATACAAGAAAGCAGAGCTTGGCATAAGGGCAGAAAGTGGTAAGTAAATGAAAAAACTTCAGTGGTTCACTGTCTTGTACCCACATCTTCAATTCCAAGTTCCTTTGGTGACTTGGGATTTCCTAAAGCAATCTGTAGATTTCCCATTTATGCATACAGACAAATACTGAGGAATGGAAAGACAGGGCAGATGAACAAGTGAGTGGGTTAGGAATTATTTTTGCCTCTCCTCTTTTTGCCTTTGTCAGAAAGGCAATATAGACTGGGCTGTATCATTCAGTGAACTGAAGTGTCAAGAAGACACTTAGGCTGCAGAGGAAGTGAGTTTCTGGGCTGCAGTGAATGGGTTATCAGTGTGGTGAGAAGCAGCAGACAGACGTTCAGGCCCCTGCTACATTAAATGTTTGAAGATCTGCAGAGAAAGTATTAATCTTCAAATATGTGTTTTTTGATACTGCATGGTCTGATTCAAATATTGTGAGCTTGCACCCAGCTTGCTGGGGATATGTACTTTTCTGTGATACTACTGTTGTTTTCTCCATGTGAGACTCAAGCAGCTGTCTTTGAAGACAAACTCATGGATGAACTTCCAATGATTAGACTCCTCTCACTGTAGAGATGGTGGCCTGTATCTGATCAAACAGGTTATTTAAGACACCACAGTGCATACCCTTTCCTTCACATTTCACAATTTTATAATTCAGGAGAATATTTTCCTTAATTTCCCAACTATGTTGGCATTAGTATCAGTATTCGTGTACATACAGTTCTTGCCTCAGGGCTGAGATTTCTACCACATGAAAACATACAAGACACATTAAAACATTAAAGTACTTTGTACTTGTAGTCAGAGTGTTTTGATGAAGCTCAGTTGCACACTGGAAGACTTATGAAGTCTTAGGCTTGTTCTTTTAAGTGCTGGTCCAATCTTTCTCTAGGTAGGCAGTTTGCTGAAAGTACCTCTAAAGATTATTTTTCTGCTGATCTTTCCTGTGATCAATAAGAAAACTTGACAAAAACTTGTTCACAGGAAGAAAAAGCTCAAAGAGGCAAAGGGGTTGAGTAGAAAAGCAGCAAAGGGCATCAGTAGAAAAACTTAGCAGATGTCAGAGATGCTTCTGCATCAGTTTCTCTATAGGTAAAATATTTATGATATCTCAAGAACTCTCTTCCCAGGTGGGTATGACCTGGATATCAAATTAATCACAAGGGAAGAAAAAGAATTTAGGCTTCATGAAGATACCTTGAATCTTCAGAATACTTTCTGTATATTTATAGAGGCTACTTTGTGAGAGTGGTCTTATGCCTTTGCTTTTCACGTCTACTTGTACCTAATAGATTAAAATAGCTTCATTGACTCAGGAACACAACAGCTTTGACTTCTAACAACTTGCTTTTGACTGAAATTGCATCTCAATTTCAATATTCTTGACTTTTCTAGTTTTTCTGTTTGTTTGTTTGAGTTGATTGTAATAGTTTCATAAGGAAGAGCCCAAACTAGCAACATAGCACATGCAGCTCATAGTAATCCCGACAGAGGGCTGACTGAGATATTTTGGGGGTCATACCCCATCTTTACCTTTGCCTTTCAGTTCACAAGTTGCTGGTTCACAGCTTGTTTTACTATTGAAGTCAGCCACCAGAGAGTTGGGGTGAGTGTGCCAGATTGCAGGGCTTGTTAGGGAGAGCCTTTACTGCAACATCCCACTCCCACAAAGGTCAGGGGCCACATTCTCCTGGTAGGAGACCTGCCAGGAGGGCTTGCTCTGTGGTCAACAACAGGTGGAAAAGATTAACCCTTTGAGAGTCATACCCCTTAGCCCATCAGGGGTCATGACATTGAAGGCATGGTCTGTTGTCATCAGTGAAGAGTCAAGCTGCAGTACTGGATTTATTAGGTACATCACAAGGCACTCTGTGAAATAACATTTTCCTGTCTCTGTATTTGTTCGGCAATTCCCTAGAGCTGATTCAGCCAAATGAATTAGAGAAGTGCAGTTAAACTGATTAGTGACTGAAAGCCCAGTAATTTGTTTATTTACCAGGGTTAAATTTATACGTCGTTTTTCTTGAATTGTCTTTGCTCTCCTGATGGTAAGTTGTCTCTACTTTTTAAAATTTCAGTACTCAAGTGGAATATATTGCTTAATTAAAGCAGTGTTATAAATGCATGTATTCATTATACGTGTTATAAATTCATTCAGATATTGGTCAGGATCATGATCTTTGGAACATCAGACACAAGTCTGCTTCCTTTTTGATTTCTAAAGACTGGCAGGGAGCAATGGAGTTTGGTGCAATTTTTGTTGGCTCAGCTTTGCAGTGTGACCTTGTAATTGAGGTCCTTCCCATTGGGAACTGCAGCACAGTTCATCTGAAACATCATGAAATTCAGTGCAGGCCTACATTACCATCCTTATGGGAGCTCTTACAAAACCACTCTGGAACTTTCCACATGGACTTTGTTCACTACCCTGCAATAACCCTCTCCTGTGTGGGGAGAGAATTTCTCATGCCTTGCTAAGCAAGCTAATTTTCTCTCCCTCATCAACATTTTATTTCACTTTTTTTTTTCCTTTTTTTTTCTCCCACAGGAAGCAAAAATGGGTGATTCAAGCTCAAACTCAGTTGAAAACAAGGACAAAATTCTTGACTAAAGGCTGAATTCAGAAATACTAAGATTTCACCCAGGAAGCATGGGAATAAAGCTTGTACTTATCAGACATCTCAATTCAGGCTGTGCTCAAGGTGACTATCTCATATTTGATAATACTCCTCTGACATGTTAGAACACTGCAAGTGTAAAAAAACCACAAAGTCAGTGTTTCTCTGGGCCTTAAGCATTTCTCTCTGAAATATCAGTATGGTACTTTTTGAGTCTCAAGTCTTCAAATACTAAATGGTCTATCTGTGCTGAGGTTTTTATCACTACGAGAATGCTTCACTATCTATATAATCATTTGCAACTAAATGTTCTACAAAAACATAACTAAAGCATAACATACAAGGTAGTGTTTGGGAAAACATTTCATTAATACAGAAAAAACCCTAATATGTACACTTTAAAACAGTGGTTATAAAGGAGGTCCCCTGACAATAGCTGTCTGTGCCATATTTCTATGAAGAGCAGAAGAGCCATGTTACTAAAAATGGAAAACAAAACGGGAAAGCATTTTTCCAGCTGTCATCACTTTGTTCTCTATTAGAGTACTATGTATTTAGTTACAACTAGTGCTTAGTTTCCTTATTGTTTGTTTAGATCTTTTATATAGCAACAATGTAGTGAAAAATATTATGAAAAATAGGGAAAAGGGTTTTGATACAAACCCAGATATGAACAGCCTGACTTTGGATAACAATGCTATCCATATGGTTTCCTTCTTCCAAGCAGAAAAGATCAGATTCACTAACCATACACTGAAATTATTTAGGCTTGGCTTTTAGCACATGCTAGCAGAATGCAGGTATTGCAATAAGACATCTTAATGCAGTGAGACTTGAAATACTCCTTTTAATTGCTAACTGCAAACATATTTTCTTCTTTTCCTCTGCAGTTATTGCAGATAATGAGTGTGGTCTTTTTAGTTAGTTCAGATCCAAATGGCAAGACTTGTTGTGGAAAGAAGTTTTAAGTAAAAAACATTGGGCATGGGTGTCTCTCAGGTTTTTTGAGGACACAAACCCAGTCAGCCAAAAAGATGAAGTATAGAGCTTATAAATCTATGCCTATGTCATAGTTCCAAGAGGCATGATGTTGTACCAAATTATTCTTTCTTAAAACAAACAAACTCTTTAAGATTTTCAAGTAGACTTGAAAATATGATACGGAGATTTCTGTGCTGTCTACAAAGTCCTGGAAATGGCTCCATGCATTTCTGGGATTGTTTGCTAAGACTACATCCTTAGCCATGCCCAGGAGTTTTTTGAGATATATATAACTGACCTGGATCATAATAATGATTGTTCTATCAATTTACTAGTTTGGGTGCCTGAATGTTAGTTACTTGCCATTATTTAATTTACTAGTAGAGCACTAGTACCTAAGATATCTGCTGGTCAACATAACTCCACAGAAAATTTTCTGCCTGGAAATTTTATGGGTCTGTGGCAGATCCAGCACATCGCTCCATTATTGAATATATTGTTTTAGTAAATTGGTAGAGAGCTCATCTGTGGCCATAGCAGATGAAGGAAGGAAGAAGGGGAGTTTTAACTCTGATCGCTGTGAATCCAAATCACATACCTTTTGAGTGTTGTTCAAACACTGTTATAATACAAAACCTGGAAGGTTTCACCAACCTTTAGAGGATATTCTTTAAGAAAAATTGTGCAGGGACATGAATAGAAATAGTAGGGCAATTGTGACTCATGATACCATTGCAAATAGATCTGTCCCACCTTAAATGCCTCACTTTCCAAGAGGTTCTGACTTGCACATGGTCATTATTAGGAGTACCATAATAGATGGGAAAGAAGGTATAAAGCTCACAAGGAAAATTTTGTGTGATTTCTCAAATTGCCTTTTCTTTTTCTTTTTTTTTTTTTTGCACCAGAAGAAGAAAAAAATAATAAAAAGAAGAAAAATAAAAACCAGAAAAAGTTAGAGAGGCTTTTGATTGTTTTTTTCATGACAGAAGAAAAAAGTGACATGGCAGAAGAACTTTAATGATCTTTATGGGTCCCTTCCAACTCAGGATATTCTATGATTCTAACCTATGATCTGCTCAAGAAGGGCACAGGATTTGATGCACCTCCTCAAGAAGACTCTGTGAAACTTGACCTAGATGAGGGCAAATTCTCTGATGTGAACCAGACAAAGGAGGAATCTATTCTTGAATTTTAGAGTCCTGGAATTTATTTTTTTTTAAAACTTATTATCAGATCTTTAGCAGCTTCTATCAAGATGTGTAGATTAGTGTCCAGTTTTAAAAACATTTTTCTTTGTCCATGTCATCAAAAAGTTTTATAGAAAAGAGATTAAATGAATTTCTAAGAGCAAAAGAAAAGAATTAGCTAACTGAAAAAAAACTTACAAGCATAAAAACTATAAGCTGAAATATAGAGACAGTCACACTCACTGGCTGAGCCATGTGAAAGTTCCTTTCTGAATTCATATTTAAGTTGACTTAGACTTCTGTGTCGTCTTCTTCCAAAGCAGCTGTATAACCTCCAAAATGTGCCCTTTCTTACCCAGCAACTTACCCAGTGGCTGAAGATATTTCCATACTCCATTTTCACTGTCTTGAGGTTGCTGTGTTCTTTCCTATGATGCTACTTACAGTGGGAGAGAGAAGGATGTGAAAGCTCTTGGGAAATGGACTGACCCAGGCATTTCCAAGATCTGTGTAAGTGTTAATATTGTATAGCAAAGTAAATAACTAACGTTGCATTTCTATGTTTGATTCAGAGCTAGATGACTTGGCTGGAGAATTTGCTAGAGGTTTCACAACCTGGATCCAATTGTTCAGACCCAGAAAATAGCAAAGATCTACAGTGACTTCAGTGCCACTCCAAAAGGAAAGAAGTTGCTTCCATCTGTGATCCCATTGCAAGATCTGAGTTCATATTAGAATTAGTCACTCAGCTTGACACATGAAACATCAGCAAATATGCTGAATAGCTCTGTTTTCTACCTACAGTGTACAAAACATTTCAGAAAGAAATAATTCTGATTGAAATTGATGCTATCATGATAATAAATGCATTAGAGGAAGGATACAGGAAGGAAGAGAGAAAGAAATAATGATAGAGAGGAAAAGATAAGTGTTTAAAAAATCTATCTAGAGATTGTATGCCTTCTAAAACTGGTATTTTCTTCTCATTTTTATTTTGTTGTTATTATATTTGATTAATTATTTACATAGCACTATATATATGCATACATTTTTCAGAAGTGAGGTATTATTTATCCAGTAAGTACTATGTAAATCAACTTGCAAGAACTGTTAAATATTTATAGTCTGACTGGAAGGTTAGAAGAAGTGCAAGTTGTAGGGATTGCAACTGCATAATGATAACAACAGTATAACCAAAACCACAAACATTTCTGAGGTCAAAAACATTTACTGCTTTCTAAATTTTTTGTCTTGTCCCAAATCCCAAGATTTGAAAAAATACATTCTCTTAAAATGTATCTGTTACATTCCACTGGCCTAGTAAATTGCAGCTTGCCTCTCACAAAGCTTTCATGGTTGAGATTTGGTCTGAATTCTTTAGCACTTCAAAGCAAGACTGAAGAAGAGTGTGTCAGTAATTTACTGTGTCTTTGCATCTGTCATCTTGATTTTCCTCACCATAAAGCTTTAAATCTTGGACCTGGAAAAGGTGGAAGCAAAATGCTGGTGCAGCTCTCTCCTCTTCCCACTATCCTTGCAGAAAAGAGGGGAGAATATAAAACTCGGAGCATACAACTCTCTGAAATAAGAACTGTTTTTTGTTTCAACATAACTCTTTCAAGAGTTAGCAGATGTTTCAAATTGGATCTTCTAAAATGCTGATAACTGTGCATATCTCAAACTCCAATCCTTTCCAGAAGTCACTTTACTTCCGAAATATTTATAAAAGGACCACATGGTGAATTTGTTCTTGGAGTTGGGGGAGGGAGGAACACAACGATGTATCAATTTATAGCTATTTCCATTTGCTTTTAATACTTTTCACCCAATACTTACTTTCCACTGAAACTGTAGCATTCTTCACTTTCTGGATTAAAATTATAATCTTGCATTATTATTTGAGCACTTATTGAATTTGTTCCCATTAATAATCTCAAAAATAATAACAGTAAGTAAACTTGCATGTAAGTGTGTCTCAGATACATAAATTTTTACTTTTTTATCCTTCACTTCTCTAATTTACAGCTGTTTGCTTCCCTACTGAATTGTACCTGTGTTTTATGAATAAACTGAGAAACTGAAAGAAGAATAGGCTGTCACTTCATCAGATTGGAGGAAATACTTGCTTAATTACTTAAGAGATGTTGCTGTCTTTCTTGAATCCCGTTTTATGTCAGGAAGCCAAGAAAAATTATAGTAAATACACCTTCGCAAAAGGAAAACTAGAAAGACTCTGCCTAGCTAAGCTTACGTCACTTTCTGCGTATCAGGACAACACATACATGATGGGATCTTCACAGGACAGCGACCTCCGTGTTTGTGGTGAGCTTCACAGGAGGAACCAGCAACAGAGACTTGGTCAATGTGACACTTTATAATGCACAGAGAGAGGCCAATTAGGTCCGTATGCCTGCGATTCCTTTCATCTAATTTCAATCAGATAAAAGAGCTGTTTTGTCAAAGTAAAGCTCCTTTTCTAGTCAGTGGGAAGAGATAAGCATCTCTAAAGGCACGCTGTTCTACACATTTTACACAACTAATGTGGTGATCTGAGATCTTCCGGAGGTGCTCATCTCTCCCTGTTGCCTCGAGAAGGAATCTCAGTGGTTGGATGGGTCACACTCTCAGGTGCTTGAAGGAAGGAAAATTTAATCCCAGCCAGTCAGAAACAAGGACAAAACCTAGAGGCATCAGTCTGGCAGGTATACTGAGAAAATACATATGGCTTAAACTGTCTATTACATAACACACCACACACTGATGGATGTGGGGGAAAGATCAGCCTGCATGGCAAACCTGGATTCCGTTTGTACTGACAGTGTAACATTGTCTGCCCTCAATTGTTATGTACCTAAATTTAAAAAATAATAGACCAATAGCTGATTCCTTTATCTTGTGTATAAAAAAAACTTCAGGAACCTGTTATGAAAAATATGTCTGACACAATCCTTCTTTATATATAGCTATCATATATTGGTTAATATGAGATAGTGGTATCATCAGGAAGTTGTAGTTCTCATCTCTCAGCAGTTTTCATATTGATATGGTGATGTAAGTGATATAGTGATGTGGTTCAGGACACCAGTTCACTCAGTAGATGAATTTTGATAATGTACATGTTTCCGAGGAAAAAGTTTATGTTCACAGGGAAGATGGAATCAAAGTGATATCATAGCACATTTCATGTTATCAACTATGAAAGAAAGGATTTCAATACTGGATCTGTTTCTCAGGCATTCAATTTGAGGAAAAGAATTAGCATTGCAAAGAGAAAAGGGAGAATAGTGACTTTTTTTCTTGTGCATTCATTGTCTTGAATCAGCCTATTGTCTGGGTCTGTACGTGTGTGGGAGTGCAATTCACTGGTGGTTGAATTCAACTCTCAGTTCTTTCAGCTGTGTTTTGAGCCTCTGATTTCCTATATTTCTCCCAGTAGTTTTAATAATGAGGGAGATTTTAGGACAATATGCTCTAGTTTTCTGCATTATTGAGCTTTCTTCATGGTCTCTCCAGAACAACAAAATAATTACTAAAGCTTCAACAGTGTGAAACTAATGCATATAGATAAGTGTCAGCATCAGAAAAGACCCCAAGAGACTGCTGGGAATATACAGTATTCCATATCTATATAATGGGAAAATGTGATATTCATGTAGTCACACAATTTGCAATGATTGAGGCACTTGTTTTAATAATATCCCCATCTAGTACACTTTTAAACCTGGAGGCAACATGCTTTGATCTTTTGTCTCTAACTCCTGGATCTGCTGGCATTGACATAGGATTGGTCTCTTCCCTTCAGTGGCACTTTGAATATAGGTATAGGTTTCCCTCCATACATATATGGATTTGGGTGCACAAATTCGTGTATATGTGTAGAAATCCACAGTTAGGAGGTCTCACCCTGAGACATATACTGCTTTTGGCCACCAGATTAATTCAATAGTCACCTCTGTCAATAGACTGAAAGATAGGGAAATGGCAGCTAGAGGCAGTGGTGACAAGAACGCTGTACAGAACTAGGAAAATATGACAAAACCCCATCAGATCCAGATAAAAGCAAGGCAAAGCAGATTCAAACTAGAAACAAGCAACAAGCCTTTTAAAACATAAGGATAATTAATGCTTAGAATATTTCCTGAGAAATGTGCTAAATGTCTCACTAGACTAGAACATCCTATTAGTAAAGGTTCCAGTGATTGCTGATCTTCAAGTCTATTAATTTAAATACCAGACTTCAAATTAAAGCATTTAGGAAAATAAAGAACATTTCTTCAAAATTCAATGCAAGTGAGCAGAGGAAGTGGTGCAGCCTGACAGCTGAGCAAATGCCAGTAAAAATGAACTAGAAAGACAACGGGTAAATACATCAGTAAACCATAGAAAGAGATCAGAGGATTTTGCTTCTCCATTGACAGAAAAGGCAATGTTACTGCTGTGTTCCCTTATTTTGCACTGGCTTGCCTTCATTCCCATGGATTGTGTAGTAGAAAATGAGAATTTCCTGTGTGGAATAACAATGTAAATGGTAGATAGTTTGCCTGCAGAAGGGAAGAGTAAGGAATTTTCCCACAAGTATTGGTAGAAACACAAATTTATAAGGCAAATAGTCTATAAGGGCTAAATTGTTATCGAAATCAGGGAAATTAGATGTGCTTTGTGATTGTGATAAGCACTGAAAAGAGAATGAGTTTTGCTCTTTGCATAAAACATATATAAAATATGTTCCATTCTTTTTCTCCATGCTCTTGCTCCAGCCAAGTATCTTTAATGTCTTATTAGATGACTCTGAAAAAGGGAGATAATTTAACATGGCATAAAGCTCTGAAGAGATGGTTTCAAAGGAGTCAGTAATAAATAATGCATAGTATCAATAGCTGTTACTTAAAAAATGATTCACTGATTCTAAATGGAATATGCATCTATCCCAAAGGTATTGCCTTGCCTACCCAGTTCCTCTTTCCATCTCATTCATAGTTTCACATATTCGGGGAACTACAGTGTAACACATTGAGGTTACGTAGCTGTGTTTATGAAAAACCTTCTAACTTCTTATCAAAAACCCCACAAATCCCATATATAAGCCAGTAAACATCTTCTGATGTGCAAGAATTGAAGTGATTTTCTGAATATGTCATAAATTAACTTCTCACTGCAGTTTGCTGGGAGGTACATCAGTGGGATGTGTGACTTGGGAAAGGCCAATCACATGGCTATAATAATAGATATAATCTTGGCCTACCCTACTGTGTCCAGAAGGAGGTTTACCAGGACTGTTCTGCATTAATTGCGCTTTAGACAACTCTACAGTGTAATAAACCAATGATCAGTGAAGAGGTAAATCTTATGTTGATCAGGCCACAGACATTTAGCTAAACAAACAAAAATGTGTGTGAGATTTATGTATGCAAATCACATTACTTCTAAGGAAACAGTGCTTTCAATATTGACAAGCAAGTGATTTGTTAGTTAGTGTATTGTAAAGATTGTTTAGGAAAAGGGATTATCCCTAGTAACAGTGGTTCAGTAATGCCAGACTGAAATCAGACCTAGCAAGTCTGTTTTCTGTTAGTAAAGTCATTATTCCTCTACTGTTATAATTTCTGATTTGCTCTCCTCGAGCATTCAATCCCAATGTGTCCCTTTGTTCCAAGTTTATTTTAACTTCACATGGGTTCCCTTCTATCTGATGGTGTTTTCACTCTGGTTTTCAGAAGACAACATGACCAATCACCTTACTGCCACCAGTTTGTGACACAGCTTTGAAATTAGCATCTCCAAAAAAAAAACCAATTGCAAAATTAAGCATCTTTTACTATAGGAGGATTGATACTGCATGGGACTCAAATGATGTCTGTGATCAAGACTGGACTTGAAAAATATTACTTTTGGATCATCCAAAAATATACACATAGGATGGGTTGTATAGGTGTGGGAGATGGTCCTGTTGCTGGGGGACCACAATAGTGACCCCAGAGGGGAGGAGTGACAGATGCAACAAAACTGGGATCAGCACATAAACTTCCTACAGACTGTGTAAAATTACGCTGTGGAGCTCAGCAAAAAACTTGGCATGTCAGTAAACTGTTGAAGAATAAAGAGTAAGGAGGCCAAGGACTGGAGAGGCTTTGGTCTTGTGGTGTGAGCAGAACGGGGACAAAGGGAATTGATGTTCAGTTCCTACTCCATTTGTGGGCAGCATTACATGGCTGAAAGTAAGCTCTTAAACTTACATTATGCCAGTGTTGCCCAGATATCAAATAGAGATGAGACATCTTAATGCCATGAGATTGTCTAAAAATACATTTATTACTGAAATGTTTCATTTTCAGATGTGGCAGATATATGATCTTAAAAGTACCTATTATTATAGAGGAGAAAAATGTAAGAAGAAACTATAGAATTTATCATGGGTTTAGTTCCCTGTTTCCCAAAGCATGAGTGGTGAAACTATCAAATGAACAAATGCCTATTTCATTTGCCTGCTTTTTGAAGTGGAAAATTAAATCTCAGTCACAAAATATTCTGAAAGTGTTATTTTTTTTTCCTAATTGATTTAAAACACTTGCTTTCTAAATCTGAAAAGTTGCAAACAACATCCACACTCTGATTTTCTTGAAAGAGTTCTACACCATATGTAAGCTGTTAGGCATCTGTTTTGTCCTTGTGTACATGTCAAATCATACTCCAGTTCAGTCTTGATTGTCCTATTGTGGATCAAAGCCATGTTTTGCAAAAACGCACGACGCTGAAGCTATGCTCACTTACAGCCTCACTGTTCATGCCTCCGAAATAAATTTTATCAACTTCCTTGCTTCAGCAAACAGCTGACATTTCTTTTGGCAAAATGAACCACAATAGTCCTGATCTGACGTCAACGAGCTGACAACGGGTTTGTAACAGATGAAGCTGTGTATTCTGCGGGTCCGGGGGCTGAAATGGGTGCTGTACACCAAACCACATGTAGCACTGCTGCTTTGAATTGCAACTGAAATTTTCACAGTGTGAATAATTTTGTACCTTTTTTATTCTCATCAAAATCTGGAGCTGGGTACTTAAAATCAATTATTTTGATTTTGAAATAAGTAGACATTTAAAATATCAGTGTTGAATATGCTGCATATCTGGTGTGCTTGTTCTAGGTGGGCTTTTTCTTGGAAATTGAGACATTCTGATACAACTTGATATTACACTTCTCTGGTAAATTTATTTACCAAATGTTTCTTAGCTTTCCATTATTGAATAAATAGAAGTGAATTATTTAATTTTCATTTTCCTTCCTTAGTGAATTGTGATTTTTGCAATGTTTGGACAATTTTTCTTCCATGAAAGCAGCAGAATATTTCTGTTCTTCTGTTAGGCCACCAGGCAGGCTGCTTTTGTTTAAAGAAGGATCATTTTATCATCTGTAGTCCTTCAGACAGCAAAAATTTAAAGGGTTTTCTTAGTAATGGAGAGTACATGTTTCTGCTTAAAAACTGAGCCCTAAGACATTTTTAAAAAAAAATCTTTAAATTGTAATTTTTATCAATTAAGTTATTTAATTCTTATATAAGTATAAGGAGTTCTAGTAGGGGAAAAAAAGATTATTTTAACTGTAGTCTGGAAGTTCAAATTCTAAGTATGCTTGAAAGACCATCTCACAGTTACTCATCTTCTTGTATCTGACTCAAGGTCCAGCTTACTCATGATTCCATCAGTTTTGCCTGTAATCCTTGTTGATCACCAAATTTTGATGTTCCAGTCTAACTTTAACTTCCTCTGTCAGCATTCCAGTTACACTGCACAGTGAGCCCTTCATGAGGTTGCACACCATAATGTCCATATCATGGGACCCAGCACTCATTAATATTTTGTTGATTTTACTGTTTCATCCAGTGCAGCTACATAGCATTTCCCACAAATTTACTCAGACATCATCTTCATAAATTACTTAGTCATGACTGGTTTCATCTTGTATAATGGACCATGTTATAACTCTTTTTAAGTCATCTCAGACTATCAGGAATATATGTTGCCCATCCGGAAATTACCTAAATAATGTTGCAGCCAACCTCCCCATAGGACATTTGTCTGTTCTCATTTAGCAACAGGAATAATAACGCCACAATGCAAGTTCTGAAAATCAAGATGATGTATATGTTTGTGTCAAGATCTTCCTCTTTTCTGAAATCTTAGGAAGTATCAACAGTCTTTTAAAAAAGTATTAACTGTCATACACAAGCCTGGCAAAACTCAAATTTGTTTGATGTCTTTGTCTGGTTTGGGGATCTAGAACTACCTGTGCACTTGGCCAAAAGTAATCTGCAGCCTAACATGGTAGACCAGCAAGAAAAAAAGTTTGTGGCCATCACTAGCCTTAGGAGGCCAAAATTCACAAAACTAGAATGATTCAAAAGGTCACAGGGGCATTTCTCTCCAAGTATTGGCAATAAGTAGGAGCTCCTATTTAGTTTTGTTGCAAGTAATACAGATAAAACATTCAGAAATGGACAGACTTATTTCAGGAATGATTACTGTCTGCTTTTTAATGATTCATGTAATTTGATTTTACTTCCTTGGAAATACTGTATTTTCTTAAATTTTCATTTGTCACTGCTCCCTTGGTAGAAATAGAGAACAGAAAATGTGCAAACATAAACATTTAACATAAGCTGCATTGCTTGGGACCCTGAATCAAATACAATTTCATATCTTGGGTTATTCTCCAATTTTGAGACTTTCAGGGGTTAAGGATTGCAATCCATAAAGCAACTGAGGAGTCTTTGTACTGAACATTACAGGCCTGTCTTGATACTGAATGTTGGGTTTAATGATTTTGCCTCCCACTTTTTGAAAAATGTTCATACAATTTTTTAATTATTATTTTTGACAGTATTCAAGCAAAAACTACCTCAGTTTTTCAAAGAACGAAGCACATAACCAGGCACACCATATGTGTGCTTGGCCACCAATTAATGACATAGTTGCATAATGGCATAGCTGCATAAACAGTGCTGAGGGAGGAGGTCAGTCTGAGAACAAAAAAATTATCTAAAGGCTATGATCTTGTTTATGAACAGATTGATTCATGTAAATTCACTCAAAGTTGAGAATTGTTTAATGATTCTGTTATGCAAACAAATCTGCTATACACATTGTTTGCAAGATATCAGTGTGAGTACTGAATCTTCTTCCTACATGGCCAGCTATATAAAGCACATGGCACTGCTTTGTTCCTTGGTTAGTAGACTTAGGCTGTAGAAAGTGCCTTAACTAGAATATCAAATGACTTTTTAAGATTTTACTGCCAAGCAAAGTTTTTTATATAAACAAATCACTGCAACAAGCTCTAAATATTCATTGATATTGATGAATAATATTAAACACAGACTTCTGGCTTTAAGATTGTATTTTAAATGTAATTGAAAAGCATTTTTATGGGATACTAATTATGTTTTATTTTTATTTAATGAGGATTCCATATATTTGTCATCAATGTCATAATAACCTGTCTCACTGGACAGATTTTACCTGCTCTCAGAATTTCCAATGTAATACACTTCATGCCTGCTTTTGGTCTTGTCATTATTTAGGTCTCATCTACACTGCATATTCCTCTCAGTTGCAACAGGTAATGATCAGATTTATAGTTGCACCAGTGCAAAATTCCCCAGCTGAAATCTTGACCTGTTGTACAAAGGAAATAAAAGCATAAGTTTCAATAAGAGCAAGATTTATAGCTCTAGGACAGCTACTGGATGTTAAAATTTAAGCTTAGATTACTCATTCAGGTGAGAAGGAAGAGTGAGCACAGATAATTCAAATATTGTCTGTGTCTACATAAAATACTGACACTGCTTGAGTAGCTGCTTGACAGTTGCTGTTGAAATCAAGAGCATTTACAGCAGTGCCAAACCAAAGGATTTACTCCATTTAAGAATTCACAGTGCTGAAGTAGGTGTCCAGAATTTCTTCTATGTACATAGCTATCCCCTAGTACCACTGGAAAAATAACCCACTTGATTCATGAAAAATGTCACACAAGTATGAGCATACAAATACGAGGTGAAGGGCATCACAGACTAAATTATTATAATACCTGCTGCTGTCTCTTACAGATAAACTGTGCTATTCCAAGTTGACTGGCAATGCTTTATTTTATAGAAATAGTATTTAATTTTATGTAAAAAAAAAGACAGCAGCAGCAGATTTTCATAGAGGGAATGACTGGGCAGATAATGAAGGCTATAGAGCATTAGCAAAGCCAGGTCTCAAACAGTTCTTAGAGGAATGGGAATTTCATAACAGAGTCTGAGTGTGTCTCAAATATCATGCTGATGTTTGTCACCAATAAATTTCCCACACTGTGGGTGTTTTGAAGAATGACTTATTTGCTTATTGGCCTTCTCAACCCATGCATGCAAATCCAGAGAGACAGATCCACTACATTTTTGCATAGCCTTAATATTCCAAAGCCTTAGAATTCAAGTATTGCCATTCACAGGTTGGTGAGCATAAAAATGGGAGAGTTTGGGGAAGGACTGGCAGCACAATCAAACCAGAAATTACAAGACAGGTCATTGTAATCCAGTGTGTTACAAGCACAGAATAGAGAAGTCATTCAGAACCAAGTGTCTCATTCTGGGAATGAAGACATTTTAAAGGATCAAGTATGATTTGATAGTTGTGAGTTACGTAGGATTTTCATCCTGTAATTTTTAAGCAGTGTCAGAAAGAGCACATAAAGCCACTTGCTTTGCCACATTTAATCTTGAATTGTCAAGTAATTTTAGTGTTGGAAAATTCTTCTTCAAATATTTCTGTTTCCTTTATGAAAAATACTATTCCCTGTTCCTGGTGGATTATCATGGCCTATTGACCCGTCCTCTGGAATGTCACCATGGGATGTCTACATGGAGAGCCTTCAGCTCCCAGCAGCATTGCAGCCACACAGAACTGAGTTCACATACTGCCAGTTATCAAAGATTATTGATTTCAGGGAACAGTTCAAAGCTGCCACTCAGCTGTCAGCAGGTTGGCCTCCGTTCAGCCCACACAGCCCTTCCCTCCCCGTGTTGCTCAGCGCAGTTCTCTGGGCTTCTGGTTAAAAGTGCCTACACATGGGAGAGAAGACCCTTGTCAATAATGGTTGTTAAAGCTGTTTCTCAGGGCAGCTGAATGAAGCCTGGATATTTTGATCCAGACTGTTTTAAAATGTTTGTATCAAAATACACTTTTCATTGAAAATGACTGAGTTTAATGAACCAAGTGAGAATTTGAAAACATTTCATAATTTAAACAAATGTGCACAGTAGTTTTTTTTCATTATTTCTCACTCTTTTCCTTTCATCCCTCCCTGTCCAAGTTTTTCTAGTTTAAAAGACACACAATTTGAAAGGCAGGAGTAAAAACTAAAAACTGTGTTTACTTCTTATATTAAAAACTTCAAAATTCTTTCAGTGATCAAAATGAAAGGACAAAAAGTTCTGTATAACATAGTATCTAACACTTCCACATAAATTATTTTCCATTTGAAATAATTTTTTTCAGCATAGCAACATCTATTCAGATGAGCCATGAAACTTTAGACAATAAATGGCACAAATGCCTGAAAATTGCATTCCCAATGAAGATATTGTCTTCAATGCAGCCAAGTATTTGCCATTTCTGTGTAGGTCCATTATACAAAAATAAGAGTATTCACTAGGGGAAATCAGGTGGATTTATTTTTACTATTTTCAGGCAAGTTTGTTGCTACTTGGGTGTTAAGTATTGCCAGGGTTCTGCAAACTTGCAAATCAGTGTAGGAAACACACAGTAAAGGGCTTCCAGGGCAGAGAGACAGTGTCAGGGAAAGATGAACAGGTTACAGACAGCTCCGAAGATGAAAGAAAGATAGCAACATGTGGATGGCTCTCCTGGATACTTCCAAACAGATAAAGAACAAAGCAAAACATAAATCAGTGGCAACCAGGACCACAGGTTTTACTGGCTGCTCCATGAACTGGGCATCAGAAGGACAGACATGTCTCAACAGTGTTGCCAGTGCACGGCAGCAGAAATTGCCTGCTGTTTGGCAAAGATGCTTTATTGGTGATGCCAGTACCATTTTTCTTCATTTGATGTACAGGGGGTTAATACTATGTGAGATTTTTCAACCTATTTAACCCTGTGTTGTGAAGTTGGTTGACCTTTGACTGCTAAGTGATGACAGGGTTCTGTGAACCCTAGAAATGATAGCATGATGTTATTCTACTGGTGAGGTGCAAGCAGATAAAGAACAAAGTAGCACATAAATCAGCAGAAGCAAATCAGGGCATTCCCACTCTAAAGATTTTGCAGGAGGAAAGGAAAAGAGATGAGCCATTATTATTATTATGTACACTGGAAATATGTCACAGTCATAAATTTTAAATAAAAATCCTATTGCTTCAGAAACTGGGCAGGTTGTCAGTAAATACTCCAGAAACTGGGGCTTGGCAAAAATGTACAACAGAATTAGTGTTTTGTAAGGGTAAATGCATCCAAGAAAGGCCTATTCTTGCCATATCTGCATTATATCTTGGCATCCTTTCTGGTGCATCCCATTTTTGCTGTTTTTTCACCGGATATGATATTGGGGAGAGCTCAGAATAAAGAGCACAGAAAAAATGGGAGAATTCTTGACCTGATTTATCTCTTTTCCAATTTGATCAGAGGTTCTCTACTGGTGATAAGGATTAAGAAAGCCTATGAGACAGCCTTGAGCCTGAGAAATGGCTTCATACTGCTTGAGCTGCTACAGAAAGTTGTATGCAGAATTAATGTTTGAGGAAAAGTCTGCTTCAGTTTCAGGTTCCTAGGCACCTTGTGGTTTCATAAATTTAAACAGTAATCAGCTACTATTAAATAGCTGTTTCTTGATCCCCCATACTAGAGATTAAATTTATTACATAGAAAAATAGGTACTATTTCCCTCATTTTACAGATGGTGAAATCAAATATGGGAATTCTTCAATGGACTGGTATGTCACCAAGGATATAAACCAAGGGCACCAAGAAAAATACCCACACACTGCTAAAAGTCAGTGCAAGCCTGAAGAATGGGCAAGAAGAAATATTATGTTAAAAACTGGACTCATGGCTGCCCTTAGAGCAGGAAAGCTTTTCATTTCTACTGAAGTACTACACAGGATCATTATGACTGACTCAGGATCTTAAGAAACTATTTTCAAAGCATCTGAGTGACATCTAGGAGCATATTGACATCAATATTCAGTGGAACACAGTTATCCTATTATCTTGTTACTGTAGAAAATGCTATTTTCTCTCAAGGCTGTTCTAGCCCTTAGTGCAGAGCCATGCCTATGGTCCAACTTGTTGGGTCATTCACTTGTTTGATCCCCAGGAAAGAAATGTAAAAATGTTCAAGCAATTCAGGGTCACTGTTTCCAAAGCAAATTGTTCCTGCCTGAAGCTGAATTTGTTTTGGACTTAGCCTGGAATCGATACTTCTTACTTAGGATTTACAAATACAGGTATTTGTTGTACTGATTCTAAGAACTCCAGATATAAAATAAATTCTTGTGCTTAAGAGAGGTGAACATTTTTCCTTGTCAAAACATTTAAAGGCAATAGACATATTTTCAGGTCATACAGGCTATCTACTTCTTTTGGGAGGCTGAATGACATCTATTTTTTTATTTTTCTTACTTTTTCTTCTTAAATTCTTCAACTGTGTTTTATCTGACACCTCTCTGAAAGTTGTGGTCTCCACATGAATGACCAAATCATTTACCAAATTTTGAAAGTAGAGGGTCCAGCCCCATAATATCAGAAACTGTGTATAATTAATACAAACAATAATTTTTGTGGATACATTTATCTATGCCATTTTTCTGATACATTTGTTACTTGTTTTGGAGTAACTGGGCAAAAATATGGAGAATATATACATATTTCCATATGTGGTTTTGGTATTGGGTTTTTATTCCACAGATTAAGATGAGAAACCTAAGAGAAGTTGTTTCATTGATTGAAATATTCATTTCCAAGAAGCTACTGATGTCATAAAATTGTGCAAAGGGGAGAGTACATGAATCAGACAATTATTTTCTGGTGTTTCATTCTGTGTATAAAGATTATGACTAACAGAAAATAAAAGTTAAGGCATGCAAGATACAGATTCCTGGACTATTTTCCTGATTATTCTAAGATTCCGATTATTTTTTTCCTGTCTTTCCGCCTTACAAGTTTTCTGCTCCTGTTGAATTATGGTCTGTTGTATTTCCCACCACCTGTCAACAGCTATTAAATATGCCATCCAAATATTGATTCATCAGTGCTTTCAGTAACAGTGCTGCTGTAAGAGATAGGAGAAGAAAAGGTTGTTGGTGCTCATGGACATAAAAATAGACTAGTTGAATTGAACTTTTTCATTTTATTTATACTGCAAATCTTTCTTTTCTTCACTGAGAAAAATCAGTCTGCTTCTGGCTGAAGTTGCAAACAAAGGCATGAAATTAAAATTTTTAGATGAAAATTATCAATTAAACATTACATAACAAAGTTTCAGCTTTCTTAATTGAGACATTTCATATTGATTTCTTTTTAGGAGGGAAATGTTACGTGATGGGAAGCTAGTAACACATTTGATGTGTTAGTTTCTATTGTAACACCTACTAAGGGCTTCACTGATGGGCTGGAAGGCACTGGTTACTAGCTCAGCACTCAACATTGAACACGACAAGAAACAACTTGTGGTAGAGATGGATGACAGGAGGCACAGTAAGTTCAGAGATTATGGAATGCAGCCAGAGGAAGTCAGCTGTGCCCTATAAAGATAGAAAGCTACGTGTGAGTGTGAGTATTCCTCCCTGATAGACAGCTTTTAAAAGCCTTTCTGGGACCAAGCATGTCTTGGTGTTTTCCATGTGCTGGTGTAGTTTCTTATCTCCCCTTTGTCACCAATGGCAAAGACATGCGTTTGCACAGCTCACAACAGGGATCAGCATCCAAACTGAGGCTCTGGGCCATATGGCTACTGTCTTATTTATACATAAACCACAAATGTATCATCACTGCACAGGATGCTGCCCTTGCTGCTCAAGCTTGCTCCTCCATATGAGTTGTGACTCCTTTGCAACACTTTGAGCAAGGGCGATAACATCCATCTCCTTCCATTTCCTTGCACTCCTATATCTACTCTTCTTCCTCTGACCATTTTCAGGGTCAACTGTGTTTATTGTGCCCAGCTCCAGTGTCAGCTGCCCCTGAAGCTCCTCCATTGTCTGTGGGGTGTTGCTCAGGCTGTGTCTAAATGCTTCGGATTTGGCATGAAAGGGAGAAATCCTGTCTGGCTTTTTCTGGTCAACAACAGCGCTCCCAGCCAACAACTGACTCAGTACTTCCACTTCCAGGCTGTGAAGATGAGTCACCTACCCTGATTTCAAAAATGCTTTTTGATAGTTTAAGTCCTGAGTCCAGATCTTATCAAAACCATGACTCTCCTCAACTTTTCTACTCTTAAAAACACTATGCTTCTCTTAGAAACAAAAAAAAAAATTATATTGTTTTAATATATACCCATAAAACAGCAGTTTTCTTCATTAATGAAGAAATATTTCCAACTTTAGGCTAATAAACATGATGCCTACTAGGAGATCTGACAATAGTTATAAAAATCCTTTACTCAAATGTGATTTTGTCTGGAGCTAAGTAAAATAGCTTTTGAAAAGGAAAAAAAAGTATGCTATGATTGTAAAAATTCTAGTTTACACATGAATTCAATTCAGAGCATAGAGACAAATATTTAATATTTTAATTTCTTACTTGTGAAAAACAAGGGCAGTTTAAAAAATCCTTGGAAATACATGCATTAAACTTGGAACCTTAGCTACTCTGTGTGTAATGAAACTAGTTCTCTGCATTCAAAGTATTCCTCAGTACAGTGTTTGAGGACTTAGTGGACTGTCTAATGTGAACCCTATGTGTTGGCAGGTAAATGTATGGGGAATTGTTTTTTAAATGTTCTTAAAAATTGTTTTGTCTACAGTTGACCCATAAAATATTTCATTAGTGATGTGAACTTCAGATTTTCTGTTCTAGTTCACCTCACTTGTGAAACATTTAGTAAAAAACAAATTGGCACATTTCTGGATTAAAAAAAACTCTAGAGGGATTTTTCTGACACCTTAAATTTCGTGACAGGTAAAAAGAGATATGCAAGTCTGTGGCTGATATCATTCTTTCATTCCAGTGTAAGTAAAACTCAGCTAGCTTACCTTCAAAGGAATAATCTGTTCTTAAAATATATAAATGGAAAAATGTATAATCTGTTCTAATTGATCTTCAATAATACATGCAAAAAGAAAAAGGTTGAGGTTTAAAGCAGTGTTGAGATTTGGCATATTTTCATTGTGAATTTCATGCATTCTTTCACATTAATGTCAAAGTTCCTTGTTGAAAAATGTATTTCATTACTTTGTAGCCAATGACTGAGTTATTGAGCATGCAGACACAACCACAAGAAATGGACGTGTATCCTACACAGAAAAGTCCATTCATAAAATTACATACATTTATATATATTTATACACAGTATTATGATTACTTCACTTGGCACAGAGATGTGTCAGTAAACAAAAACATTTGTCTGAAGAATTGTAATGACAATTTTTGATTCCATTTTGTCATGTGAGTCTCTAGGAAGGTGCTGGAGGATGATGGAGAGAATATATATTTTCTTATTTTCCTGAAATTTCTCCTAATTTTAACTGTTCCCTCAGATCATCCCTATAATTTATTTAATGGAATATGCATTGTAGTAATCATAGAATAGTATCACAATATGGCTTGGGCTAGAAGGGACCTCAAAGATCATCCAGTTGCAACTCTTGCACCATGGGCAGGGATGCCTTCGAGTAGACCAAGTTGCTCAGAGATGCATCCAACCTGGCCTTGAACACACCCAGAGATGGGGCACCCACAACTTCTCTGGGCAGCCTGTGCCAGTGCCTCACCACCTCGAGTAAAAAATTTCCTCCTAACATTTTTCTAGTTCCCCTGGATATCATCCCTTCCTTCTGTTGTGTCAACTGCACCTTTCAGCTTGGTGTCATTGTAATGACTCGATCCCTCCACTGAGAGATATAAATAAATGTGAAGAATGTCTGTAGGATTATCAAGAAGTTTGAGATTTAGTTTTTCAATTAAAAGGAAGTTCATAGTGCAGGTTTCAGTCCAGTGCTCCAGACATAAAATTATCTGACCTCTCATATACAACCAAGGATCAATACCTGGAAAACTTTATGTTTTTTATAGTTTTAATTTTTGTACTTTAATGTTGTAGGGTCTAGTTTGCAGTTTCAATCAGTTAGTGAAAAAAACCCTTATGTTTTTCTGCTTTGTTAAGTGGAGAACAAACATTGTGAATACACAGAATTCAAAACTATAAAAAAAAAATTAAAATAATATACAAAACTAAAAACAGTAGAAAAATTACCAAGCGTGATTTGTGCCAAGCTCCATTTCAGCCTGAATTGTGTCTATGGGTACATTAGTCTGACTTGTATCACAAGAGTGGTATATGATGAGAAAGGATTCCTGGAAGGGTGGGATACAGCTCTCCCCACAGCTCAGTGCTCACACCCCCATTGCTCACACTGCCCAGGCTTAATGGGAGTACAAAGAGTCTGGGTTCTCATCTGGGCTGTGAAAGTTATCAGAACTTCCTCCTCCCCCAGTGTTTATTTTCTTCTGTCATGATGTATTCCCTGGTATACAATACCTCAGGCTGATCTGTGAGTGAGAGATGGTGCCTTGCATTGGGTGGGTCAATAAAAACAAGTTTGACAAAGAAACCACCAAGCACTCTCTTTAATGACAAACCATTGCTAGCAGTTTCAACTATGGTGGTAAAGTCAGAGAGGTGACAGATTTAGACAACAGGGTTAGGCTTTCATCAGCTAACTCTGATCAAGTGTCTGAAGGTCTCAGATAACCTTCTTGACATCTGAGCAACAGGAACTATATGTAAATGAAGCTTTCATCATGCAGTGAAATTAGAATAAGTAATAATTATCTATTAATTGCAAATACACCATAATATTATATACTACATATATTAGGGAGCACAACCCATCAAAAGCTTTCCTAAAGACAGCTTTGCACATAACAGAGAGCCTCTTTCTGTTCCTGTAAAGATGTCCTACATTTGAACCAAGACTTACTTGTACCACTTTGTCAGGAAAAACAGACTGTGAATAAAGAAGAGTAAGAAGCCTTTAGTAAAACTGACTTTGCAATACTGGTGCTTGTTTCTGGCAGAAGAAAAATGTTTTATAACTGCATTCCCAAATATGTTTCTGACACTTCTTTAGTGAGCCTAAGATCAGTAGACAGCTCAAGTTGGACCCATCTACAGCCTTCCCTGCTGCTCTTCTAGCATCTCTACAACTTTTCAGTCTGTCCGGCTGCTCTCTTCCAAATCTAGTAAAAGCTCCTTAAATATTGTTTTAAACAGCGAATAACAAAAACTAACTTACCATATCTAAAATCATAGCAACAGCCAAGAATAAGACAATGTGGAATTGCCTTTGTTTGCAGCCTCTCTGTACCTCGGAGGTTTTCGGTCAAGCTAGAAAGTTCAAAATTGGTTCCAGAATGAGTGAGACAGTAGTAGTAAGAGCACAAGTTTCCTTAAAAGACAACAGAAAATCCTTGCCCTTTGCAATGCCTGTCCAAAGATCACCCACACCAAAGCGTGCAAACAATAGTGTTTCAAGATCTAAGCCTTACACATTTATTTAAGTTTGAACTGCATAATTACATGTAGCTCTGCAAGATGTCCATGGATATCAGATGCTTTTCACAGCAGCCAAACGAGCAGCAATCTTTGAGTGATAGTTGAGACCCAGAGAATTATACTATATAAGGAGCACTCTTTTTGAATCCCATTCTCAATTGTTTTGTTGCAAAAGCTGATAATTACGTTAATAAATATAGACAATATTATCTTCATAATGGCTTCTAAGCCATTTTGCTAAGATTTAACATGACAAATATAGGAACAGGTATAGGAAATGCAACTACACACAATATCCTGTGTGTTGTACGTGATTGCATACAGAGTCACACAGAATCACAGAATGGGTAAGGCATATGATTGATACTAATACTTGTGGCCTGCTAGAAGAACTTGTCTTGTTGAGTAATAAAATGTTTTTTTCACTGCAGCAAGAATCTGCAGCAAGTCAGCTGTGCCAGCACACATAAAGGAGGGTGGTGAAAGGTTGAAGTTTATTACACATGGAGTGGCTTTGGGGGCACACTATCTGTCCCTCTGGTTCATTTTGTCAGCATTCTCATGATAGTATTCCACAGTTCATTTTATATGCTCTACATCTTTATTCCTCTCAGATCATGGACTCTGAAAGTTCTCCCTCTTCTGTTATCAGGTAGATGATATCTGTCTTACCCCAGCCCTTTGGCCTAGTAAAGACCCTTTTCTTGCTAGCAGGAAGTTTAAGAACTGAATTCATATAAGGAATTTCAAGAACATCTCTCAAAAAGATGAAACCCACTCAGGGCGCATTATAGGAAATAATTCATCATTCCACCTCTTGTATACAATCAATAACACTAAAAGACTGTCTTGTCATCTTATCAGGCTACATAGGTTTTAGCAGTTCCTTTATTAAGCCTGGTAAAGAAAGCAAGGAGGGGGGGATTCTTTGAACATCCAAACACAGTGTCACACTGAGTGTGATCCTGACACTGCCCAGGGAACCTGCTATCCTTTGTTTACTGATGGATCTGTGATAACCCAACAGCTCAGATGGAAGGTCACCCCAGAGGACAAGCAGGGGGCTCTTTTCCATCATCCCTGAATCCTGGAAGTGGTGGGTTTGACCACCCGGGGTATCCGGGGTCTCTATTAGATTCTACTTTTCCTGCTGACAGAAGTATGTGGAATGTGATCAGGAGATATTTGGGCAATTTGTCTTCTATTAAAAGTAGGAGGGAGAGGAAAGGGTGAACAAACCCTATGATCTGCCTGGAGGGAATTTCATTTCTGTAGAGAAAATAATACAGCCATGAAATTTTACAGCTTTTTGACTGTTGACATAGCAATTGTGCAAGACTGCTTTGGATGTCCATGTGCATCAGTGCTAGCAGGTGTACACAGTCAGTAATTCACGAAAGCACAACTTGAGCAACAGGCTAGAAACTGTACTTCAGCTTTGCCAGCTTTCGTAAAACCTTACTGTCCTCCTTAGAAAGGTCACCAGAGAAGCATTCACTTCTGGTAGCCCAACAGTATATCTTGGTTATCCTGATTCATTCTTGAGATGACAATGGCATAACCGGTTGCCTCAGAAGAAGGTAAAAAACTTTTTCAACAGCAATTATTGAATATTGTGCCTACAAACCTTCCTCTTCTTTCCAATACTTAAAAAATGGATTTTAGTTTTTTATATAATCTTCAGATCTTGCAAACTTACCAGAGTTCCTAGGTGCACTAATAATCCTTACTTATTACTGAATTTTCTGCATAATTTAACCCTTTCCTCAACTTGAATTTCAAATATATTTCATGTCTAAAAGCTGCCCAGCTTCTTACATATCCATAAATGAATGATTGGCTTTCATTGCTTCTAAATTTTTGGCTAATCAAAGCTTAAAGTGGCACAGGAAAAAAAAATAAAAGGTAGTCAGTTTGTTTCAAGTCTCCTATGAATTAACTCTGGATTTATCCACTTTTTGACATTTATCTGCAAATGGTTTTTATGGTTGTCTTTGCTACACATCTAAAGCATACCAGCTATGATTACACTGTCTTGTCCAACAACTAACAGTCTCTTGACATAATTTTATCACGTCACCATTGGTTTAACATTGTTGTGGGTTTTTTTTTTCCTTTACCACATTTAATCTGTCCTAGAGGCAGCTTTTCCTTCAAGGCGATTCATTCTTTCTTTCTGTACACAGAGAAGTAACTGCTAAAAGAATTAATCAAGCAAGGGAAAGAATTAAACCTTGAAAATTAGTGTGGATAATAAAGCCATAGGTTAATGCATTAGGAGATGTTTGTTAACAGCAGCACACAACTTTCATTACTGACATGTTACTGTCAATATGTTTATGCCTGTTTTAGTTCACAGAGAAATGTTGATTAAAAAAAAATAGGTCTTACTAAAGTTGTACATAAAACCTAGACAGGGACACTACCACATATCTTTGTGTGAAGGAGAGAATTTGGCTATATGTTTTTTTGGCTACAATGATACAGTTTAGTTTATGTTTGACATAAGGAAAGGGCAACAGATTTATTAATTCTTTTATGTTCATAAGATTTTAATTTAAAAAAACCCAACCATATACCACAAATGTTCCTCCTCGAACAAATTAGAAACAAGAATCAAGAAAGAAGATTTACTTTATTACATTTAGTGCTAAGGGATTTATTTTCAGAAAAAAGTTTCAAGTTTATCTTTAGTAAGGATACAAGTTTAGAGTTTATATGAATGTCTTTGATAAGAAAAAGGAAAATATGAGTTGTAGCTGAGGAGCTGGGCATTTCACCTCTGTAGTGGCTTGTTTCTCTTTTGTTTCAGATTTTTTTTTATGAGTTCATATATAGTAACATGGAATAGCAGATCTAGTATGAGTGTCCAAGCATATACATAGTGAGGATAAAACAGCATGAAAGTAAAATACCTTGATATTCAGGTCCTTGGCAAACACTCTGCTTGGCATTATGCAAGAACCTGTTCTTATTTGGTTGTTACTTAAGTGATTTACTTGCCATGCTTTATTTTATTTTATCGAACTTGCTAATCAAAAAATATTTATCATTAAAGGATAATTTAAGAGAAAAAAATTGTAAAAGCTACATTACTGTAAGTGACACACGACATGACATGGTGAAGATTTATCTGTGATAATTCTAATTAAAACTTAAGAAATACTATTTCAAACATAAAAAATAAAGAGAAGTTGGTCAGCAAACGCAAGATTCATCTTGCTTATTTTTTGGCATGCAAATCAAAGTACAGATTATTGAAATGTAGTCTGCAATACATTAGAGGATAAAGTGACCTTCAAATGGCACTTTAGGCTTTGTCTTTTGGACAGTTCTCTTGGAACAGGGTAAAGCTTCCACTAGAGGTATCTGCCTTCCTCCACTGAAAATTTCCAAATGACCTCTTAAACCAAATGTCTGTCTATTAGATGGCCAAGACAAATGAGATGAACATTGCTGCCAGTCTCAACAAGAGGATGGTGGTCTCCAGCAAGCTCAAGGACAATACAGCTAGATTTGAATAGGCAGAGATCTGAAGAAGGCAGTTTCCAACTCTGATAGATGTTACTCAGCGACACAGCCCACTGAGAGACACCTAAGAGGTTCCTGTGAACAGAGTCTTTGAAGCGCACATCTTTATTCCAAGACATTTGCTTTAAAGACGATTTGGGGGGGGCAGGGGGATGGTGGTGGATGGAATTTTTTAGATGTCAGCTGCTTGTTTATCTAGTTTGCTTACTGCCTAAATTTCTCAGTACTTTAACATCTCTGTGTGTTAGGGCACTGTAGTTTTTACTATAAACTTCATAAAGAACGAAAACAACTCAATGAGCATAACTCCAGGACACAAATGTAAATTCAAAATATCCAGGGGGCAGAGGGTTGTTAAGAGGATTGTTTGTTGTTTTGGTCAATGCCACTGCATTGACCTTCATTTCTGCAGCCTCTCTGGAGCTCTTCCACTGAGCCAGCCTCTTCTGCTGACAGAGCCATGTGAAGTGCCTTGCACAGTGAGTCTCTGGGGGTGGATCAAGGCCTCTGTACTGTGGTAAATGTACTGTTGGCCATCATCTTAGTAATTTCCCATTCAACTCTAGCAAACACTGTTTACCTGCCAAGAGGTCTGTGGCACAGACAGCATGCTGAAAGGCAAAGTACTTTACCCAAACTATTGCTGTCCACCCATCATATCTCTACATCTCCGTAAAATATGGTTTAATTGTAAAATCATTTTAATCTGTGGGTCTAATCCTGAATCTAATGCTAAATTATCCTGAGTAATCAATTTCTTTTAAAAAGTTCTTCAAAGCGGTAGCTGAGGGTTTGATTTAAGTAGCATTTCCCCATGCTTGAAGAAGATTCATTGGATTCAGCATAAAAACAAGAGCAGGCAGCTAGAATGGAGAGCCAGATGTACAAAAGATAGCTGAGTATAGCACATAGAAATATTTTTTCTGATCATTGCTTGCATTTTTTCTTAACTGACTGACAAACCTTTAATACCCTAGGTTTCTAATTACTACTCAAGTCTTAAGAAAGTATTTATTGTGAGAAATGTTGGGAACCTACAAGAAGTTTTTCATGCACTAGATTTGATAGTGTTTCCTCTGATAAAATGTCATTGGCTTAACCTGTCTTTCCTCTATTTAATCACTCTCAGAGGCTTATTAGTCCAAAAGGAAGTAAGCTTTAAAACTCAAACCACATGCCTCATATAAAGAACAAAACAACAGCAAAAATTACAGACCGTGTCCTTAGTTTCAACATTGTATGCTATCTCAGTAATAAAAGAGTTAAAAAGGTGTTAGAAATACCCTTTTCAAATGAGAAAATGCATATGATTTCAAGGCTATGGCTCCTATTAACCCACACAAAATGAGAGTTTTCAAGGACACTGCATAGGTTAATTCTTGCCTTTCAAGGACTTCCACTCCACTTCACTAATAATGAGTTTCTTTTCTTGTAATCTTTTGAAATTAGTATAAATTCTACAGTGACTTCCCACAATAAACAAAGTCATGTATCATTCACTCTGCATAGGCAAATAGATGGGTATATGTGCATAAAACTAATTTTAAAATTTTAGAGAGCTGAGTGAATATTTATATTATTTATATTTATTTTTATTTTTATTTATATTTATTTATATTTATATATGTGGGGACATGCAAAACTCACCAATATGATGCATGAATAACCTTCCTTGTTGCAGAATTATACAGGAAGTTCATAAACACCACATTTCAAAACATAAACTCACACAATAACGTACAAGATTCAGAGGAACATTTAAATGAGTGCCCAGATTTGAGGCATGTCTAAGCCATGTAATTTTACTGCCTTGCAGTTCCTTTAATGTACTTTTCCCTGGTTGTGTTTCATTTTTCCCATCTGATTATGGAACTATAATGAACAACTATAAGGCACCTTGGGGCTAGTCAATTATTAGAAAAAAAATCCTTAATGTTTATCTGACTGCAGAAAGCTGACACCAGGAAGGGTGTACTTGGGCACCATCATATATAGATCCATGTTCTATTTCCTCACATACTGAGAAGACCACACAAAAGCAGAAGACACTAGAATTGTCCCATTTTCAAGGCTTTTCCTGGTCTTCACTGTTTTGCTCTCCTTACTCTTTCCCCCGCACCTTTCCCACTGAGATTAACTATCCACTAAATTTTATATTAACTTCATTTTTGGAGGAGATGAAATCTTCTTTTAGCTCTCCATTAACTATTAGACAAAGTCCCTTTGGATTGTGCCTAACATGTAAAGTTATTTCTCATCCATAAGAAGATCTGGCAAATCAGAGTCGAAGTGATGTCAAAGATCAATGACACATTAATCCTTCTAGTTGTTTTTTGTTGGTTTTTTTTTTTTTAATTTAGGCACTATGAGGTGTTGGTATTTAAATATCTAAATATAGATTACTAAATAAAAAGACTAGCCCTAGGTGAGTTTATGCTTAAACCATAAACCACTAGAAGTGGAAAAGGATCACACTGAATTTTGGTATATTGATTTTTACTGTTAAGACCCAGATTACTGCTCCTCCTAAATTCTTTTAACAGTGACAAAGATAATGTTGTTAATTAATTTGTTCTGAGCAGTTAGGAAAAAAAAGTCAGAAGTCTGATAGTTGTTCCAGTTATGAAAAGAAGGTAAAGCTATATGTCACATTTTTCTTTTCGAGTATAAAGAGAAAAATAGCCCCCAGCAGATCATATCCTCAGTCACTGTTCCCCACTCCTTGCAAAGAGTTAGTACTCTTTTCCAAGCAGCTCTGAGCCAGCTTCCCTCATCACCTACTCGGGCACTCTGACTTTCTCTGCACTGACTTCTTTTGCTTTTGTCTGTCAGACTCACAACTCTGTTCTAAACAATATCTTCTTGCAGAGCTCATTCACCCAATGTGTGTTCACTGGATGGTGACTGATGTCTGCATTTTGGGGTTAAGATGCCACTGTTTCATGAGAGACCTTATGCAGAATCTTTCAGCTGATTTAAGAGGGGAAAACTGAGCAGGTTGTGTAACACTTTCCTTGTTGGGCAACCTGAAGATTTGGCAGTTAAGGCAACAGAAAAAAGGCTTTCAGCAAAATAAAAAACAAGGAATATGAGATATGCACAGATAGAGCAAGATCAGTAACAGATTTACTATATGTTTGGGTTTTGTTAGCTAGATCTCTACACGTGCAAAGGAGACAAGTATTAATTAACCTTTTTCTGATAGGTGTTCATATGGCCATTTTCAGTGGGCAATTTCAACAGTATGGCATTTTGCAGCATGATTTAAGTCATCAGAAGAATGCTCAGAGTATTTCTCAACAATGGCTTTGCTTTAAAAGAACATTAGCTGTAAACAAAATATGTGCACTAGTGGGCTTGACTGAAATCACTGCTTCTTTGGTAAAGCTTCAAGACAGAATTTAGGAAGGTGAAAGAGGAGGTGTGTTGGTGTGTTTTCTAGGGTAGACATCATTTCATGTAAAAGGCAAAATGTCAATAGAAACGTGTTACTACACCATTGCAGAGAAGATCTAAGAAGTTTTGTGCCCCAGAACGTTTGGCGTTCCTTTTAAGCCTGTAACTCAAAAAAAAAAAAAAAAAAGTTCTAAATCCCTCATGTTTATTTGAATAGATGTTGGCAGGATAACTAAATGCTCCCTTCAAACATCCTGTTGGAAATATTAAACAGTAATTACCTTACTCAAGTCTTTCCTTTTGTGAGAAGGGGAGCCACCTGACTGCCAGCTTTGGTTTGCCTTGACACAGATGCAAAGGCTCTGCTGCCTTTCTGAGCTGTTCACACACTTTCTTCCCATGAGAAAGTAAGCATTGATTGAAACGCGGCATTTTCTCCCAACTTGAACACACAACTGCTGCTTGTTTCAGAAAGATGTCAACTAATTTGAGCAACCTCTCCAAAGGACTCTCCAAACAGAAATGTCTTTCATAAATTTCCGGGTCAGCAGCCCTTGGTAACCCAGGATGACTATTCCAGTCCTGGAGGCACTGAAATAGTTCCATATAAATAGAAACAGCTTCTGTACCATGCTGTTGCCTCAAGCACAGCATTCAACACCTCCTTGCACATTAAAATATCTCTCCATGACACAACTTTACACAAAAGAGTGTCTTTGACCATATGGTCTCTCTTTGATCTGCTGATTTTCTTTACTCTGATCCTCTCATTTACTGAAACATTTATATCTTCTGGTCTGAAGCCTTAAATGGTCAGCACGAATAATGCATGCAGGACCCTTCTTCTCTTCTACTCTATTTGAATGTCAGCAGATGTTGAAGTACCCTGGTGCTTCATGAAGTATTTCTATTGTGTAGAACTATTTGTAAAAGAAAAAAACAGCATCAACAACATCTGCATAACAATCACCTATTTCCCTTTCTTCTTTCCTTACCCTCTTTCACTATGAAAACAAATATGTACAGATTCTACCTCTTTAACAGTACTTTCGCTTAAGGATCCTGGGTTCATTCCAGTGCCAGTATAATCCCTTTCAGTGGCTTCTATGGACTTCTGATATACTGCATGCATTATTTGCTGATTCTAAACTGTTTAATAAGTATATATGGCTGCAGGGGTTAAAAAAGAATGGCAGATTAGATGGGTGGGAAAGAGGTTTTGCGTTTTCAAATTAAGGTAAGTGTACTTAATCCAAAATTTCTGTCCTAGTCCTGTCCTAGTCTCCTTTCCTCTCCTTTTCCTTTACATCTAGCTCATCAGGCAGAGTAGGACCCAACTGAAATTGAAGGGAGTCTTGCCTTTTTCTGCAATGCTAAATCTGATGCTTATTCATCATTTAAATGTAAGAACTGTAAACTGTTTATAAACCAGTATGCAATTTTCTCATGAAAAATGTTATTAATATGCCTTTTTTTCCTAGGTATATTGGCTTTTGAGAGCTCCTATCCAAAGTCTGCATTTTTTTAATAACAAAATCAGTAGGCTGCTCAAACCACGTGGTGCAAATGCAATCTGGAACAGAACCCTCAGATTGAAAATGTCTTCTCACAACATGTTTCCATCATGGTTTTTGAAAAATAGGATTTTCCAGATCACCTAAGAAAATATGCAGATCTAATGGGCATTTTGAAAATTGTTTTCTCCTAGAAAAGTAGTGATAATTCTTTCCTCTTTGTATATTAATCAAGCAGAATTCCTGTTCTGAACTTCATAACAAAGAACAACAGAGAGAAAATCACTCATACAGTGCCTTACTCAACCAGCAAAAGGCTGTTTCTGTTTTCTGCAGCAACAAAATTCATTCAATCAAATACAGCGCCCTGTTGTGGCCTCAGATCATCACCATGTTGGACATACAAGGCTTACACTGCTGTGCTAAACCTATGGACAGGCTGTCTGAAGGTTTTCAAAAACAGTAATTTTCTCCTTGATCACACTTGAGTGTGAGTAAGAAGATTTAGGCTGAAGCTGGAAGCCTTTTAGTTATGCCCAGCTGTTTGGGTCCTGACCATATTTTTGGTTTTATAATCTTGATCTGGTATGCTGTGAACTGATTAGTCCTTTATCATATGAAATCCACCAGTTATCTGAAGGTCTTCTGGAAATCAAGGAGATATCTCCCTTGCACATGTAAAGGCATCTTCTTGCTCCCCAGAAAATAATCCCCAAGAAAGTGTGCACATGTGAGTGACTGCAAAGTGGATCATTTCCCATAGACAATTTGCTGCAAAATTGTGCTTGAAGAAACTAAACAGTGGTTATTTTCAGAAGCATAAAAGAAAAAAAAATAACAACAAACCTTTGACATTTCAGAGAGTAAGATTCTTGTTTAATTCATATGTCAGATCAATGGAAGAGGAATTGGGAGACTAAATGATCAATTCTCCCAGTAGTATATTTTAAGATCAATCCATCTGTAAAAGAAACTCTGATTTGTATATGTTTCCAATTAATCTGAACAAAAACTAAACAATTCAGATTAAACCAAATAAACTTTAAAGTTTCTTTTTACAAAACGGAAACACTAAACCCACATTCTTTCATTCATATAGAATGCTTCATTCACATGAAGTGAAATATTTGTAGGGAAAAAAATTAAGAAAAGGGAATGGATTTCTGAAAGAGTCTGCTGATCCCTCATCTCCTGAATGAGCAGTTAGAGCATTCACTGGGGTGTGTGACATCCTTCCCTCCTGCAAACTACAGATTCAATCCCTTTTGTTGGACATGCTACTTTTTGCATGGAACAGCAAAACATTATGGTGCCAGGTATCAAGGAGTTAATGACTCCATAGCCTGACTGGCTTCCTACAAAACAGGTTGGTGCCTGTTCAAATTCCTGTCAAGGATGAAAGCCTGTCTTGTCCAAAAAATCTTCAGCTATATGAACAAGAATTCTAAGCAAGAAGGAATGAAAGAAGCTCACCTGAGTAAATCACAGCCAAGTGGTTGAACCACACTTCAGTGGGACAGAAGGTAATCGGTCAAATCCTTTCCCAAAAAGACACAGCTAAACATACTTCTCCTGTTTCCTAGGAAAATGCTCTTTCTCTATCCATTTACTCAGAGGGGGAATATGAACAAAAATTTAATTGGTTTAATTTAGACACATTTTGCAAATGGTTTCAGATTCATCACATTCATATTCCAGGTTAATTTAAAGTTCACAATAACTAGCTTTTCCAATGTGAGATATTTCTGTTGTCCAAGAAACTAAAATTCAGCCACTTGCCAATATATAATATTTAAATAAATACAATGCCTTACAACAGAACTTACAGAAAAATCTAACTGGTGTAACCAAGAAATAATTAGCAAGCTGTTGATAATGATTTATCTGTTGGAAACTGTAGTAGTCATAACAACTAAAACAACATGAATTTCTCTGTTCTGTCAAGCATTTAAAAGCCTTGTGGCTTTTGAGATAGGATGCAGGTTCATCACAAAAATGTCTGTTTCAAAATATAGAAATATACAGAAAGTATGAGCGTGACTTCTGAAATGGTTTCACATGCTTTTGTGAACTCAAATTAGGTCTTGTTAGAAAGGAAAGCAATAATGTATTATAAAAAGTAATAGAAGAATAAGAAAGTGCTGGAAATATGAAGGTATTCAATAAAGAGATGACAATGACTAGGATTATATTACCGGGACTGTGTAAAAGGGATTTACTTCATGTCAAAAGTTCTGAATAGCAGATAGATTTTCTAATGTGTAACATTTAAAAACATAATCTGAGTAATGAAATTTGAAAAAATACCAAGCAGCATCAAAAATAATAGAAACCATTTCAATTTTTTTACTTTTTTTAATGCAACATTTAGGCAAATAGTGCATTTTTTGCCCTAGGGAATACTTGAAGCAAATACTATGGCTGATTTTAAGAAATATCTTGATAATTTAATTATTCATTGTATTATTTGTATTTTCATATATACTATAATATAATAGTGAAGATAAAATAATATTGTGCTTGTGGCTCAAACTTATTGTTAATAGACTCAAGAATGAAGATTTTTCTTGTGGTAACATATCATATAATTGCCTAATTATATTTCCTTTATTCCCCTGAAACTCTTGGGGTGGGATACTAGAGTTTAAGGAAAAAATGTGGCTTCCTTCCTCACACATAAAGTTATCTTTACTTCAGTGAGAGTATTTATATTATTTGTTTAAATACAGCCTTAGATCCCAAACTATTTCCTAAGGATTTCCTTTGCTGTTATTGTGACTTTGGAAGCACTGCCAGCATTTGTCAGAATAAGGCTGTGTGCACTCAGAGACATTATTCCCACAGCATGATTTGTCTCACCTGGCATTAGAAATTTAAAATTTCGGCATCTATTCACGGTTGATTTTTTTTAAGCTCCTCCTATAATCAGTGGTGAAGAACAACCACTATCAGAGAATGGTGCTGCCCACCTTAAGATAGGTATGTAAGATATTTGGGATACCTGCCCTCCGGGCAAACCTCACTGTTTGCCAGATTCCTCACTTACCAGCGCATAGAAACTCACTAATGGTTAACATCAGCATATCTCCTGGACTGCCAGCTGTGCCCTGCATTTGGGGGCCGCAAAGACAATGCCTACCATGCACTCAGTGGTGTGACACACAGGCCGGGTACGGTTAAAAGAGCATTATTCAAGTGTTACTATAGTAATTAATACAGATAGTCCTTATCTCCACTTTGCTGACTCGTAGGCATGAATTTCAAAAGGAACCTTTATCTCTCCTGGTTAAATCTCTCGCAGAAAACAGAGACTAGAACTGAGGAACAGAAGGCAGTAATGGACCCCTTCCTTCTTTCCACAGATATAGGAGCAACCTTGTCTGAACCACGAGAGTCAAACCTTTTTTTTCACCCTTCCCCTAAACCACAAAATACCTCAGCATCTTATAATAAGTTTAAGACCACCTAACCCACAAATCTGGCCACAAGTTAGCTATCCTGGCTAAGACACAGCATCAAGGAGACCATCCAAGCTCAGGCTAAAAGCTTCAAAAGTTAAAGAACATAATTCTTCCCCTGGAAGTCTGTCCCAGCATCCTCACTGCTACGAAAATGCTTTTCATTTGAATTTAACAACAGTCAACTTCCAGCTGTTAACTTCCAGAAAGGCCATTGTGGTTTCTCCCCTAGGGACAAAGAGCCTTTCAAGCTTAGTTTTTTTGGCTTTCCATTGTAATCAAACCACCACTTAGTCCTTTTAATAATGGGTGTGTCAATACTGACTTTAATGGAAACAGGATTGGCTTGGTAATTTCAAACTAGTCACTGAAAATATTATTCTTATCAGCAGTTTTGCTCCATCACATGGTACATGTTACCTTATTATTGTTGGGCTGCTCACATGCTGGGCTGTGGGTTCACACTGTCTGTTTTTGTTTTGTAGAAGAAGGAAGCTTTGAATCATTTATTTGTGGGAAAAACATGCAAAGAATAACACAAATTTCTTAAGCAGAGAGGAAGAAAAACTCAACAGAAATTAAATCTTGGTACTGTGCACGGCACAAGCATCCTTTTTAGTGTGTACATCTGCCTTCATCTTTCAGAGTGATAGAACATTATTTATCTTTGGAAATCATTAATGAAGTAATGTATTTAAAAATAAGCCTGTTTTGCTATCTCTAAGCTTGTAACACTGACTCAGATTGTTCCTAGGTGGCACATTGGGGATAAATAGAAATGGAAGCTCATCATATGCCAAAAATAACTGAGACCTGAAAAGAGTATTTTTAATTTTTTTTAATACCTTTTGTTGCAATAGCAATGGATTCCTCTTAGCAGAAAGGAGACTGCAGATTGAACGAAGGAGACAAACTGACCTACTTTTATAGTAGAAATACAAGTCACAAAAGCAGGGGACAAAACTGAGTTACTCTCTCTTTTAAAACAAAACTAGCAGAACTGAGGATGACAGAAAATTATTCCAAGAGCGAGCTCGGTAGAGCTCACCATGGAGAACAGCTGCTGGAAGATAATTTTTATCTTGTGATCTTCCTTTCTTCCTAATGGATGGAAGATCTATGTAGGAGGAAAACTATCACCTCCAAAGAGATCCCAGAATGTCTCTGAACCTTTACACAGCCAAGAGGAAAACTTGTGCACCACTACCTCTGAGTCCAGTTCCCAGATAAATGGCAGAACTTAAAATATGTTCATCACTAAAAATAAGTTAATGCCTCTTGGGAAAGGAACCAGAAACACACTTATAGCTCAGGAGTTCCATTCTTTTATGCTTGCCACTGAGTTGGCAATTAATAAAATGTTATCTTTTCACACATTATAACAAATCACCTTCTACCAAGCGAAATTAAAGGTAATATTTCTGTTAATGAAACTTTACAGGTGCCTAATTTAATCAGTGTGAGAAAAATAACCTTAAAGCACTCGTGCAGAGATTTTAACAGGAGAAAATGAGATTGTTGTAATACTTAATTTCATTTCAATCTTTTCTGCTGCTCCACATGATCCAAATACATTCAAACACTTTCTACCTGTATGAGTGCCACAGAATTGGGTTGGGTTTTTGGTTTTGTTGTGGTTTTATTTTTTTCCAGGAAGTATCTCTTTTTGTTTTTCCTATAGATCTTAGTCCATACTTATTTCCCTAGGGTAGAATGAGGGCCTATTCCTACAGAACAAGAGAAAAAGGTGAGGGAGCTGAACATCCTGTTGATTCAGCTCTAAGCTCACAAACTGCAATCTACACAAACCATCTGGATAAGTTTGCAAAACAAAGTGTTACCTTACAAAACATACATTCCTGGCAATTCTGTCAATTGACGTCTTTAAAATTATTCATACTGACTTAGGAGACTCGCCAGCAGTATTAGTGGTAGCTGTGTTGACAGCATTGCCTGAGACAGCTGTCCATCAGGGACAGAACACACACGGGCAAACAAAACCAGGTGAAACTTGGCAATTCCATGAAATATGGAATCCATGGCATTATGACCAAGAGTGTGCATAGAAGAGCAGCATGAACTCAACGCATTAATGAGTGTGGTTTAAGAGTTACCTTTTAAAACAGTTCAGTGACAATTATTGATGGAATAAAGCACCAGATTTGATTTTGGTTTTCTTTTTCATATTTAAGATTGCTATCTCATTGCAAAGCACTTTTATTTACTTCCTTGTAAGGAATCCAGGCAGAACTGTAAAATCTAAAGAAGTATGAACATTTTTCTTCATTTAAATTAGTTGGGACATGATCAGGTGAGAAAAGATAAACAAAGAGAATACTGGTGCACACAGGAGAAATGACACATTTACAGACAAGATCCTCTTGGCCAGCTGGAAGGAAAGGGAAGTAGTTTATTCTGTTCCTTTTATATCCTCAGTGGACATAAACTTTTATCCAAATATTTGTTATGCATTTTCCTATCCAAGAATACTTGTTTAGTGTTTCATTCCTATGTTCGCACTGTAGTAACTGAGGGGATTAGGATTCTATATCTCTAATTGACTAATATTTGCATGGCTGTAAGTAAATGGGCAAAAAAAAAAGCTAGACTCTAACTGTGCAATATAACATTTAGTGAATATGTATATGTTGAATCTACTCACTTCTGCATTTATCCTTTTGTGGATTGTTTTGAAAGTATGGAAACAATTTTTTTTTAACCTTCTCTTCAGTGATAAGGGCCACAGTCTAGCAAAATGACAAAGGATGCTAGAGTGTGATGTAAAAGATTACTAAAGGGAAACTCCTTGATTTAGTCAAGGATTCAAGATTTCACTGGGCCTATGTTTCTAGAAGAAAGCAATATTCATTATAATTTTGAAAATTTGCTTGACTTCCCTTCTTTATTTTTGTAGGGGGAAATAGGAAAGCAGAAGAAGAAGGGAAAAAGGGAGAAAAACCCCTCCCAGTTCTAGAACAGACTGCAATGCCTCGAGCTTGTTCACAAGGACTTCTGCGACAACCCCAACTAGCAAAGGCCTTCTGTGCATGGTCCCCACATATAGGACAAAGTGAGCAGTCTGTTTGTAATGTAATCTTGAAAGATGTCCCATACCTGTAAAATTCTGATAGGAGAATAGTGGTTGACAGAAACTTGTCCTAAGATCTTGAATATTTGCATCCTGGATTTTTGATTGCTCTATCCCTGGCATTGGGAGCCAATGGCAAAGACCAGATCATGGAGGTGCTTTTATGAAAAGCCATGGATTCATGTAACTTTTAATTGACAATTTTAAAAACACATGCCTGTATAGACTCTATTTTGCTTTGGATTTCTGAAACATGTAAAATAGATATTTTTCTTATATTATTCAGAAGAAGGTAGTCAATTCTACAGATTTTCCCGCTTTGTGTTCAGGAGTTTGAAACTTGTTTATCTGTGGAACAAGCCTCAAATAATGCCAAGGGCTATGTGTGCCTGCTTGTCTATTGTTCTCTTTATCTCCCATCTGTTCCCCTTAACATTTAGACTTGAAGGTGAATTTGAACCAAACCAATCAGCTAAGAAGAGATCTAAAAATTCTGAAGTTCCTGTAAAAATGAAAGTATGTACCTTGGATAGACATCTTATTAATTCCACCTCAAGGGAAAGAAGATGGTGTGTTGGTGAAAGATTTAACTCTAAGAAAAGTTCCATTTGGAGTTTGTCATTTATCACACATCACAATTGTCATTCTTGAATGAAGATTTCTTTCCTCAGGCACATAACAAGGTGTGAGCTCCAAGTGATGCTTTTCCTGCAGTTGGGAAAAACATCCTCTCCTCTTTTTCATCCCTCATATCTTACCTATCCTTGAGCTAATTACATTTCTCCAATTTCTGCCCCAGGGTGAGGTCATGCTAAAGCTTTAGTGCAGTTCTTCCAAAGTAATTTCATCATATGACATAAAATAACTAGAACCCAAACTTCAGTATTTTTAGAATCCAGGAAACTGTTCTGTTTTGGAGCTGTGTGTCAGAATACACTGCATGAAACCATGTGATAATTGCATTCTCAATATTCCAAGTTGCATAAAAACTGCATACCACCACTTCAAGAGTTCTTTGAGGGAGCGAAAAATTGTCCTGATTATGACTTTACAGTCCCTGTGCAAATAGTGGGATTATATTTCACTTCACCTATTTGTAGGCACCACTTGTGCAGACATCCATATATGCGTAAGATCAGCACCTTGACACTTGGTAAGAAAAAGAAGCATGTGGTGTGGTTCATGTTTCTTATTTTGAAATCAGAGGTCTTTGCTAAAATGTATTGTTTAATGCATGTGTCTCACCAACAGCTAAGAAGGGAGGCCAGATTATTTTCTCAGTTGCCAGTATCCTACACTAGGCAGTTTTGTGTTTGAACAAACAAGTGCCATCTCAAGGCTCTCATTTACAGTAAGTGTAGGGCTCTGGCCTACAAATATGAAAATTGGGACTAGCTGTTTCACAGTGTTGCTGGTTCACCTCTTTTTCCTGACATCTGTGGAAGTTCTCTGCAAATGTAGGGATTTATGAGTATTAAAGGAGAAATTACTCTTTAGAGTTTCTTAATGTAGGGCTAGGCAGGATGTCACTGTTTCTCTCTTTTCCACAAAGATTTTGATGGAAATATGATGTCTCCAATCTGAAAAATATGCTGTCTGCTGCTGGTACATTGAATTCCATCAGACTTGATGTGTAGTCAGGAATGATAATCCTTTGTTAGTCACAGCTTTCAAAGACACTGCCTGAGCAGCTTTCAAAGCCAAAATGCTGAGGATGCCAAGGAGACCCTAGTAGACATGTTACTGATAACAGAAAAACCTTGGAAAAGATGTGTTTCATTTTCTTAAATTCATTCACCTTGACCCTGTGAAAAGGGAATCCTAAGATTTTAGAATTTATGTCTACAAGGTCCTCATTCATTAGATAAACCTATGTATTGCAAAAACAACCAAGGAAACAACCTACCCTTTAATATATTTACTAGACTTTACTTTTCTCCCCAAAATTATCATGTGTTAAACTGCCACAGTAATAGCAGCTGTTCCAGCTTACGAACATATCAGGTCAAAGACCAGCTATGGAGGTCAGCTTTGGAATCTTTACATACACAAACTAGATGGTTTGCTAATTCACAGAGAAGTATTTTTGTAACTAAATCCTACTGTAATAAGTCATCTGGTTCAGGTCTAGAAAGTGCAGTTGGAAGTGTCAGCTACTGCTACTTAAGAGCACTTGAAGGTTCAATAGATTACTCAAAAAGGCACTGAGCAGTATTTTCTGAGTGCATAGCTGACACTGCAAAAGTTGAAAATATAATTTGAGGAATTTTTCATTAAAGGGATACTCAAATGTGTATTTAGGCAGTGTCACTGAGCCCAAAGCACAGACATTCTCAGAAGTTCAAATGCATTCCTGACATAGCATTGGCAATTGAGAACATTTAGCAATTGCTGAGGAATATTCACTTGAGTAGGTCTATGAATTTCAGAATCTGCTAAAACAATACAAAGGTTTAGCCTTCAAAGGGGCTGAAAGTACATCTAGGCAAGAGATTTGAGTGCCTAGTACCACTCTCTGGTACTGAGACCAAATGATGCAGAATGGTCTATGTCCATATGATTAACACCTCTTGCCCTTTTAGATACTGTTGTCAAATCTATCATACCTACTGAATTTCTCAAAAGATACCTAGTTTGCCCAGGAAAAACCTCTGATTGCTCTTAGACAGTTAGGACACATTTCACAAATGTATCCACAAAACCACCTGTGTTTAACTTACTGCTAAAGACAGCCAGAGATCCTTCCTGGGAAGAGCTGGGATGGCCTGGTCCTGTTTGCTAACTGCACAGTTTTCTGTTTAAGGGGAGGTTTGAATTCTTCCTTACTAATATGGACAATATCTGTGGATTTAACAAGAAAATGGACTTGAATACTGTGAATAAATTTAGACTCAACATGTTCACAGTGTATCAGTAATTGATAACATCTTCCAAGGAAAATGAAGGATATGGAGACTTAGTAAAAGGGAGTCTGACTCAGCTAAATATATGCAAAAGGTTATAAGAATTTCAGTAAAAGCTTCTAAAAGGAGTTAAATTATCAATGAAAAAAATGTTCTACTTCTTTCCTTTCTTTTCTTTGGAGATGGGAGGTGGATACATAGAAAAATTTACCTATGCAAAGATAAATTAGTACCATAGTGTTTTAGACAAAAAACCAAACTCTTAAGTCTCAGAAAAGTGGTTGGTTTCCTCAATTTACTATATTATTCTCATAAGAGGCAGAATTATCTCATGCTGTGACACATGAAGGCAAAAAGTAAGGGAACTCTGGATGTACAGCCACAGGATCAGAGAGGTTTTGCTCTGCCTACTGCCTGTGCAAAGCTGTTTGACTGCTCCTTCCAGTCCTCTTGAACTTAGAGTTCAAATTGGATGTTGATGAACTGTGCAAAATTCAAGAAAACCTGAGACTGGAAGCTATGTATTATTGTAAAAAACCTTTATAAATTCCAAAGGTGAAGTGATGCCTTGCGTGGACACTTTAAATCATGGGAGGCTCCAAGCTGTTAACAAGAGCTATAAACAGAGTCTAAAAACAACATAAAGGTTCGATATTGATGAAGGGTACATTCAGAATAGAAATAAGATATATATTTTTAACAGTAGAGAAGAACACTTCAACCAGATGGAATAATTCACCAATGGCAGCAGTGGAGTGAGTGCCTATCACTAGAATTTCATCTGCTTTTTCCGAAGTTTCTCACAGAATCTAATCTAAGAATGTCTTATACTGAGTTTTTTTATGTCATAGTTCATAACTTTATGAAGAATCATTCAATAGCCAAGCAAAACTCAGTTATACATTTCATTTTTTAAGTTCTAAAAGCCCATTCAGTGATGTAATATCTGCATCTTGTGCTGAGAATGTTCCTTTAAGTCTTGTATTCTTTTTATTTGTTTTCTTGCCAATCTGCATATAGCAAAAACAGATGTTAAAGGGCTGGAATGTGTATGTTATCTGAAAATGGTCCAAAAATTCTCCTAACAATGAAAAGGTCATTTATTAATATTTGCCAAATTGTTGAACCACACTTGCTACTGTTTGACGCAATTTATTAATAAATGACAAGCACTCTAGCAAGGTTTTCTGGCAAGAATGAAACAAAGGAAATGAGCCAGAACAAGTGTAATCAAGAAATGTAAATAAACTTTAGGATGAAAACATGGTATGTTTGAACTTTTTATGAAATATAGACAGTTTCCTCCAGGAACTCTGCAGGTGGGGGCAGAAACTTGGAGATCTTCTGTGGAGAAGTAGGGAAAGACAAGTCTCCACAGGGAAACAATGGGATTGTCTAACACACTATCAAGCTCATGTCATTGCAAATGTCTCAGCATTATGTTCTGGCATTTCAGAATTGCAGATTCTCTTCTGTGCTTTCAATTAAAATGGTTTCAAAGGATTTTAGGCAGCAGATGTAGTACTGCAAACACTGTTTTGCAGTTGTTTCATTGAAAGGTATCAGTGTTGAGACTGGGGTGCAGTCATTAGTGACTGCATTTTAAAGGCAAAGACTTTTCAAGAGGGCTGGGTCCTTAGCCTGAGGCATGAACTATTGTTATTCACCATGATTCAGTCCAGATTTACCAGGTATTCCAAATGTTCACCGAACTCTTGTGGCTGCCATACTCACCCTGACCTGTAACATCTGTAAGAAACTCTAAGTTATGCAAGTGGAAAAATTCTGATTTATTTTAAGCTTTCCTGAACATACAGTGAGCTTCATAGGTGGTAGCTATAGCTAGTAGTAGTAAATCATTCGGGTGTAGTGGTCTGCAACTCGCTTTGCTTTGTAACTTTTCCCTAGGACTGGATGACCTTGCTCTAGAGTCCTGTTCTGCCTGTGGCTCACAGCTCTGACTCTCTTTTGATGTGACAGGATGGTTTGTGGTGCACAACCTGGTAACAACTAGCCCAGAAGGAAGGCAACAGCCTACATGGGGTTCTGTGCTTGATGATGATTATTAATACAAGGCCTGTTTGTAAACCCGGGGTTCTGAGTGCTTGGGACAGCAGCAGCCCTGGCTGCGGTGCCACTCCCTCTGCAGGTAACTCAGCAAGGAAAAGGGTCCTAGAGAGATTTTATGGCACAGGTGTCATAGAGGAGCACATTGAAAAAACAGTTTGATGCTCTTTAACCTCTTCTGTGCTCAGGCTGTTTATAGTGCTAAATAAAATGGGCAAGCTCCTCTGTCCCCATAGCCAGATGACATGGCATAACTCAAATTCTGACATTCTCCCCACAAGGACCCCACATTCGAAGGGCCTGTTGGGGTGGGTGTGCCACAAACCAAGGCACCATCTGGAGAAATCCTTGCTGGTTTACTCCAAACTATGCAAGCAGTTCTCTGTTTGGTGTGCATGGGTCAAACATGGCCAAGCTTACACCACCTTCAGCCCTAACAGGCAGCAGATAGAGCTAATGCAGCTCTTGTGAGCATTATGCTAAGCCTGCCCTTGAGCCTGAAACATGGACAAGAATTCAGTGGGTCGCAGAGCCTGCTGTGAATCAGTTCACTCTCAAGGCTGTTTTTTCTTCCAGAAATACCTCCATTGGCTTCAGTGGAGTTTCAGTAAGGAAGAGTTTCACCAAATAAATTCACATCCATTCACACTCTTACATAAAAATTTCTTTGCTGGTATCCCAACTGACTTTACTCTGGAGCATTTAAAATATACAGGGAGCTTACCAAGTTCACTTTGGTTATTGAAGGGATATAGAGAGGTAGCCCTGAATGTGAACACCAGTTCAAAACTGTGCCAGGGAGATGGTCAAATAGCAATACCAAGGTGATTCCTACATCATGTACTTTTTTAACTCTTCCACTATAAATATTTCACATGATGTAATAGGAACCAATCTAAAAAAAAAACACACCAATAACAACACCACCACCAACAACAAAAAGAAACACTGAAGTTGAAACATGCACTCCACAACAGATTCATGCTAAGATTAGAATTAAGGAAAGTTGGAAACTATAATCATTTAATCACAATTTATAAGCCTAATTTCCTGCATGTCACTCCCAGATAATAAATACTTTTCTTTTGGCTTAGAGAAGCTGTGGAAAAAAAAAAAAGTTAATTTAAGGCTCATTAGTTTATTTTTAGTAGCTTAAGATCTGAGGGATTTGAAAACACTTCCCTTTTCTAATAGAACATGCCTTCCTGTATACCAAGGATGTCCACTGACCTCACTCCCTCCTGGAAGGTGCCACTGATTCATGACAGAAATCCTGTGAGGCCTTTGAAAGCTAAATAGGAACCAGAAAAAAAAAGTATTATCATGCTTAGCTGATTATAACATTGGAAATAAAGTTCAACTGTGAGTTTGGGGGGTGAAGGAGGAGTGCCCGAAACAAACGAGCACTTCCCGTGTTTGCCTGGAAGAAGCCAATCTTCCCTCTGCTTATATAATAAGAACATTACTTGCTAATTTGCCAGTAGCTGAAAGGGATTTCTGTTTTTAGCTCTGGGTCTGTGGCAACTGTTTTGTTTTAAATGAAAATTAAATGGGAACATACAGCTAAAAAACCGTTGAGCCATAATTGAAGTGCATTAATGGTAATTACTCCTTTCTTTCACTCATCATTTTGACAGAGGAATCCATTACTCCTCCATCTCCATGTTTCCACAAATTACTCTTCCCTGTGGATGTGCAGTGACTGAAGGAAATCATGGCTTTGTTCTACATGTTTTTCTTAGTGCAACCCTGTTCTCCCTGAACTCCTTTCCCTGGGGATACAAACGAAAATATCAATAACATGTATAAACAGTTTACTGCTTTAATAGGCATAAGATGAAGGAGAAGGCATCAAGTATTGAAGTGAAACTGTGAATGATGGTTATTGGGAGGTGTAACGTATTTGATATTGCTTATAGCCATAAATTAATTGCACCGATTTATTTCAAGATGCTTATCATGCCAGTGAGAGACACTTCCCTGAGACAGTAATTTCACTAAGTAAGATTCTTCTAAGAGTTCTATTACCTTGAGTGTATTTTCATCTCTCAGCTCCGGATCTTTTCAAATGTGCTCTGGCAGTGAAGGAAACAGAATTGTCCTCATATGTCCAAGGCATCTTCTTTGGTTCAAGAACATTTGTGGACTAGTGTAAGGAAATATTTCTGAAATATGTAGAAAAAGCCTCTATTGCTATTCAGAAATAGCTATTTTACAGGTAGAATGAATCTGTAACCAAAGTAATCTTCCTTGCACTGTGGATTGATATGAGATGAATTTCATGTGGAACTAACCAAAACTTTTGCTTTGAGAGCAGTCTCAGGATATGAGCACTTCTCTTCAAGATACTTCCACTCCTGTGGAGAGATTGAATAGGGCAGAAGTCAACAGATATTTTTTCATTTGCATTTGCGGCTTGCAAAAAGTTTTGTATTGAATTAGTAATGAAATATCAACCATTTCTGAAGTCATCACATAAAGAAACAGACCAATCATAAAACATAAATTCTGGTTATTAATCTAATTAAAATTAAACATACACTTAGATGTTTTATTGGCTTTATTCACCCATTTAAAGACAGTGATGAAACTTTAAAATTAGTAGGTCTTCTACAATAATATCACCTCACACTGAGTCCATTACTATAGGTTGTTCCAGGCCTGTACTGATGTGTTCTAGAAAGAAGTTCTCCCTTTGCCATAGATTTTCCCCTACTTGTGCAAATTTCAGCAACGACAATTCTACAATGACAAAGATGAAGTGTTCAGATGATACCACCACAGGTATACTTTATTGGTTTCTGTAGCCACATTTTGTTCATATAGTTCCACAATGTCTCACATGGATATTAGCTTTAGATATGAGTGAGAAATAGACATATAGACAGGAAAAAATAGAATGAAATCACTCTTATTTGTATAAGAGACAAGTCTTTCACTTTCTTAGTCTCAGAAACTGAAGATTTTGCAGAATCTATTTTGTGTTTTCCTGTGAGATTCTAAGAAAATATGCTGTCATTATATGTATTATCATTATATGTTACTGATAAAGTAATATTGACATATTTCTTAGATGTTCTAGAATTGCATTGTTTTACAGGATGAAGTTACTCAGCAGAATTAATTCTTTTCTAGAAAGCGTATTTCCCGTTCCATGGACAGAGAACTCTACTGGTGCAGAGAAGCAGGAACAGTGACCTGAGGTTTATCCTGGGATTCAAATAATGTCAAGGAAAAGAAAGTGTATTGTAATACTGGATCATCAGAATCACAGTATGGTTTGGGTTGGAAAGCACCTCAGAGATCATGCAGCTCCAACCTCCCTGCCATGGGCAGGGGCACCTCCCACTAGACCAGGTTGCCCAGGGAATCTCTACTATGCAGACAGGCTGAGAGCTGGGGTCATTCAGACTGGAGAAGGTCTCTGGGGAGAACTCGCAGCACCTTCCAGTACCTAAAGGGGCTACAAGAGAGCTGGAGAGAGACTTTTACAAGAGCATGGAATGATAGGACTAGGAGGAAATAGGTTCAAACTTAGAGGGCAGATTTAAATTAGATATTGGGAAGAAAATCTTTACTGTGAGAGTGTTGGGACACTGGAGCAGGTTGTCCAGAGAAGTTGTGGATGCCCCATCACTAGAGGAGTTAAAAGAATAATTACATGGGCTAGTGATTTAAGTTCTCCACTGTATTAGAAATGCTCTGATCTCAAAAAAATTTTCTCTCATGGTAATTTCTCTGGCCTTCAAAACAACTACATCCACCTTGAAAAAAAAAAAAAAGTTTTGCAAACCAATATATAACTAAAAAAGCAACACTCTTAATCCAATCCTTAATTGATTGGCCTGAATTTTCCCTGGAAAACCATGATTTACAAGAATATTAGAAGGAAAATTAAAAGAAAATGGAAAGAGGAAAGAAGGAAATGTTACCAATCTGAAATTGCAAGCAAAAAAAAATTATAAAGCATAGAGATGGCAGAGACCTCAGGACAGTGTCAGGTAAAACTTTGCTAACCCTGACAAACACTCCTGAGTGCAAAGACCTCTGTTTCTTGCCTGGGGAAAACTGGGTGGAGTCCCAAGGCAGGCTCTTCCTTCACTGTTCTGCCTCTTGCAAAACAGTCTCCCAGTGCCCATCTTTAGTTCCCTTGTTACAGGATCCATCCATTACCTGTTTTCTGTCTCTAATAAGTGTGGAGAGCTGACAGTTCTCTTCTCGCTTTTATGGATATATTCCCCTCAGTCTTATTTTCTTTAGACTATACAACCTCAGTGTGCTTACATATTTATTTTTAGATCTTTAATTTTTATTTCTAGGTTTCCTATTTTAACACCAATGATTTGGGCAAGGTTCTCTCATGTATATACTATGTCCACTCTAAATAAGAGACAACTTATTAAAATTCAGCTCATTAATTGCATTACTGTTGTCGCAGACAACTAGTACACAGTCATCACTTTCCTTTCTTCTTTTTTTTCTTTTTAATATTGAGGTTCAGTATGGTGGAATGCTCTTGCTCTTTAGATGTTTCCCTCTTTCCATAGGTAGCCTGTGCACCTAGTTCAGAAGCTCTGAATTTTTCAGTTAGACCAGACATCTGCTTTTAGTTGGTTTGGCCAGAAGTAGAAATAACTCTGAACCTAAATGTGGTCCCAGGAGCTGCCTGGTACACGACTACACCACTTCACACAGGTTCATGTGCCAGGCCAGACTCTACCCATAAATACATGCTTTCAGTGCACATAAATTTGAGCGTATAAAGGTGTAACCAGATGGATATTTTATTTGTACCTTATCTCTGAACTTTAAGCATGTGCTTGTGCATGTTGTCATTGTATCTACAGTAAAAGAGCAAACTGAAAAAGATGGTTGGGTTGATTTATCTTCACCTTCTCTCTTAAAGCTTGAACTCTTGTAAAGAGAAACCTGGTTAACCTCAGTGAGACCTCAGAATAACACAGTTATATTGCTTTGGGGCACTGTGTGGGGTAGATACCAGTTTGCTGATTGTCTTCCTGGGAACTGGGAAGATGCTCTTGAGCATAAGTCCAATGCAGGTGGTACTGCAGCACTCAAGTCCTGCTGAGAAGTTAGTCGCTCTAAAACTTTGAAACACATTTTAGCGGATTATGTGCTTGATTTTCACCTGAGGTTATTTATTTCCAAAGTTAAAAGGTTATTTGCAAATTCTTAATTAAATCAAGGGAAATCAGCTACCTTAAATCTGAATCTTAGGGTGGTTGTTTTTTTGTAAGTCCCCAAATGCCTTTCAAAGTATTTTGATATTAAAATGTTTCTGCTTTTCTAACTCCAAGTTTTTTCTGCCTATTCTCTTACTGACAATGTGGCAAAACTAGCAATTTAGTAGAGCAAGTCCTCATAGAGTAACTACCTCATTTTGCAAATGTACATAGCAGGAAATACATATTTTTTTCTGGTGACATAGGATAAAGTTGATTTTTTTTTTTCTTTAGGTTTAAGAGATACACATTTTTAATATTTTTCTGTGTATACATTGATATAAATAGAGATGTGATTCTACCATAAATTTCCTCTTTTACATCGTGCCTCCTTGCCTTACACATTTTTTCCTCACCTACAGCAGTTCCTACAGGAAATAAATTTCCTCCCACAGTCGCCCACATTCCTTCTGTCCCACCAAACAATGCAAGCTCAATTACATCATTACATGAATTAAATAGAAAAATATATAAATAAATATCAATTGCAACCTTTTGGGTTCAGTATATTCAAAACAGACTTCTGACACCTACTTTAGCAGGATCCATTTTCATAGTATTTCATCATTCCAATGTTTTGGTCTCTTCCTCAGCACAGATATGTCACGTGCAAGCTGCTGAAAAGGTCACTGGAAGACTGTGATCAAATAAGGGCTGGAGCTGAGCTACCAAATCACAGCTATTTTTCAAATCAGCAGAGAATCTTTTGCTGTTATTTCGAGTGTTTGTATTGCACCTCTCTGTATTGAAGTGAATTGAACTAGTGAGCCTGTTTGTTTTGCAGTAGAGAGAAAGTCTAAAGATTTTCTGTGATATTTTCTACTTATTGCAAAAGAAAGAGGAACCCTCTTGAAAGGTAAGTTAGGGCCAGAGATTGATTGAAAGGATTACCCAATATTTTGGGGAATATTGAAAACAGATCCTGCACTGGATTCATGCCACCTAAACCTTACATGTTTAGTCTAAGCTTGTCATCTACAGTCCTTCTTATAATCTATAGGTCCTCTCAGAGTTTGAGATAAGAGCAATCCCAGCTCTCAGGGACTTCAGAAGGTTTGCAAGTGCTGTTGAGTAATTACGTCTGCTAATTACTAAGAAGGGACAGAAAAAAAATCACATCCCTCTACACCTGCCAGGGCTTTACAAGGCCACCATATGGATACTCTGAGGCATCTGTCAGTCTGACACAGTTTCAGATGACTTGTCTAAGGTGGAAGTCATCTGAGACAGGTGAACATGTGAGATCTAAAGTTGTTGCTTTGTTATTTCAGTGCTCAGTCCTGATGCAAAAACTGGAGGATTTTTTTGAGCTCAGTTATGTAACGTGACTTCTGTTGCCCACTGTTTATATCAGTGATTCCTCTTAAATTCAAGGCCTGCTACTTGACTGCATGTCTGAACTGCAAAAAACCATTCCATGTCTCCTTACTCACTGGTTAATCATCACTGTCTCTGTCATCCCATCCACTTTTATCTGCTGGTTTTATATAGAGACTACAAGGTGGAAGGAGATGAGATCTGTTATAAAACTCCTGAAACTGCAGTGGTTAGAAATTTTGCAAGGGAACCTAAACAGAGGGCTAACACAGGGAGACTAGTTAACTGAGAGGGAGCACTAAGGAATAATTTCAGATCTATCAAACATTTTTAAAGTATAAGATTAAGTCCCATACAGGAGGTAAATCTATGGTACACTGTGAACATCATAAAACTATCTTCTTACGCAACACAAATGTCATATTGGTGCATTTTTGATTGTTTAGATAAAAGAGAAAGAAACATCACCTTCTTCACCCTCTCTGTATTGAGTTGAAAAAAAACCCTAAAACCTCTGGTCCACAGGAAAAATAAAATCTTGGTTCTGGCACCAAAACTGTCTTAATTATACTTTACACTTGACAACTATTTCCTTATAATCTAAACCTCTTCTCCAAATCCCATAAGCACAAACACAAAAATGAAGCTGATTTAGTGCACCAAGTGTCTTTTGTTCCCCAGCACAAGATGAATAAAATTTAGTGTTCCTGGAGGTCAAAACCCACACATTGTAGCAGACTTCTTGTAAATCTTCTAGATAAGTTTAGGATGGCTGCTGTTATTTTTGTAACCTTCCTCTGAACCATAACTTCCTCATCAGGTACTTCATATTCTACCTCAGAGACATAAAACTCCCCAAAGCAAAGCTATTTCTTTCAGCCCTTTTACAGTACAAAACAGCCATCTAACCATCTCTAGGGTCGTGCAATATTGCTACCTTTTGCATCAGAACTTCAGAAGACAGAGCTCGTCCCTTGCAATTTTTCATGCTTAAATTGACAGAATTAACCTGGAGGAGCCACAGGCTGCAGCTCATTTCAAACAAGGGCAGAGGGGCCCACCCAGATTGGCTGCCAGCTTGGTTGCGAGCCTGGAAATAAAGCTGTGCTATCATAGCCTTCGTTATATGGCTAATACAGTGTTCAGGGCAGAAAGCTGAGCTATAAAATAAGTTGAGGACTGAAGAAAAGGCTTTCTCAAGAAGCTGGAAACAAGGAAGTAAAAAAAAGGGCTTATTAAAGCTTCATTGCAATTTTGTACATGTGGCTAATATTTTTATGGTCTATGTGAATGCATATGTGTTTGGGGCATTTAATAATAACTGGATAATAACTGGGTAAACATTTTACAACTGGGAATTAGAAATTTTCCATTTTCCTACTTTCTAGGAATTTTGTGAACCTAAATGTATTAAAAATCACGACATGTTTAAATTCTGTAGTGCTGGAGGCCACATGATTGCCTCATTATAGTTACATATTGTGCAGAAATAATCACTGTATTATTCACTCACAAACCAATGCTACACTCTGGACAGCTCTTGTTTTATTTCTGCTTTTTTTTTTTGTAAGAATTAGTGTTTTTAGCTAGTATTAATCATGTGCCTTGCAAAATCAGTTTCAGAGACATTAACCAGGGCAAGTTAAACAGGTCTATTACTCTGATCTAGAATAAAAATGCCTCTTCCAGCCCCTCTGAACTGAAATGGTTGCTCTTTCTCTGAAACTGAACCCCAATCTCTTGGCTTCCTGGTATGCTTCAACAGTCCAGAGAGGGGTAAACTCTAGACTATGCATGCTGTGTCTTCTGTCCTAGCTTGACCTCTTGTAGACTGTGAGATAGACTTGAATCTCCCAAGGTACAGGCGGGTGAGGCTTCCACGCCTGTTTCTAGATGAGTAATCCAACATCAGGCTAAAAAGCAGAATATGTATGTTCTTTTCTTCCCATGGTAATGTTTTGGGCAGAAGCGACCACTGTTGTCTTCTTTGAATTTTGGTGAGCTTCAGGTTTTTGGGACTTAATAGTTACTGTCAGAGCATGTGTACCACACTGGATTCCTGGAAGCCTTGAGTGAACTTTTTTGTATATCTCAAATAGCTTTAGGTTACTACTAGGTACCTAAATACTCAACAAATATTGGCATGCCTGTTGCATTTAATAAAAAGTAGTACTAGTTTTTAATTACCTAATTAGGTTTCTAAGTAAACATCTCAGTGTTTATAGACCACCTGGTCTGTCAGCAGGTAGGTGGGGTTTGTTTGAAAGTTCAGCCTTTTCTGGAAAAGCTTCACAGTAGACAAGTGATTGCTATTGGGATCTCACACCAGCCTTTTAAACAGATTTAGAAACTCTGCTGTGATTGCTGCATGAACTAAATTCACTGAAATTCTGTGAATACTCACTCCACAGTGGTGTTTTGTTTTGTTTAAGGTATAAACTAAAATCCAGAGCTTCTCCAGGGTTCCTACAAGAAACATAATGGTACTATTGGTATAAATGACAAATGACAGTCACCTTTTTCATTTCAAAAAGCAGGAATGTGACTGTGATAATTTTAACATGCTGGAGTAGTAGACTGGAGGCAGATTTGTCAAAGTTACTTATTTTACAGGGTGACATTTAGCATGAACAGGTTAGCAAATGGCTTGAATTTGTCTAAAAGAGAAAACTTGAACAGTGACAATAAACATCCCAGCAGAGATGAAAGGAATATTTAAAATTGGTTTCATTAAACTGCAATTATGCCTTCTACTTTTGGTTCTCAGTAGCTTCAAGGAGACCTTTGTAGTGCCCACACTTCCCCCCCCCCACCCCCAAAAAAAAAAAAAAGAAAAAGACTAGTACTTTACACTGGTAAAAGGTAAAATCCTGCAGTTATGGAGTCATGAATTTGCATCAAGTCTTGCAATTTTTAATTTTTCCTTATAAATCAATCCATGACAAGAATCTCAGACTGCAGGAATCTGCAGAAAATTCATAGAAGTAACCATGCCTTTGTGCACAAAAGTGTTTTAAGTCATATGTGTAATCCATATCCCTTTCTTATACTGCGTTGGACCCAAGTATATCCCTTGGTAAAAGAGTTTATACCTCCAGATTGCATTGCTTACCAATAGTAACCAGATCAGCTATGTCCAGTGTTTCACAGCTACATCCACTTCCTCTCCACCAAAGCTGGCAAAGGCAGTTGCAAGTCACACATCCATTAATCAAGAAAGGGGAAACCTCCTATGACTGGCTTCACCTCCTGTTTCTTGTATACTTTCTACTGTGATACTCATCCAGACAAGTCTATATACAAAGTAAGATTAACATTTAAATGCCAAACATACATGCTGGGATACACACCTCCAAACAAATTATTAAGTTGCCAGAAAACTGCATGTCAGTGCTTAAATGTGAGACAAACAGTCCACATAGCTATCTCCATGTCAAGACCACAAGATCACAGGCAGCACTCGGTACCTTCATAAACCCTCTGCGCTTCAGCAAGATTTACCTCAAATGAACTGAGCTACAGCACAAAGAAGAACCATCATGAACTCACACTGTACTGCCTGCTCAAAAATGATTCAAAGAACAGCTCAATCTGTTCTTAGCTGGAACAAATTGTTCAAAGAACAGACTGGTTCAAAATTATATGCACCACTAATGCAGAGCACACAATTCCCCAATAAAGTGCTGGTTTCTGTCATTCACTGCACCAATTTTACTCATGCATAAATGATAACCCCCATATTAGATATGTAATCACCAAAGTGATGCCTCTCAAATAATAAGTTAAAGATACATTTTCTCAGATGTTTTCTACTGCAGGCTCAAATCAGACACAGTGTCTGCAAGTAACTAAAGAAAGGGAGATGACAACACTACTCTGCCTATAGGACCCCCTAAACATATGCATGGGGGTTTGAATGTGCCAGAGGGTGTTTGTGTTCCAGATTATTTCAACTGCATTTACAGCTTGCAGTTAGAGAAGAGGGAGTTTAAAATGGAAACATCTTGTGACTGAACAGTGGTGGCAATGGAAGTCTAGAGGGGTCTTTGAAACTTGACACTACTTATCAAGCAATATCAAGACCTTACTGTGTACTGTTCAAGAAAAAAACTGGAATCAACAAAGCAGAGATTGAACCTGAATGGCTGAAATGATGGAGGCTGATAAGGAAATGAAAAAGAAATCTTTAGGAGCAAAATAAAGCCTCAGCAGGGAAGCAGCATTACAAGAAGGTCTCTTTGGAAGATGGAACAGTTCAGTCGAGCAACCAGGAATGACCAGAGCTCAGTCAGGAATTTTTTTAAAAACACTTTTTTTACTTCCCCCCCCCTTTATTCTGTAAATCAACTAGTTTTCTGAATGCATTTTTCATTCAGAAGTAGGTGATGAACTGCTGGTAGATAGTGAATAATTTTCCTGCATATTTCTGGAGTTAAACTACATTTATGGCACTGTAAAGTCAATATGTTTTCTGAAAATTCTATAATAATCAGTGAAACTGGGGAATGTTTAGGTAGAAATATATTTGAAAAAAAACTTTTTTCCAGCTATTCTGTCAGACCTATACAAATAGGTGAGAATCCTTGAAAAGGGCTGGGACTGCCAACCTACTCCAGCATTATTTCCTCTAATTTGAATTGACATCATGGCTGTTCACTCATATTCATAAAATATCAAATTATTAACATATGGATAGAACAGAGCCCAGATAACAGTATTTAGGAGTATTTTCATCAGGATAAACCCACCCAATCGTCAGTTATTTTATCTGATACCATTTTGGTTGATATGTATTAACATAGACTATGACTTTTTTTTTTTTTTAAAGTGTAGGTTTTACATACTGTAAGCAAACCTTGCATATTGAGTTGCTGGGAAACTGATTTAAAAAAAGAGTCAAGCAGAATTAGAAAGAACTGTCCATTTATACATAAAAATTGCTTAAAAAATTGTGTGAATTAAATACAAATCTAGCTCAGTTTTGTTTACAAATTACAGTGTGTCATTTTAACCTTCTATAGAGCTGATTTAATGGAATTAGTGACAACTAAGATAAAATTTTAATAACTTTGTTTACCTAAGACCCTGAAATATAGGCTATAATTTATTGTGGTTTTAAAAGGCGCCTTGGTGAACCTATTGGTCTCTAAGTAAATTTGTCTGTTTATTTGTTTGTTTTCTCTTCTCAGTTTGAGGAAAGAAAAGTCAAAAGCATACAAATGTCCCAGCAAGGTCTTGCGGAAGAGGTAGAGGAAGATTCAGTTAAGAGAAACACATTGTCTGTGGTCTTTTGTTTCTTTTAGACATGTGACTTCAAGTACCTGTAAGGAACAGAACATCCAACTTAGTTTCCTCTCTTAATTCTAATGAAAATTGAACAAAGAACTAGACAGGCAATTGAAATTCCATCACAAATTGTCTTTTCAGATAAAATAAAAAAATCTAACAAAGTCACTTAGGGAAGGAACGTGCTGATTTTTTTTTGTTTTTAATTTTTTTAACGAAAAACCTCTTCTATGGACAAAGTGTACTGGTGCTGAAATATTGTGTTCCCACTTCCTGAAACTAATATTTTGAATTTTCATTTGGAACAATGTTTTGCTGAAGGATTTATTAGATGAAAGATGCAGAAATATTGCACATAAAGATAAAACCACACTCAATTGATTACTGAAAATCAAAACAGAGTACTGAAATAAAAAGATTTTAAAGTTTTTCTTTGTGTAAAAGCTTGGATTTTATTTTAAGTCAGTGAAAACAAATTTTTGAACGATCACATTTGCTATTAAAAAGAAAATCTCCTCAAATTTGTCTCCAAAAGGTAGATGTCTGCTGAAATGTCTGCTGAAAACTCAGCATCAACTTAAGTTCCTAAAACTATGATAACAATGGTGTGTTGGCTTACAACTGCTTTTGGCAGCAATCATCACAGAATCAATTTAATATATTTTCAGAAAGCTTCTGCTTTGATACTAAATTCTGAATTTTAAGTCAGTCAATTCTGCCTTAAAACAAATAGAGAGAAAAACTGGAGGTCACAACTGTGAAATACAAGTCAAGGAAAGCATTTTTGTCAGAATGAAGTGAAAACATACTCATGAGATAAGTAGGTAACAACAGCCTAATGTTTATCTGGCTCCATGGCTTTGGTCAAGGTCACCACTGTAGATGGAAACACTTCCTAAAGGAAGGACTCCTGTTTAACTCTGATGTGTGCAAACATTTGCATGCTCTGGCAGTGATGTGCATAAATACATCTGTGTGTGTGCCTGGATCCTCCCTCCAAAATGTGTTTGATTTACTCTCTCTGCATCAGCTGCGGGCTTTGGTGACACTCATGCTGTGACATCATGACTATTATGCCTCCATTTGGGCTGTCAAATAATTGTCATACCCAAGCCAAACTTAGAAATTAGATAATGTCATGAGGTAACTACTGTATTAATGCTATAGTCTTGTCAGAATGATGGAAGCTCATTAATAATTAAAGATGCAATAAAGTTATTTGAATATTGCTATTGGCAGTAGTGTGGGAGCAATGGAGTTATTGAATGGATGCGAGAACATAATGGTTCTGGGCAAGAGGAAGGCTCGTGACCTCTCTGCCTTTGCAGTGCCACATACATAGGAAAACCCACTCAAAGGACTTCCAATGCAAAAATGTAATTCTGTATATCTGTGAACGTCAATGACATTTTGCTAATTTGGAGTGAGCATGAACTACACTGTTAATTCTTGTGTAATTCCAGTGGAATCTTCAGGGAAGAGGACTCACTTGAGGGAGAAAAATAACAAGAGGTTTTTTTATCTTCTGTGCCTAAGGATGAGAAAATGGGTTGTGATTCTGCCAGCATGACCATAAACATTCTCTCTAGCTTCAATAATAGTGGCTTTTGGCCTGTTGGAATTAAAAGTTCTCCTTGTAATCACACTGTAACTAAAGGGAGATCAGATTTCCTGCTTGGTCCTCATCTTACATGACACTGCAGTTTCTTTTCTTTTTCAGGCTCTCTGTTGCCCAAAAATGGCAGGTTCCCAAGATGAGGCCATGGCACCCAGTGACAGGAACTTACAGACCATGTGCCTCTGCACAGGCCTCCACTGCTGCATACAGTGGGGGTTTTTACACTGGTGCTTATTTTTAGCAATATCGGGCAGGTTTTTATTTTCATCTTGAAAAGCAATCTTTACAAAGGGCATTAACCTCTTGGATTTAACTTCAGCATAAAATTGCACTGTTTCCTCATGTGGGAAAATGAAGAATTCTTTTCCTCCCAGTTATATAGTTAGGGCAACATTTTCTTAGCAGACCTATGGAAATGACTCAGAGGTCAATGGTAACTATGTGCAACCAAGGATAGAATTAGTTTCCTAATGTAAAATGATAATGGCTTATTTTATTTTTCTTCCTTTGACTTTGAACACTATCGGGTTAAAAAAGAGATCTCCTTTACCTTTTAAGTTCTCAGGACAAACATCTCATGTTTCCTTGATGGGTTCTTAGCTTTATTGGTATAACATCATTGCATGGAATAATCATTCAGAAAGAAATCTTCAGTTTAGTGACCTGCCTTCATATGTTTTCACGTGAGCCAGTGTTACATTTCCCTTCTACCATTCACTTTAGCTGTATGTTTGTCTAGACCTACCCAGAACACACCTGATTGTTTGTACAGTAACAGAAGTCCATTTTTTCAATAAAGAAACGAGAGGTGAAGCGTAGAAGAAACCAGCTGGTAAAACTAATAGTGCATGAAGGTCACTCAAAGGAGATTTGTCCAAAGTAGACCAAAGCTCTCAGTTTAATTGTGCAGACATATTCCTTGCACAGAAGTTAAGTAGAGAGCAAAACCAAACAAACAACAGAAAAAAAAAAAGAAATGCAGCATGTTGGAAGCCATCAACAGATAAAGCAAATGAAAACTTATAAAACATTTGCCCAGAATTGCTCTGCATTCACATATAAAACTACAGCTAACTCTAGAAAGAAGTAAAAAAAAGTCTGAAATTATTTGGGAAAGTCAAGTCCAGACCCAAGAAATAAAGATCTCTGTGTGAAGACTTAAAAGAAAGAGAAGATGCTGTCACCACAGCTGAGCTTTCATCGTATGGCCTTGAAAAGTGAATTTTAACCGAAAGGCTAGAACAACTGGGCTCAGCTCCCCAGACTGGTTTTACTTTCAGGATTATTTTCTATTTTTATTTAACATAAAATGCATATGAAGTACACAGTACAGCACCCAGTGCTAGACTTTGCTTCTTGAATGACAGTACGACTGCCACAAAGACCAAACATGTTCTCCTGTCTATATCAGTTTTATTTTTGCAGAAAGGTTGCCCGGTGTAAAAGATAGGGAGGATTATGTTCCAACAGGACTGAGTTGTAGCTTTCATAACTGGAGAATTTTTCTATAAAGTGAAGAAGCTGATTTTGAATCCATTCAGACTGAGTAAGAAGCAAAATGTGGGTCTTCTACTCTGAGGTCAGTATGCTAACTATGAGTCTTTTGTAACTATTGGCTACTCTGTGAGGAACAAAGTCAGAGTTTGACTATATAAATGCCCAGATGGGGCACAATGACAAGTTGTTTCATTCTCCAAATCTCAACTTGATAGGGCACTCGGCTCAGGGGTGCATTTACAGACCCAGATTAATGAATAAGCCAAAATTTTAGATAATGTCAATATGATGATGTTTCTGACTGACTGAAAGCCTTTTTCAGGCTTTCAACTTCCTTCTCTCAGATCTATTTAGTCCTCAACTAAGTAAAAAACCTGAAAGATTAGTGGCACAATTTAAAGCACAGCACTGATGAGATACAGGTGGGGAATTAGATCTTCCATCTGTGTAAATGTGAGGTTTCTGAGTGAGATTTTGATGTTTTCTGTTAGATGACATGTATTCATTATACTTTTTGCGGTATCAGTAGTAAGCAATGGAAATTAAAATACTTCAAGAAATAGCAGCTTTCCCTCATCACAGAAAACATGCCAAAAGAAGGCCTGAAGGGTGGCATCTTCACAGACTAACTCAATGCTCAGGAAAAGGTTTCAAGACATCACATGAACCTCACGCCCTTCTACTGATCATGAAAGAATCCTAGAGTGATCAGTCTCAACCTAGAAACATTATTTTTAATTACTTCAGTTAGGACAGATGAATCTCATAATTTTGTAAAGCAAATAGAACACAGATGACTAACTGGTTCACTGGGCTGAGAGGCAGCCTTGCAGCAACTTACATTGCAAGTGAAAAAAAGGTTATTTTTTAACTGTGAACTACTTCCCTATTGTAATCTAAAGGACTAGTTTTCAGATAGAATTAGTAAGATGCTACCGTGACTATTAATTTGATACAACTCGCATCTTCTCCCATTTGCTGTCAAAGGTCTGAACTAACAGGGTTTCATAAGGCTAAAACAGACTAATAACTCCTGGGGATGTTAGTGGAAGAGCTGCCTGCTGCTACCCTTGGGAAAAGGCACAGCTATCACCATTTTTGTACATGCACTAAATTTCAAATAGAATTATTCTTAAAACGCAAAGGCCTTAAACAACTTGTGGATTCTGACACAGCCATGGGAACATTAAAGCCAGGCTGCCAGCCTTCAGCACTCCAGATGTGCTAGAACAAATACATTACAACGGGGCAAGGGCACACACACGCATCAGGTAGCTCTGTGTCACAGTGCTCCTTTGTCAGATTGCATTCACACTGAAGGGACACGCACTGGCCACCCAGATCTGGAAGGAAATTAATGTTTCTTAGAACTATGGAATTGTCAGACCTTTCCCTAATAGTCACAATCAAAATAATTTACACTCCACATCAAATAAAAGGCTGTCTTTTAATTAGTAAACAAAGCAGTATTAGTGGGCCTTCCTGTGAAATAAAGAATCAGAATAGGACCTTCAAATGTTAAATAAAATTAATAGTGTTTTCAAGACATGGCTTTTCACTGCAAGGATTTTTAAGATTGTGTTTCAGCGAGATAATAAAGTGGCTTGAAGAAAAACAAGTTAGTGGCTTTGAAAGAGGTTAGTTTTTGTGTTTCTGTTTTCCTAGCGGGTAAGTTAGGGCTGGAAAGACAGCTCCCTAGTTTCACATGTCAGTTTTTAGAACTTGTACAACTCTAGCAATAATTGCTTGTAATTTTTGGTTGTAAAACTATGTGCTTCTAATGTTTCTAAGCTGTAATCATCAGCTCACATTTACTGGGAGTAATGGTGATTCTGTCATGTCAGGACACCAGATTAATGACAGCTGATATTCAATCTTCCTCATTTATGTCTGTGAAAATTACTTGAAGGTGGAGCATGCATTTCAGCTTTTGACTCACAGGAACTAGCAACAAGCCCTGCTAGGATTATGATCTGCAACTGGTGGTTTTTTTCTGTCTTCTAGGACTTAGCCCTGCTTTGAAAAATTACTTCACATGGTTGGGTTCTTTATGTAGCAAATATTTTGCAAAACATGTGTAATGTCTTTTTATATGTTCCACACATGCATCTCGTTAGACTTTATAAGACCTACTGGTCTTAATAAGATTTCATAAAAGAGCTGAAACAAGCACCTCTGAACATGGAGCACAACACAGTTCTTGCTTTTTCAAGTGTTCCTGGTTCTTTTTATTTGTAGGGGGGGCAAAAACAGTGTTGGGAAAATCACATATTTGAGATCTAACTTTCCATGGAAAGCAGTGGCATGGCATCAAGTTTATTACTTTTCAGTAAAGGTACTAAACTTACCAATATTAACCTCAAATGTTCCAAAACCAGACACTGCGTCTCACATCCTGAGAAGCCTAAAAATGATATTATCTTATTTAAAAAAGAAGCAATAATATTCAGAGTATGAATTATTTGTCTTCTGTCTGAGCTTCTGAGGTCCCCACTGGTCATATTTTCACAACCATCCTGACCAGGAAGGGAGATAATCGCTTAGGCATATGATAGGTGTGCTCAGAGTCATGTGGTGGGGGATCAGTTGTGCCTTCCCCTTCATTCAAACAGCCCACCCCATCCATTGAAACTGGCTCTGGCTAAAAATATACTTTATTTTAACGAATGAAAGCTCTGATTGTCCTAAAATAACATGAATTCCCATCAGGATCAGGGCACCATTGTGCTAAGTGCTGTACAAACACAAGGAGATAATGGACCTGATTCATCCCTGAATTACTCTGGTTTCCATGGATTTACAGCTGTGCAAGTCAAAGGCAAATGTGATAATGAGCATGCTACAAGAATGCACAGCTTAGGGCAAGTTTCCTTCTGGCCTAAATCCTTTGAAATCTCTGGAATTAAGGCAACAGATGACTTGATATATACTTTAAAGCTACATCTACTCTACTGAACTAAATAGGACCAGACCATGGGTCCTGATTCAGTATTGCCAGTAGCTGCCCAGCACTCTCTTCAAGCACTCACAAGAGGAAGCTGAGACTGGGAACCTGCCCAACAGCCAGTCTGGGTGAAACCAGGCTACTTTGCAGACTAGGATAGTTTAACAAGATGAATATGGTCAGCCCATGCCAACTGGCCTCAAGGGTAGAGTATCAGATCCTGGTACTGATTACTTTACTGGTAGACCTACAGTCTGAAAGTCTTGTTTCTACTTTTAAGAGCATCTGTTTGTCTATTACCAGTCTATTATACAGGTTTTACCAAAGCATAGTATTAAAAAAACCCCAAAAAACAACAACAACAAAACAGCAAACAACTTATGCCTGTTCCTCTTACATTTTTCCTTCAGTCACTGCTTGTCTCCATCATTCCTTTCGAAGTGCTTTGCTGAGGACCAGAGCAGCTGCAAAGGTGAGGAGCCGTGTGGCTGCACAGCTGGGCTGTTGCTGCTGTTGGACATGGCTGGGAGCATGCAGCAGCAGCAGGCAGCACCAATGCACCTGACACCAGGCTGCTGCTGATCCAGGCTTGGTTTGCCGCGTTTTTGGGTTCTCTTTATGACGTTTACCCTTTGCAGCACCTGCCCACAGCCCAGTAATGACTGGCAGGTTCTTGCCCTGCTCCACTCTCGTGTTTTTTTTTTTTTTGCTTTAAAGGTCATATCTCTTCCCAGTACAGTCAGATCATTGCTTCACACAGGTTTACAGGGCACTTCAGCAGCCAAGCCCTGGATCCAGTGATATTAAATAACTTCCATTTCAACATCTATTTGGGCAGTTACTCACTTTCCCACCTCTCCTCCTCTCTTAAACCATGCCCCCATGTTGTTCAGCCAAATGTAATTCATCAGTGGAAAGAGTTTGCCAAACTCAATCTGCTGCAGGTTTCTTTAACAGCTTCTCACAAGCAGTCTTGTACTTTCCTCCATCACATGAATGGTGAATGGGAAGACACTCGCCATGCACCAGAACTGTGCTCATACAGTCCATGGCACTGTTCATTTTACAGTGGGAGGAATAGAGAAAAGGAAAGTCCTAAATTTGATTTTGTTTTGACAATTCAATCATTAATATTACATTTTGGAGTTAGGAGGTATATAAACATTTAGAGTGCATTTTTAGAAAGGATTTCTAGTAAAAGCACAAGCATTTTGACAATTAATGCTGTTTAGATATTTTGAAACAATCTTATACTTGGAAAAGTACTCTAAGTTCATTCCTGTTGGTCTCAGGGACTATACCATAAATGAAGGACCAAGGGACTAATTTCTGATAGAGACAATGGATATAACACAGTGCACATCTGCATGGCTTAATGCCTTCAAAAGATGCACAAACTGCCTGAAGTGAATGTCTTGTGTCCCTGTGCCATGGCTAGGTAATTTCTGGGAAAACACAAGGGCAAAATTGCTTTAGGGAATGTGCCAGCTATTTAACAGCATGGATAATAACGTATCAATGGTTTTCTGTTTAATTTACTATTATAGATACAGCCAGTGAAAGCAGAACTGAGCCAACACAGGCCTTTGTGAAACCACCTGATACACTGGGGAGAGCTTCCAAGTGTGAACGAGCTGATCAGACACCGCTCACACTTCTTTTCTTCAGGCTGGAAAGCAGACCTTCATAGTCATATGAGAATTTGTCTTTACAAAACATTTGAGACTTTTTCTGTAGTTTTGTTGCAGGAATTTTGTGCTGTTTCAGAAAGTAATTTTCCAGTTTTGGTGTTATTCCTGCAATGAAGTGGCATGGGGTCCAGGCAGCATATGAGTAAATTCTTCCCTCCTAAATGGGTATTTGGAAAATGTAGAATAACAAAGAAAGAAAAGAGATGCAAATCTATGCCATTACTTCTTACAAATGTCTTTGGTACCATATCTGCTACTACACCCCCAAATCAACACTCACCTCCTGTTTGCCCTTCTAATGGCTTTGCTGCCAGTGTAGGTAGGTCTTGGTTCATGGTGGTCACAACAATATTCTGACATAAAGGTGGAGCTGTGCAAATTAAGGCTTGGTTTGATTCATTTTCTGAAATAAAAAAATAGGAGGGATAAGGAGAAAGAGATAGTTCAGACTGAAAAAAGACTCTGTGGCAAAATGAAAAAAAAGTTACTACAATCAATTTGAAGTATTCTGTTTGGTCCAAACTGTTTTGTTTTAATTTTAAAACATTTTTATAACAGTACTCTGAAATAAAGATTTAATGTTTAAACTTATTTAGTTCCTCTCATTTTTTAAAAAATAGCTAATTGAAAATGAGTATGTAAATCCAAAATACATCTTTCGACATACTAATTGTTGCCACAAAACTCTGGGCCTGACTACATACTTGTCAGACAACTGGTCTATTTTATAAGCTTATAAGTGTGTTTTATTTCATAGCCCATACTGAAACAGCATACTTTCTTTAACTTCTTATTTGTCTAAGGTGTTGCTAAAAACACCTATGCAATATGGATGAATAAAACAAACTCCTGCTCCTCCTAACTCTCTGGTTTAGGCTTTCCTTTTTCATCAGTTCCACTGAATCCAGATAAGTATGTCAACAGGTATCAGGTATACTTTTGATGTGTTAAATAATGTTTACAAATTGCTGCAGTTCTACTAAAATTAACTGATGCCTATTTATATAATCTGTTTGACTAAAACAGTGTAAACTCCTCTGTGGATGCTCTCATTTCAGTAACCCTAAGCTTTTCTCTAACCAATTTATTCTAAATTGAAGACATTTGATTTGGAGGAAAAGAGGAGTTCATTCAGCTAAATTAGCTTTCAGGCCATAGTTTTCATTATATTGGTTCACCCCCAGACTGAACGAACTTCCATATTCAAAAATATTTACGGATAGATTGAACTTATCTGCACTCACATCACAGCAAATTTTGTTTGAATTGACAAGAATAAAACAGAGTTTGATATGGACTACATCATCTTATGACTATATTCCTTCTCTAGACAAAGCTATGCAAAATCAAAACAGTAAATTCTGAGAAGGCAGGAAGCAGTAACACTGAATTTTGCACAGAGGTAGTAGGATGGGGTTTCTCCCTGTATCCACTGGCAACTGGGCATTTTTTTGTTCCAGCCATAAGCATAGAACTAGAGAAGCTATGTAGAGAAGAGCCACCTCATCTATCCTTATATTGGATGGACCTTTTCCTAGCACTTTCCTCATTTATTTTGCACAATCAATAAAAAGGAGTATTTGAAGTTGATTTTCTTTGTAGAATCAGCTTTATCCCTGGTGTAAAATTGCTGCAACCAGGGGAGCAACTGTCTTGTCTTTCACTTAAATAGTCTAAAATAAATAAAAGTATCCTTAGGAGAGAAGAGGAAGGTGCCTAGATGACAGGCAAAATAAAGCAACAAAACCCTGCCTGTTCTTAATTGAAAACAAACCCTTGCTAAATTAGATTGGCACCTTAGGTGGTTTTGTAGCTGCATTACTGATTTCAGTGCTTACTGGCTATTTCCCATGGAGAAATTATACACGTGCAGGTCAATCCACCAGCAGAGGAATCCTCCTTCTCCAGGAAAAACACTTGTGAAGAGCAGAAATGCACCACTCAAACTGTGTGGGGAGTTTTTTTTCAGAGCTTAATTTGTCTTGTAGGTTCAAAGCTAGCAGAGTAAAATTTGCTTTCCTTTATTTCAAGATTTGGCTTTATTTTTTTCAGACAGAATCTGCAGGCACAGGAATAGGATCAGATATTACTTATTCTGGAGAGTTATCTATGGACAACTGGCACTGTCTACCCATGGAGTTGAGCTCTCCAGTGTTGAAAGAGAAATGCCAGTGTGAAAAGTTGTCCATGTGAGTAACTTCGTGTACCAGGCTACTCCCATTAAGTAAAAAATAAGGTCACTAAATTGTAATGTCTGGAGCTGCTTAACAGCATTGTATGTTCTTTTATAAATGAAACATCTAAGGACAAAAGCCAGCAGTTAATCCGTGACCTGTAACAGATCGTGTAATATGTGTTTACACTTCCTCGTGTATTTCTGAATTTGTTAAAATTAGCTGCAAGAGGTGTCTATTTGCTAATGTAGGACAGGTGTTGCAAAATGAATAATCTTTTCATGAAAGTGATGCAGATTAGGCCTTCAGTTAGATGTTTGTACAAGAAAAAAATAGGCCTTTCTTAAAGGATGTGTCCATCCTAACAAAAATAGCAATGTTCCTTTTTCCGGCAAGTACCAAATTAACACAAACCAGATCCTCCATTGAAGTCAGTGTACACTACTGATGTCCAACCTTCCTATTTTATGTTACAAATAATATAACATTGTAAACAATAAAAAGTAGGTGTTGAATTCTATGCAAATAAACCAAATACCTCAGTACTTTTTCTATTCTCCAGGTTGTACAAATTCACTACATATTGTACACATGGACTAAAACCCTTATCCCTTTCAGTGAACGCAGGAGAGGTTCTGTTTTTCCTAATGCAATATAAATAAAGAGTAAGCACAGAGTGTCCCAATAGGCCCACGCAAGAGGAACTGAGAAGATAAATCATCATTCAGTAACTGAAAAGGGCCAAAGGATTACTTTGACATAAGCAGAGATGATTGAACTAATTTTGCCTGTTACAAGTTAATCAATGTAATTCAGCCATCCTGATCTTCCTGTAGAGTGCAGAGAAACAGACACCTCCTGAAGGCACCTCATTGTACTACCTCCCTCTTTTGACTCTTTAGGAATGAGGATGACTAATTGAATCTAGATAACCAAATTGCATGCAGCTAAATTTAGATGAGATCAGTTGCACATTTTGTTCCTTCCTTGTAAGATGCTGCGCACATGATTTCAAAGGAGGGTTTAAACGACCTGCACTGACCTCCTGTATGACTCTTCGCATGAATCCTCAACCAATGACATCTCTGTTAGCACCACAGTTTCAGTCTGATTCACACTATTTTTTTTGATTGCCTGAAGCACTGCAAGACTGAGAATTTGCCACAATCTTAGGCCTCCAATGGTTCAACTATTCTCACTTACCTATCTCTCACTGCCCACCCTGCTCTAAGTAAACCCCAAGCTCTCTCTAATTTGAGCTTCTTTTTAATTCAGTAGGAGTGTTGAGTGCATCCAGCCTTACAGAAATTAGGGCTTTGAGATTTGCTCATCTTTTATGTCCATTAGAAAATTTCATTATGATTTTAGAGCTCTTTGGAGCTGGTAGCTTTCTCTATCTCACCATATGTGCTTAAGAACATACTTTAGTATCTCCAGATTCCACAAGTGTCCTCATTCTGCAGCCTAATTCAGACCTTTTCAGCTGGAGTGAAGGCAGTAAAAATCTTAGTGCTTGCAGAGTGAAACCCTAGCCCCACTAAAATTGAGAGAGTTATCTGTAAAGTTCTTAATTTCATGTATTGTTTCTTTTTTTTTTTTTTCTTTCTTTTGGATTACTGTCTGAACTCAGCCAGTATCTTTCTCTGTAACTATTTACTTCACAGAAATAGAAAGCCTATCAAAATAATGCTAGAGAGGGATCTTACTGAAGCCTATAAATGCATTATGGAAAGATGAAGACATATTAAGTTAAATATGAGTAATTTAGTTAACAGAGGCAATTTCATAGCTCATTCTCTTGTATTGAAATCTCAGACTTCCATACTCCAGCACAGCCATTCCCTTTCTGTGGAGAGGAAGTGAGCAGTGCATTCCTTGAATGTGGAGAAGTTAATTGCTTAGCAAGTAGAGGAAAGGCTCAAAGCATTTTATTATCTTTCTTCCTTGTTAGAGTTCTCAGTTAGAAAACTGAGCTCAGCTTTTTAGTTAAGTGTCTGTAATTGATATCTCTAGACAGCATCTTCAGTTTTTCTATAGCTACACATTATAATGTAAAGTATACAGCGTTGATCCTTCTGCAATAAAATATTCAATTACATCAGAAATTAAACACAAGTAGTCACAACCAAAAGGAAAAAAAAAAAACAAAAAAATGCAAAAGAAAGAAAAATCCATAAAAATAGGAACAGTAAATACAATAAAATGCTGAAGCAGTTCTCCCCTTGTTATAAAAGATGCACTTTATGTCTTCCATTGGCAATCAGCTAATTCATTTTGCTAATGAAAATTAGAACTCAGACTCCTTTCAATGTTAATGCCAAAATATTCCAAAGGCTTCAAGCTGGATTTTCAGCTAATTATGCTAACTGATGTTGAAATATGCAACAGTGTACAGACTAGGCACACACAGTTATGGCACAGTATTATACCTATGGCAGATTGAGAATGCCTGTAGACTTCAAGTACTACTCTTAACTGGGCTGTCCCAAGTCATATTAGAAGTTTTCATAGCTCAATTTACACATTGCTCCAATTGTAGTGTAAGGGGTTTAATAATTTTCGTGAGAAATGGGATGAAGTTCATAGCTCCAATTTTCACTTGACAGCTGGTCTAAATGTGTCTATTACCCAAAGCCAGAAAAGAAGCTGATGCCAGAGCAGAAAACATGCATCAAATCTTATCAGTCCTATTCCCCCATGGAAGGACTATTTTTTAAAACATGATACAAGACTACTTTGTCACTTCCCAGGAAGACAGACTAAACTTTTTTTATTGTCTGAAAGTAGGAGTTTTCACCTTGTGTTTTGCAGTGGATTGCTTCTGCCATGGAGGAGAGGTCACACTCACCAGCAGAGAGGAAGCCAACTGTGCGGTTATGAAACACCTCTGATTCATTTCACAGCTAAAACAACCTATAATGACATTTACTCGATGCAGCACAGCCATCATAAGAATTGCACTTAAAGTAAGTGACTCAAGTTATTTGTAAAGGAATTTCATACTTCTTGTCCTGCTCCTGACTGTCCTTCCAATGTTAGCTCTTTCATGATTTTACAGATTTTTCTCTCCTACCAGCAAAGATGAGAAGTCTCCCTTTCTACTGCTTCTCAGCAGATAGAAAATGAATTAAAATTGAGCCTTTAAAGACTCATACTCTGAATAAAATTAAAATAAATTAAAGGAGAGTCATAAATTCTACATTTAAGGGATGTGAGGACATCTTTATTTTTTATTCAATTAAACCTATTTTTTTTTTTTAATTAAAGAGAGGTGGGCATAGTCATGTTCTTATAGTAGAGCAATGCTTCAATGGCAGGAGAGGTTAGCAGTATTACTGAAGGCCTTTTTATGTCCTTCCTCCTTGGCTCATATCACTATCTTCAAAAAGAATACCACCATACCTTTCAGACCTGCTGAAGATTTGTTCCCTTGAATTAAATAGACCAATATTTATTTGCCTCTGTTGACGATTTGTTCCAAACGATAGCAACAAACCAATCTGGTCATCAATCTTTTCCTCAGCTTCACATAAAAAATCTCCCAAAACACTCCTGAGAGGACATCTATACTGAAGACTTTACTGTGCTTGTGGCACAGGGAGTAATACATGAACCCACTACCTTGCTGTGGATGCAGAAGGCTGTGCATGTGCTCACTGTTTAGAGAAACTGCAAAAGTAATTGTGTAAATGTTAGTGCCATACGCTCAGACAACATCCTGAGTTTCTGTAGCTGCTCAGTGGTGATGACCTAAGTGGCTTAAAACACACTAACACGTGTCCCCATGACTCTCCAGTCAGAGGACCCAAGATCTGCTCAGACACTCATGAACTTTCTTTAAAGTAGGAAATCTTGGAATCTATCATCAATGCAATGGTTATTACTGAAGAAGCAGCAAGGTTCCTAGGCAATCTGTCTCCATAAAGCAATTAAAGTCAGACAGAGGAAGTCACTTTCAAGTAAGCTGTAGTTCTTATTACCCCCACGTAATTTGCAACCGGGTCAAGAAAGTCTGGGAGCCACAATTGCATTCTTGTCTTTGCTGTGCTCTGCAAGGCATTGTTAAGGGTGTTCCTCAAAAGCACTGTTTAGGGTGGCTGAGCACTGGTGACCACGGTTTATGGCAAGCCATGAATAGACCTCAGATCTGCAGGGTTCCAGTTTGCAATGCCTGCTCTCTGCTGGAATTTATACCTCTGAATTAGTGGGACTACCAAACCTAGTGGGTGATGTGATATAGAAGTGTGAAGGGTGGAGCTCATAGGCTCTGCACTTTAGAGGCTAGAAGGTCGAAGACTGCATTAAAGCAACTGTTCCACTTTTCCAATATGACATGAATTTGGCAAGACGATGCCTTTAGCTCATCTGTCTACACATCCTGCAGTGACTTGCTACACATGAAATCAGGACTCCTGTGACGGAACCTGGTAGATATGTCTGTGTGGTGCATGTGCTGGGACATTCCTGTCTGTGTCAAAAGAGTCAGGGTCAGGCTTGGTTCCAGTGTAAGGTTTTTGCCTTTTTGGTATCTGGAGCTTGTCTTAAACTCTCTTGAAGTGAAAGAGCTTGAAGTGAAGTGAATATGGGCACCCCAGGGGACACTTGAGTTACAATTTATATTCACTCCTCAGAGGGCAGCATGCTGAGCAGGGGAAACACCATAAACACCCTAAAGAGAGACTGAGTCTCAGCACAAGAAAATTCAGCACTCCTTTCAGTGGGGGAAGACAGCTCAGTCTACATGAGAAGTCCAGACATCCATCACCTTCTGAATCTAAGTTCATCTGTGAAGGAACTTCTGGTAAACCTATGGAACAGGAATTTAAACCCATTATGGTGTCTATGTAGAGATGCCTTTATCCGGGGCTTTAGGGTATTCTGAGATAAAGATCAACACTTTGGCTGATTCCTCTCCCCCCATTTTATATAAAGTATTTGAGCATCCATTTAGACCAGAGTGTAATACCTTGGCTTATCTCAAATGAATGTGTTAAGAATAATTTTTCATTCTTTCATTAAAGAAATGTGATTGCTTTGATCATTAAAAAGGGGTACACAGACTATGTAGGTAATATTTTGTATTTGGCACTGATATGATGGTTGCTGAAATACTGTGTTCGGTTCTACTTCATGAATAATACAGAGATTCAGGATTTTCCCTGTTGAATAGCTTAAGGAAAAATTCAAAGAAGAATGAAAGGATTAGAAAAAATGGCACTTAGTAAGGAGCTTAACCTGCTTTCATATCTGGTAGAAGATGGAGGGGACCTGAAGTACCTGCTTCAAGGATAAAAATTTGTTCATAGAGTTCTCCAGCCTAGCAGATCTAAGGGCTGAAAGCTGAAGCTTGAAAAAATTTGACTAAAATTAAATATACACTTCTCACTTTGAGGGCACAGAAAAAGAACTGAAGAGAAATAATGGATTCTAAACCATTAGAAATTATAAAATGGGGATTATAGCAAAAACAATGCTCTTTTGGGTTTGAGCTAGAAATTAGTTAAGGGGTTCTATGGCTTCCATTATGCAGGGGGTCAGACTAGGGGATGTGTATGGTCTCTGTTGAATGCTCTGTGAAGTGGTACCCCTTGTAGCGCCATTTAATCTGACAGAGTTACAACAAGTAATAGTTTGGCTCAAGAAGTAGGAAGTAATTACTAGTTAAACTAAATCAGAACTAGCAGAGAGAATAATCAAAACATTCTTTTGGGCTATCTGAATTCCTGCTTGTGAGGTAATAATTAGTATTTACTTGAGATCTTGTAGAGGTTCAGAGGCTATGAAAAATGACCTGAGTCAACCTGATCTGGTTCCTTATGGAAAGAGAGAAGTTATCCATGAAAAGCTTCCCACTTAGACACAGAAGTTACCAGACTCAAAGTCCGAATTCTCCTGTCAGCTGGGCCACTGAGCACTGTAGCAGACTGGCATGGTCCCATGGGACCAGGAAACAGCTGTACAGAAACTGAAAGAGGGCACATTTAGATTAGATATTAGGAAGAAATTCTTTACTGTAAGAGTGGTGAGGCACTGGAGCAGGTTGTACATAGAAGCTGTGGGTCTCCCATCTGTGAAAGTGCCCAAGTGGAGTGCTTTGAGCCCGGTTTAGTGGTGGCATCCCTGCTCACAGCATGGAGGTAGGATCTAGGTCCCTTTCAACCACTCCTGGTTCTGGCCATGGCAGGGTTAGTTTTTGCAGCAGATAGGAGGAGGGGATGTGTGGTCAGGAGATGGTGGTTTTTCCATACCGTCTCATGTCATTGCTGGAGGTGGGGGAAAGGGACTGTCTATCTTCTGGGGAGAAAGGGTCCCTTCCAATGAAGTAAACCCGGCAGATACAGAATGGTCCAGTATTGTTTAATGCTGGGGGCTTTCTTTCCAGGTAAATTGTTTCTTTTTCTTACACTTTTTGTTATCACTATTGTTTCTGTTACTGTTCATTTTCTTATCTCATGGCCGTTTTCAATAAATGGTTCCTATCTCAATCCATGATCTTTGCCTTTTGTGCCTCCAGTTGGAGGGCGAGGGGACACGGCAGCATGGTTTTCAGTGGGAACACTAAACTGGAGAATACCATTCCTAAACCATGACAAAACCCAACCCATTCTATGATTCTGTTAAACTGTTGGATGTGTCCTGCTTTGATAGAAAATTATTCCCTTCTCTACATCTCAGAATTGGGCTTTTCACTTTTAGTCACTGCTTACTTGACCTAGTGTGTAACTATTACATATTACTAAATATTCTACCGTATATTGAGGTATAATTGAATTTCAATACATTGGGATTTCTGCCCTCTATATTTGTCAACTTAAAAGGCTCAGTTTTGTTCTCAAACAACTGAGTAAAATATATCTCAGCAAGGAAGTTGGTCTGGCCTTTTTTGGATAAGGAAGATGTGATTGCTCATCTGATTTTGTGATTTACTGTTAGGCTCATAGATTTATAGCATAATTTGTTAGAAGGGTCTTCTGAAGGTCATCAAGTCCAGTGCCCCAATCAAAGCAAGACCAACTAGAGCAGGTTGTTTAGGATATTGCTCAGTCAACTTTTGAGTATCTCCAAGGATGAACTTTCCACATTTTCTCTGGTCAACCCATTCCAGTGTTTAACTACTCTGAAATAGAAAAAAAAAAGGTCAAAACAATGCACAAAACAACCCCAAACCCTTCCCTGATCATTTGCTATATTTATTTACCAGACCAAGTAGGACCACATTGATGTGAGGAGTGAGCTTTCATTCTTGCATCAGGATGGAGACAGATGATGTTCCATAGCATCAGAATCAAAGGAATTTGATCTTGAAACCACATGTCATGTTTTAAAGAGCAGAAAGAACTAGCTTTGGGCCACTTGGTGCCAATGTGATGACAAAAGTGTCTGCAACACTTGCTGTATTTTTAGCTAAAAGCTTACATATTGATTCTATAAGATAGACTTTTTATTACTGAGGATTTGCTTTCATCCTGAAAAATCAGCTTCTTCTGCAAATTCCACAGGGGTTTTTCTTGTTTGTTTTACATTAATAATAAAGAGCCTCCAATAACAGTTCAGCAGTGCAAAGTCCAGTACAAAAACTCAGCAAGAAATTCTATCCTGATACTATCTTTTGTCCAAATAGCCAAACTAAAGTCCAAGGAGGTGGAGATACAAGAAATAATGTAATTTGTTCATAATAGGTTATTATGCAAGACTGAGACAGATGCAACTCACCATCCTGTTCTAGCCAAGCCCAGTGTCCATGAAGGACTCTCAGTGGAGTCATAGGGATATCACCTCTGCAATTCAGTCCTCTGCTCCTGAGTGGACACAATTTCTGTTAATAAAAAGAGATAGAAGAATGGAAGCAATGCAATTAGGTCTGAGACAGACAAGGATATTGATCTGCTTTTTAACTGCATGCTTATAACAGGAATTTTATCAAGGTTTGCTAATGACCAGAGTGCTTTACTGTAAACTCTATTCAGTGGATAGTTATAAATGCTGGCACAGTATCCAAACACACATTTTGTTTCATAAAAATGCAAATAAATAAATAAGGTGTCTCTTGAGACCTGCTTTGCATTCCTTAAAAGCTCTGGCTTTTAAGAAGGGGAGATCATAAGGAAGTGTGAAAATTTAGCACTAAGGTCTTAATTCTGTCATTCCCATGGCCACACCAGCTGTTCCAGGCAGTGAGAACTGCACCCTGGAGAACAGGAGCAGGACAGGAATTAATGGAGCAATGAGGCTTTGCACCAACGAAGGAGCACATCCAATGTGCCTAGCACACTAATGGCACCACATAAATAAATTATACCTTCTCCTCTGGGAGGGGGTGGTGTGGTGAAGGATGAAATCCTGTCCTTTTACAGGCAGTGCCAGACTTCTCCTTGACATCAGCCAGGCCTGAATTTTACCCTAACAGGATTTATTTCAGTGTGGACTTTCTTCTCAGTAGCTGTGTGCTATTCTGAGAAAACATCCCTGATAGGACAGTGAACATTTATGAAATTGAATACACCCATTGATTTAATGCTCTAGTTTGCCACTGCAATGTGTCACTTCAGAGGCAGATCTGTGGCTTTAAATTTCAGTAGAATATTTCAACAGGTTTCAAGGAGCTGAAAGCAAAATTTCCAAGGATAAACAACTTCTTTTGTGATGATAAGATTCCACCATGGGAGTCTCCAGCTTGAATACACAGTGAACATAGGAAGGAGGGAATCTTCATTGGAATTTTGAATGCAGTTGGACATGAGTCTTGAAGCCCCTTCCTCATTGTAAATCAATGATTTGGGTCTTGTCATAACTATCTTCCTGTGAATAAATCCAGAGCAAAAATGATTCATCAAAATTACCACACTTAAATAAAACATAATTCCTTAACCAGGACCAGTAAAAAGAAAATGCTCGTTAATCTCATATACATCTGCCTTTCATTTCCCTAGCAAATGACCTAGTTTCTGCTAAACTAATCTAGCTGGGATTTTTCTAGATCTATAATGAGATGCTTTGACTTTCCCACTGCCATAACAGTGGGAGTTGAATGTGAGAAAATATCAGTATTATAAATTTGGAGAAGGCATAATGCATGATTACTAATACCTGTAATATTCTTATGATAGTCCTGCTTGAAATTATTGCAATATAAAGTCATGTCTTGAAGTTCCAGGGAAGTAGAAAGTTCACTATTCCTGAAAAAAACTCCAAACCCTTTATACTCCTAAAGTGAGTTTCATTTGAGAAATCTATCCACACCAGAAGCTCCGTGTGTAATTTGGGACAACTCTTTGAGGGTTGGTTTTGGATTTTGGGATGATCTGGTCCTACAAAAGATTCTGAGAATGCACAGATCTGTCTGTGGTAAGGACTTGCTTCTAGCCCTATTGGAGGGTCCCCACTGGTTCTGGTTTGCTCCCCTGGCAATGCCCCAGTGCGCTGTGTCTGTGGCCAAAGACACCAGTGGGGTTTGCAGGGCTGCAGGAGCAGGACTGGAGCTGGGAACGGCTGGGAACCTCTGTGCTGCAAAGTGCCCATGGGGACCAAGGGCAGATCTCTGGAGCAGCAGGGACAGAACAGTACAGCTCACAGTAAAGAGGATCAGCATTAAATAGACTATTACCGTGTCACCAAACGGGAGGCCCTATTTGATTCTTTACTTCATATATGTTGCGCTGATCTGCTTTCCTGGATTCACACCTGTTCCTCCTCCTGAAGAAAGATTTCAGTGTTCAAGTACTGGTTTAGATTGCTGGTAACTGGAGGAAATTCAGCTTTCAAGGGAACCTAGCAACTTTCTGGTTTAGTTTTTCCCATTTCTAGATGGCATCTGAGACAAATAAAAATTATTCCTCAGGAGGGACACTGTATACATTGAATACTTCCCCTTTAGTTGCTGTTAACTACCAGAGAACAGGGTTACATATACGAACATAGACATACAATTAAGAATTACTAACTTGTAACCCACCTGTAAACCAACACATATATTTCTACTGAACAAGAAATAAAATACAGACTCTTAGTTTTCAACAGAAGCTAAATTTCTGTGTGAAAATTTTATTATAAAGGGCACTATCTAGAAAGCAATAAATCAATATCACAATTTTAGTATAATTTAATATTCATAAAGAAAATCAGAAAAAATCTAAGGATAATGATAAAAAAAATTCTGATAAGGATTTCTTTTGTGTTGAAAGTATCGGTTGTGCTGAAGGTGTCTGCCTGTGCAATATCAAATTACACATATACACAAAGCTTCTAAGATCTTGAATATTTTCTGTGGTGCCCATATTACATATAATATGTAGTAAGTTACAGTGTAAAAATAGCAATATTCACCATCTATCATTGGCTTTTTCAATACAGGAGTAAGAATTAAAGCAAAGTACTTCAAAGCTAATTTAGGAATAGTATGTGAAGACATGACTCTTACATTTAATTTTTTTTTCTATAATAGAATATCCTATTCCCCAGAATACATATTTTTCTTAAAATCCATCTTTTCTTTACATTTTAAAGCTTCACATTTCTTGAATTACTTTGTTGAAAGAATGATTTGTTTCAAAATACTGCATTTCTCAGTACATCATAAAAATATATCTCCCCTTCCTAATGAAGTAACTTTACTCAAAGCATGGAAAGCAAGCAGTAAATTTTAATGCATTGGCACATAAAATAAGCATGGTCCCGGTTTTAGATTCAAAAGTCTGTCAGGGCAATATTCTGTTTCCAACAGCAACTGCCTTAGGCAGCACTGCAGTTTAAGCGGAAAGCCAATAAAATATCTGACCAAATGGCTATTGCTGTGAAATAAATCTCATATATGAAAAATATCTAACTGGTCCTATATGCATTTATAACAATACAGATCAATGTTTGCATGAATATGAAAAGCAAAAAATTAATTTGATGAAATTCTTATTTATTCTAAAATACAATGCTACAATACAATACAATACTCTGCCTCTGAAGTGGCTAGAACTGTGAGACCCCCAGGAGACTCTGGGTCAGGCTTGTAGGCAGCTGGGATGGAGAATTCAACACAGTTCTTTTCTTAACTGTTTCCCAGATGGGTCTATTTTTCTTCAGTTGTTTAAGGTTCACACCTACATCATTGATGGCTAAAACTGCATAGGAGTTTAAGAATTTTTTTGTCAGACTTAGGTGGTATGCTTTACAGATATGCATGATATTTCTTGTTTCCTTTTCCTCAAAAACGATATACTTTTAATTGTTTGGGGTTTTTTTTTACACAAAAATCCTCCATTTTGCATCTTTATCTTTCCTTAATATTGACTTCTGAGAAATATTTCAATGTCAACAACAAAATTATTGTTAAGTTCAGTGTTAACACCCACTGAAATGAACAGGACTAGACTTTGTCTTCTCAAATATAACATACTTTGTTTTCTGTAGTTTAAAAAAGACAGCTATGCATGAGCTTTCACCAGCATCTACTCAGTGCATATTCAGACGCTCTTTTTCAGAAGCAAAAAAAACTTGAAACATGTATTTTAAAAAATGAAAGCACGTGTGGTGCAAAATCTGAATCTGTCACAGGAATTAGATAAATAGCTCAAACGGGCCAGATCAAGCCAATGAACAGAGTGTTTAACATCAGTGATTTATACTATTTCCCTTTCATGTTATAATAATTGTCACAAATTGAATTTATGTTGTGTCATTTCCTGTTCTAGCTGCAATCTTTACTTCAAGAAAAAAGGTTTCAGAACTTTAATGCCTTCACTGTTCTTGGAAAGATAACAGTAAACAGGACTATTTTATGATTTCATTGCTTGGTTATTTGTGTTCTTTCTTTCTATAGCCTTCAGGGAGAACTAGAAGGAAAGGGTGAGACAAAGCATTGGCTTTCCATTGAAAGCACAAAGAATTGGATTGTTACTGCTGAAGGCAAAAAGTGAGCAGGGGAAAATGATGCTCCCCAAATCACTCCATAACAGGAAGCCCTATAAATGTCTACCATCCTTCTGCTAGATCTGCATCAATTTGCAGTGTAAGCAGCAGAAAGGGCAGATGTTGGATCAAAGAGGAAACATTTACCTAAACAATGAAAAAGCACTCTCCCAGCTTGTCTTATACTCAACACAAGCCAGATTGAACAGAGCCAGTACTTGCTAACAGAGGCAGAAGATTTCTATTAAGCATGGTGTTGCCTGATAGCAGCAGAATGAGAAAGAGACAGTGAGCATGAGGAGAGACATGAATGACTGGTAGGAATTCCGCCCAGAAGCTGGGAAGAAAGCATTAAGAATGTATATGCTTCATCACAAAATCTACTGTGATAATATTGTCTTTATTGACGTGATACATGCCTTTCAGCTCTAAAGTGGAGTTCTCCCTACTGAAGGGCACATATCTGGAAATGAAATGTATTGACTCATAAAATTCAGCAACATACTAAAACAGTAAACAACCTGTCCCAGAAGTTCTCATCACTATGGCAGGAAAGAATTATCAAAGAGTGAATTTAATCTATATTCTGCAGCGTTGTATTTAAACAGAGGCCTCCTTCAGCCAAAATAATATTGTAATTCTCAATAACCATAATAACTCAGCAAGAAATGCAATTAATATTCCTCCCAACAGGAACTGGGCTACTGGGTCACCTGTTGCATCTAAGTATCCCCCTTCCTGAGAAGTGCACATTTCTCCTTCACCAGAAATGAGTCACAAAGACATCTACAGCACCATTTTTAGCTAGATGGATTGTTCCAAACTCGGAAAGAGAGAAAGCCTTTAAGCAGAACATTCCCATGGAAGCAGAGGTTGGAACTAGGTGATCTTTAAGGTCCCTTCCAACCCAAACCATTCTGTGATTTTACTGCATCTCATTCTTATCCAGACTGTAAGCAGGTGTTGGGCGCTGCATGCCTATGATGGCAATGTGCTCCTCAGGCACACAGTGGGGTAGAGGAGGTCAGGAGGAACCTGTGCAGAAGACCTGAAGCCATGTGCCTGCAGGGACTCCCTGGCACAGCCCCTCTCCACAGGCAGTGACAGAGGACAGGGAGGGTTCAGGGAACAGATAGGTGAGAGGGCAGGGCAACTGGATGAGCACCCAGCCTGCTCCAATCTGCAGGACCAAGGTGCAGCCCAGAGCAATGCAAACAGTATTATCACCTCCACTGCTGTATCAACTGCTCTTGTTGCTTGCCTCTACAGGAAAAATATATAACAAACTGCTGTCTACCCTCCATTGCTTGAATGAAAGGAGAAGGGAGTCTACAGGATTTTTGGCAAGCTCTGTAGCTCTCACAAGCACTGATTGTCCCAGGAAACACTGGCCCCATCAGCTGTGCTCTGAGGAGCTACTCTGTGTATGGGTAGTAAATCTGATGCATCAGGAGGACTTCAGATTTAACCATGAGGTGAACCTGCTTGGTGAATAGCATGTGCATTGTGTTCCAGGTACACACATATAGCTGATCAGCCCAAAGTCACAGTTTCTTCAGAATTTGGAAGCTGCTCTGAAAGAAACCTGCTTAGATCTGCTGGAAATTTGGGTTGGGTGGGCAAAGTTAAGCACGACCAAAATAAAAATTTCAGAGAGAATATATTTAATGTTCGGGTCTATTGTAATCTGTTTACCTGTAAAAACATTTCTTTCCTCTTGAATTCTTACAGTTTATCTAGGAAACAGACATAAGTGATTCATAATCCCCACCCTCTTCTACCTGTGAAAATGCCAGGGATGCTAAAAAGACTGAAGAAAATTTGCATAGCTGAGACTTCCTACCCCACTCAGCTTCAAAAAGACATTGTGCCTCCAGTGTTGGATGTTGTATCAAAGGTCTGTAATGACACAGCTTAGCCCTAAAGCTATGGCACTGTATTCATGTGAACACTTCACACACCTTATTGTTTTGATCTCAATATTGTTTGTAAGGTTTCCTTACCCGACTTTGGAAATGCTCTCAGCTTCTGTTCTGGTCATTCTCCTGACCTTTTTTTGACCTCAGCTGCATTGGGAATAGTAAGAGCAGAAGTAGAGAATCAGTCCTGGTCAGGGTCTGACTAGACATCCCAGATTCACACACTGATAAATCCAGTCACTTCTAGTAGAATTACTTCAAAATTATACCAGAACAGAGTCAAGATAGATACGAATACCAGAAGTTTAGAGCTCATCTCCCTGTGCAGCAGCTAAGCCAATGTCCCCTTTACAGTAAGAGGATATGGAAGGTGACAGGATCACTGCAGGGGGTTGCTTTTGTCAGGCTTCTACAGCACAACTTGCATGCTTCTAACACTGCTCTGGAGTAACATCCCTGCACAGAAAGAGTCCCTTGATCTTGCAGAGTAAAAAGCCTCCCTCAATTTTGAATGCACAGCTAAATAAAACACGAGGGTTTTTAGACACATCTTGTATTCAGGGAAATTCAATCTTCCAGTTGCTGGATCCTTTTCCAGGCATACTTCAATCATATAGCTGCTTAAGACATCCACACAGGGCATAGTTGTTAAGTTTTGCTCTGTTTGTCCTTCAAACCTAAATTGGTCAAACCTAAATTGATAGTGCTTTTATCTTAGAATGCCAAGGAGAGTTAAGTAAATAAAGGGTATTTGGGATTATGATCGCTTGGAATATGGTGACTGGCACAACCTTTTACCTGTCCTGTGTTTCCTAGTATGGACAAATAAGTTGAGAATTTTTTTTAGAGCTTGCAGCATAATCTCCTCATTATCACATTTGTCGAAACAGATGGGAAAGCATTTGGAAGGGCTGCTTAGAAAGTGGTGCTTTCTACAAAAAGAAAGTTGTATTTAAACACTGTTATTCAAGTTGTTGGGGAGGCAACAAATTCAACTTCCCAAATCTGATCCATTTGCATAATTTGTCTTTTGTTCTTCAGTTTTCTGCTTGCTGTTCACATTCCCTTCTTGCCCTTTATAACTCCACTGTGTAGGATATGTTCGAGATATAGGACCAACAGAAGTTCATGTATTTCACAATCCCAACAACCATTTTACAGGCTTTTTAAACACTTCTTTTGTGGCTTCATTAGGGCTGGATTTCCATTTTTTGAAAGATATCTGTTCAGTTGAATAACCTCTTGAGTTTTACAATTATCCCATACTGTTCCATGTTTCTTTTGCCTTCCTCCTTATTTCCTTTTTTTACTTTATTCTTTTTACATGCCTTCTGTGACTGTTAAGAGATATTCTAAGACTTTTAATTTTGCTTCTTTTGATTTTAAAGCTTTTTTTATTATTATTTGAATGCGTCGGCAGCTGGTGTTCTGTGACAAGAGTAGTAATTTTCTTTCTGATGAATAGTTTATTTGAGGAAAAATGCAATTCTGGTTGTCCCAAAACTATTAAAAAATTTAGGTCAAATTCATGAAATAGTTTTGGCTGGAAAAACAACAACTTTGATATGTTACATTGGCAAAACTACTGGATAAGGAATCAGCTAGTTTTCGTCTGTTGATTTGAAGCTCTCTCAGTCTTATTTCTCTGAATGTCCTCTTTTTGAGGGATGCTGAATGTAGATCTCAGCAGAAGGCTTTAGTAAGTATAGTCTTGCACTCCAGGGCAGTGTCTCAGGCGAGTCCCCAGACCCACTCATGTACACAGTGTGTCTGCGTTGACTTCAGACATATTTAAATATTTAATGGAAAATGAATGTGCTCCAAAAGGTGGGACTAAGGAAAACCCAGATCAAAATTAAGTGCAACCAGGTGGCAGAGAGCTCCATATTGGAGGGGGAAATGTGAGGTCAAGATTTCTCAGTAAGCAAGGGATCGCATCCTGTTTAGCCACTGCAGAACCATTTTATAAAAACACCCTCCATGACACCTCTGAGACTTTAATCTTTGGCATTTGCTTGCTGTTTTGGATTAATTAATCAATAAAAGCAAGTTCAATGATTCTTCTGGATATCAGATTATTCCAAGGTTGTTGTTTATGGACCTAATTTGAGAACATTTTCTGCGGTATTTAGGAATATTTTTTACTTACCCCCTATATGAAAAGTGATTTTATTGATTAGTCAGCAGCTCATATCTACCAAAGGATGAGACTGAAAATTATCTATATGGTCTTGGACCTGAAATTCATACAATATAGTGACTTGACCTAATTTGATCCCTGACTGACAAGTTATAACCTGTTTGGACTGCTTTGGTGCCTTACCTTGTATTTTCTTGGGATCTTTGATATCCTCAATTAGATTAAAAAAAAAAAAATCTGTTTAATCAGAAATAGTCCAGCATCACCATCAGACAGGTCAGAATTTTCTTTGGTCCTTACTTTTTCATACCCAGATAAGAGTATCAATATTATTAATGTAAAGTGTTATAAGAAACAAATATCTTTGTTAGTATAAAAGTCTATGTTTTACTAATTAACATATTGGTTAAGTTGTATGTTGGTTCTTGTTCACACTTAAAATATTGCATCAGTCTTCTGCTCCCTAGTTCTGTGACCAGTTGTTTCTTTATATATCAGTACTAAGCTTCAACTACAGTTAACTTCAGAATTATGATTATTTTCTTGAAAAATTATATTATTCTTTCATGTAATATCTCCCTCTGGGGCTGCAGTTTGTATTCAACTTCAGTGGAGTGGTTGAGCTGATTTGTGTCTACGACAAAGGCCAAACATGCTGCTGTGGAGCCAGAAGCCCACGCTATCTTGGTACCCTGCAATCCAATCCCAAGTAATCCAGCAAAGAGAATAAATAGGCATGCAGATGAGTGTACGTGGGCACCAGGCAGGGCAGCAGACCAGCTGCAACTTGAGGGGAAACTTGTGTGCTTAAAACGCACATGGAGCGTATGTTTAGTGAACCATGTCACATTCTTGTTACAGGCTAAAAATTCCAAAGTAAAATGTGTAGACAAGCTTGGTGTGAGAGCCTATTTAAGGAAATTGTCTCTGAGTCCTGGAGCCATCTGTGATATAAAAGTATACTGCATGGACTCCTTGAATAAAAGGATTCACTGGCAGGGATTGCTGGAAATCTCAGTCAGAGATGCTTTTCATACAACAGGCATATAGATCTTCCACATGATGAATCAGATTTACTAAGAACGTCTGCTGTTTGGAAGTGATTTCAGGCTTGAAGAATGTCTTACTGGAGGCCTGGTTTGATCTGGGGAAGGGAACGGGGGTCACATGCTGCTGGAGTAGGCTTGATGTTTTTTTGGGCTGACCTCTAGAAATAATAATCATATGGCAGAACCAGTTCAAGGCTGTAGGCTCATACCACGTGGAAACTAATGACAGCTTTGGTTGTGCACTGAAGTTTCCCTCACAGGCTGCAGCACTGATTTAGTTGCTATGTTAATACGGAAGTCTAAATTAAATCAGGCTTGTGTCAGGACTTTCGAAGAGGCACATTCACTTAGCCCTGCAGTTTTATAAAATGCAAAGAAAGAAAACCATATGGCAGATGAGGGCAAATTGCTCTAAAATTGTGGCTGAAAGCCAAGGGAGAGTGAGCTTGAGAGAGCATTCATGTCTATTTGAAATATGCCCACTTTCACTCTGCTGCTTTACACACTTGGAAGTAGAAGGCTCATTTCCCTGTGAGCTGAAATGTATTAAATACTACACATCTTAAATAATGTGTCCAGTATTTGTGGAAGTTACAATATAAACATATATATATATACCTTTTTTTTTTTTAATTGGGATTGTATTTACTACTAAAGTCTGAATAAAAGATCTTGGTGCAAGCCCAGGAACATCAAGAGAGGAATGAACACATGTAATAAGCAACGCTTAGTAGACAGTCCTAGCTATTATTACTGCATGTATAGCACAACAGTGACGGCAAGATTTATGCAGGAACTGAGATCATGCAGCACTGAAAATAACTATAATAATGATCCCTGCCCCAAAGAGCTTTCAGTGTAGTTTTATTTTCTGAGCCATGAGTAACTGCAATAAGGAAATGAGACAGAAAGGATAATAAATAAATGGCACTTTGAAAACCTCTTTAGTTTTAATAACCTAGAAAGGTGTCCTAGCACTTTGTCACTCAGAATAAGGAGAAAAAATGAAATATTATGTTTTCTTTGTAGCAATTTGGCTTTGCTACAGCTTCTCTGAGTCATTGCACATTCTTTCTGTGGACATTCCATAGATGGCTGGGACCATGATGAGGCAGCATCCTGAGGAGCTAATACTCTGCAGTACCTATAACTGAATGAGTACTGAAATGCACAGTGGTGGCAGAGAGCACCTGGGTCCTCAGCAGGGCTCACTGTGGCCAGAAGTACCCTCCAGGTCCCAGAAGGGCTTTTCTCACATCACAAGGATCCTCTGGATGACAAGGCTTCTCTTCTTTATCCTGCACGTCCTAAATTCTTCAAGCCAGAAAGCTCAGAATTTGCAGCTTCAGGGCATTGCAAATCCAGATCTGTGTAGGGCCTCTGAATTTTTTTCTGAAGTCTTATCTCTTCCAGCTGTAGTCAGAACTGTCCAGCCTGTGGTCAAGAGAACTGTTGCACCTGTCTCTGAACAGTGAGGGCCCTCTTGTGTGTTATGGAAATTATGCATGCTAGCCACCATGGTGGAGTTTGACTCTCAGTGTCCATTGAATTGAGAAGCTGAAAGATAGATGCTTCTATAAAAGCTGTTATATCAGCAGGGCTACAGCTGGGGGCCTCTGAAGGGGGACCTCAAACAGAGAAATCCCTAGGCAATTATTTCCTTGAACTCTAAGTTTCCCACCTTTCATGCAACAGCTGGGACCAGGGCTAGTAGGACCAGGTTTTGGATCTTCCCATCCCTCATTGGGTCCCTTCACTCTCTCTAGGTGGTGGTTTCCTTACGTATGTCTAAGTGTGCTGCTTCTTTTAATGAATGCAGCTTCCTCATCTTCTGGCTTGAATGGGCTCTGGCTCCTTCACTTACTTGTCTAGGTGAAAGTTTGGCTAGGAAATTTGGCTACTAATGACACACTAGCTATGCTAAATGAGTTGTAGAGAAGTAGTGTACCAAATCACACAGCACGTGCCAGCTCAGCGGGTGACTCCACAGTCACTACACTGGCCAGCCTACAAGCTGTCCCCAAACAAGCACCCAGATCTCTGCTTCAAGTTTTGAAAAACCTTGATCTGACTGCTGAAAATGCTTTGGAAAGCCTCTGTCTTGCACTGGGGCTCTGCTGCACCGTACTGCCAGTGTGGGGTACTCAGCAGATACTGCTCTGGTTTCCATGGTAACTCTCTCTGTGCATTTATAGTCTCTCACAGCTTTCATTAGATTTAACATTCAAAGAGACATTGATTAAAACATGACATTCCTAACACATCGAAAAACCCATTCTGTACAAAACCCTATTATGTGGCATAGACAAACTGGTTGATAGCCAAATTAGTTAGTAGAAATTTCAGATGACATTGGAACAGACCACAAAAGGATCAAATCATATAAAATTAAATGTTCAAGTGTGTCTCTCAAACTTAGAGATGCAGACTGGAGAAATGTGGTACATGGGTGTACCAGGGATGTCTCATGCAAAATATGTCTGCTGAATCCAAATCTAACCTGAAGTGACCTCATTTAAATCCTTCTTAGTAGTGAACTTGAAGAGTATTGAGGTACTATCGAACCAAGGTATTTGTATAGACAGGGATGCAGCAGTAATATCTTGGAGGACAATGGGTATCTCTTTCCCTTCATTACTTCCCATCCATCTGCTAGCTGGATCTTGCTGGAGACTAGAACTTATATATGGTCATCTGTGATGGAAACGGCAGTGCAGAAAGGCTCTGAGTTTCCAGCTATAATCCTTCCATCCCCTGAAAATGTCTTTGACCACCAACTGCTGTTCCAGTACTTTCTGCTCTTCACTTACAGAACTACAACATGAGAACTATCCTCCTTTCTCATTGCTATCTTTGGGCTGAAGATCTCCACTGCAGACTTCATTCCACAGCAGAACTTTGCTGGGGAAGGGGAGAAGGGCAGCAGACCCCACAGAGCCAACAGCCCCCTAGTGTGGGACGGGGACAGTGATGTGGATCAGAAACTCAGGGTGTTCAGGTAGCACAGGAGGAACATGACTAGCATCAGGAGTACCACAACTGAAAGAGTAACTAATAAAATGTGGGCAGTTGATATACTTAGAACAGCAGAACTATCATGGTGTCATTGCACTGTTCATTGCCAGTTCAACCCCCTAATGGTACTCATTTCCATCTACCTCCTGGTTCTGCCTCACTTTACACCTAAGTACAGGGAAGAAATACCTGGATTTCATGGAAACTAGCTCCCATCCAAGGCAACGCATCTGCAAATCCTTTCAAACAGAACAAAGTTATAAGGCTGTATGGACACACAGGGGTCATTTAGCCTGCTGTTCCTCAAATCTTTTAAACCCTACTTCCAGGCATTTTTGAAATTATGCCAAGGATTATCTAGTACAGCATTGCCATGATGGTTTTCATTTATATCCAAATAAAATTCAGCTACCCTGGGAAAAATCTACTGTGATATTTCTTTTTTCTCCATTTTGTTTTCTTTCTTGCATGCCTGAAAATATATGTGTGTGCATTTATATTCAAAAGCTTTTGAAGTTGTTTCAAAACAATTGTGAAATCACTTTGTGATGTCTTACAGATCACCAAATCGTTCACAGATCACAACTTGAGAAATATTCATCTACATTTGATGTCTATATTCTGAGGAGATGAATTGTACCTTAAGACTGTCTCTACACTAGCAGATTTAAACATGACCAGGAAACAGTGCTGGGCACTGGCATTCAGTCGTGCCTACCAAAAAATTGCTAAAGCAGTGTGTGGCACAGCCTTGACCAGTACCAGCTATTGCTTTACTAATATCTGCTGGGCACAGCTCAGAAGTCAGCATGTGAGAGGAACCATTCCCAACACAACTTTTCTGAGTAGCCATTCTGTTTAGGAAGGTGAGAGAAACTGCAGGCAGACACTTAGTCAAGATAATCCGCTTTGGCCTCACCATGAGAGAATAAATGTGGTATCATTTGTTTTACTCATATATTTCAGTTGATGCCATAGACACTTAAAAGTGGTCAGATGTAATACAGACTGTCTGTACTTCATATCAGAAGCTGTCACCACATTTTATCCTGTCACTACAGAATCAGAATATTTCCCAATAACTCAGCAGAAGTGATAGAATCTCCACCAGATTTCATGGTCTCTAGGATCAAATTGTTTGTCAAAGTGTTTTCATTAGGCATTGCCTTACCTTTAACGGGTTTAATTAAGCATTTATTAAATTAGATTTATGAGTTGAAAGGTGTACCAGAAAAGCCAGTATCACCTTTATGGAAATTAATTTGTTTTCATTTTAGGTGTCAAGAAATAAGTGCTAAAGTACAGGCTAGTAATACAGCCTTTCATTTTACTTAAGGACCATGATAACTTCCTCCAGAGGGTGATTCCTCCCAGATAAAGTAGACATTCAGGAGATGTAGAATTACTTCAGGAAGGATTTACAGACACTTCCCATGGTCATAAAAAGACAAGAGACCAAATTTTCATATGAAACAGGTTTTAATCATATAGCATACATTTCAAACAAAAATAGTGAAAAAAGATTTCAGAAATGAGGTGAATAACTGGAACAGAAGTGAATAACTGAAACAGAACAGACTATTTAGGAAGGCAAAGGAATCAACACTAGAGCGATTTTCCCCATATCTTGCTTTGAATTACAGTAAAAGCTGTACAATTGTATAAAACTTATATAAAAGATTGAGAAACAATGGACTTGAATCTTGACTGGGCTTCAGCATGCTACGTTAAAAAATGTGCATTTTTATCCTTCTATAGTTTATGGGCTTCATTCTTTTAAGCATCAGTTGTTTACAGCATGGAGTCTGTCTATGTATTTGTTCAGCAAACAGTGCAATAGTGTTTCTGTGGTCAGTTCTTCCTGAAGGTGAGAAAGTTACAAATAAATAATAACCTGTGTCTTTTCTCTCTGTGTTTTGCCTAGCTAATGATGCAGTCACTCCTTAACTTGGATCTTTCATCAGAAGAATTTTCTATGATCATGCAAGACATCTGAGGGGGTGGGGAAAGAAAGTCTGTAACTCGGTACTTGCTCAGATTTCTATCTGCTCCCAAATCACTGGTTTATGTCTTGAATACATCTACTCTGCTGCTTTTATTTTTCTGTTGGGCAGAAAATGAGATTTATCCAATTGCCAGATTAGCCCTGTGTGTAGCATGAACATAGTTCAAGAGCCCTTAAGTTTTGGAGCAGATTATCTCAGAAAGCTCAAATGGTTACCATGCATTGAGATGTAGCTGTATTCTCCCAGAATACAAAAGACTCATGAGTTTCAGTACAAACCAACACATGATCTTTCTTAGTAAAGAAAACCCCAATTTCTGTTGGTATTTTCCAATGGAACTTAATGAGGAAAAGAAAACAGGACTTGGGCAGATGGTGGGGACAGGCTGAATGCTGCTTATTCTGCTTCAGAATATCCATCAGACTCACTGCCAGCAGCAGTGCTCACTGAAAAAAATAGTGCTTCTGGGCTATTTTTCAAACCTTAGAATTCTTGATCTAGCCTGTGAAAATGCCAAAACCCAAGCCACACCTCAAGCCATTGTAAGCCTTCTCACCCATGGCTATGCTCAGTGGCTGGAAGCTGGGCTGCCTCGTGGTGGAGAAGGGGAGCAAAGACCACCACAGTCAAGAACAGATGCTCCCATTAGCAGGGGACAAATCCAAAGGTATGCCAAATGTCCTGTTGAGTTCAGTAGGAGTCAAGGTCATTCAGCATCTCAGCTGATCAAGTCCTAGGAATTTGCAGCCTTTATTTCACACATCACCCAAAAGCAGTTAGCTTTGTTCCTTTCAGGAGGACTGCACGCGTGAGCGAACTCTGCTCCAGCCGGGAGGGTTCTGAAAATGGCCTCAGCTGTAAAGGACTGACTCTGTGTTATTGCGATGAATGTCACCAGTGGGAAATCATTGTTGTAGGAGTCTGTAAGCCATATCCTTCCATTATAACTGGTTTGAATATATTTGAATAAATTTAGGAAGCAATTCATTTCAGCAGTGGACAGTACAACATAGACAATAAACAATAACACTATGCTTTTCAGACATATTAATTGTACCCAAAGACTGATGAGAAACATGAGGATTTCCAGTCCTAGAAGTGCTATTTCCATTTCCACAGGGCCAGCCCATGGGTGTGAAGGTAATGGCCGTGCTTTGTCGAACACAAATCTCAGTTTCTTTCTGAATTGAATTGCTTATTTTTTCTTTTTGCCTTTCCACTCTTTCTTTGATGCCTGCTAGAGGCTGTCAATGAGGTACTTGACCTCCCTCTGAGGGTCCAGGTATACTCGTTGTCCTGTGCAGCTGATGCCAATGCTGCTTCATGGATCACTTGACATGGGAAATCCTGAGAGCCAGCCAGCTGGCACCATCTTTGCCAAAACCTAAAAATGTTGTTGTCTCAAACTTTTAAGCCTCTGTCTGGAGACTCATAAATCCTGTGCCCTTGCCCAGGCTAAGACAGCATGTGTAACAACATGCAGCATGCTTCATTGTGCTGGTGAGTGAAGGGGTGAATGCTTTCCAGGGAAGTGTGCCATGGATGCAAGAGGCCATGCACAATGTATTTTCATTGAAGCAACCTGGAGTTACCAGTAATGTTTTTGTCTGAACTATTTTTTCCACATTGGTTGTTAGGAGAGAAGATTTACTTTAAAAAAAAAGAGATTTGAGAAAATTAAATGTTGTTTTTCTGTTTATTTCAACCTGTTTACTTCCTGAATTTGGCAACATTTTCTCTATAGTCAGCAGCGTAGTTTCCTAAGTCCTGGCAGAAATATTTTACCCTATTGTCTTTTTGAGTCTTTCACACAGAAACAGGAAAAAGAAAAATTTTTTAAAAAGTTTTTCAAAGCCTGTGAAATACAAACAACAAATTATTGTTATTCTCGTCCTTCCTCCTCTCCATCTTAACTTATTACATTTTTATCACAGCACATCTGCAGACTTTGCCTACATTTTATCCTTCATGGTGTCTAAGTGAAGCTATGCTGGTATAATCCCCAATGTAAACAGTTTTTCTCTCCTTTAAGCATAACTATTCAATTTAACTTAAACCTCTTCTTAAGAGGTATAAACAGACCAAAAAAATCAACTCTGATATTGGATTAAGACTGATCAGTTTGAGGTTTATTTGTCTCCTACCCTCAAAACCTTTTGCATATAGACCAGACCATATCTGAAGCTCTTTTGAGAGAAACTGTGTAAGCTTATACCATGTTCTTTGGGCAAGTATAAGCTTGCCTTTGTCCACTTCCAGACTGAGAAGAAACTATCTGACTTTATTATGTGACGTTTAGCCCAAAGTAATAAACCTTGTTGAAGCCCAGCTCTTAATTTGTTATAAGTGCAGAAGTGTCTTTTTGATATTCCACTCTGAATAGACACAGTGAATTAATTCTCTTCACAGTATGAAATGTAGACATATCTGAAGTATCTTTGTCTCATGGGCTGCTGTAATAATCCTTTACATGTTCTTTAAAGGAACATCATCACACCAGGCAGCTCCATTAGTTATGGCAGAAGATTCTTACGTCTAGCAGTAATTTATAGCTACAGCTTTTTGGATGTCAACCAACTAGAATTTGTGGACAAAAAGTATAAAGATTAGTCTCTACAGAGCCATTGTACTGTCTACTCTTCTATATGAGTCTGAATCACGGGTCATCTACCGCCACAACCTGCGACTCCTCGAACGCTTCCATCAGCGCTGCCTCCGTACAATCCTAAACATCCACTGGTCTGATTACAGGACAAATGTGCCTGTCCTTGAACAGGCAGAGATCACCAGTATCGAGGCCATGCTGCTGAAAACGCAGCTGCGCTGGGCAGGGCACATCTCCAGGATGGAGGATCACCACCTCCCTAAGATTGTGCTCTATGGGGAACTCGCCACCAGCTGTTACAAGAGAGGAGCCCTGAAGAGGAGATACAAGGATTCCCTGAAACAACACCTCAGCCTTGGCCATATTGACCACCATCAGTGGTCCACTCAGGCCTCCAATCAGGAGAAATGGAGACACGCCATCCATAATGCTGCTGCCTCCTTTGAGAACACATGCAGAATCAGTCTTGAGGAAAAAAGGCAGCACAGGAAGAACCGTGCCTTGCCAGTAGTGCTGATGGAGACTTTTCGCTGTGCCTTTTGCGATTGGACTTGCCTATCTCACATTGGCCTTCTTAGCCACCAGCGTGCTTGTAACAAGCGTGGGTAGAGCCCTTCCTAAATCTTCGTTCGTGAAGCCTAGCCATGATCATTCTTTCTCATAGATAACTTCTTAAGCTAGCACATATTTTCCCTTTGTTTTTTCTTTTCTTTTTTTTTTTTTCACCCGCTGGTTGCAGGACATTGTGTCAGTAACTACGTAGCAATTAACAATAGGTTTTGACAGACCTGCAAGGAATAGCTACTGATTGTTTTCTGCCTCCTGCAAACCTATTTAATTGCTAGTGGCTTACCTCTGGCTTTGCTTTGACAGCCCTGTTAGAGTGGGACAACAACTCTAGCAAGAGAAGTGGACCACTGAAAATATTTCAAACATTAAAGATGGAAGAATTTATATTTCTCCTCACTCAAGCCTAGCAGTGATTTGAACACATAAATTAAAATGTATTCAAGATTACAGTTTCTGTACATGTGACAAAGATTGGAAATTGAAACACAAACAATGCCTAACTGTACAGATAGACGTTCACATATATTCTACACTTTATATATGTGTGTCTATATAAGTGTGTGTATAATCTTGAGTATGGTTTGTAGTTAGAGATAAAACTGGCTTTTGTAGTTGGTTTGGAGCTGGCCAGATAATTAAATATCTGTTAATTCAATGGCTAATTAATGACTAATTCAATGGCTGATTCAATGACTAGTTAATTCAATGTGTACTATGCTTCTATAAAATGTCTTTTCTCTAATAGTGTTATCCTGTTAGTGCAGACTGTTTAACTCTGATGCCTCAGGAGAAATACGTCCTTGAGTGGATTCCTTGTCCTGTGCACAGCAGAGGATGCATTTTTTGTTAATTCAAGGCTGCTTCCTCAGCTGGGATTTAACAAACAGGTACATTCACTCCAAGCCTGGGTGTCTAATCTGGCTTTTGACTTGTACATTACATTGTATGTCAGGAGAATTCTCATTCAGAGATCTGCTTCTGCTTTCATTCATAGGAAACTTACATTTATTTCACCATGACTGGGCTCTAATTTCAGTCCTGCAATATAAATAAAATAAGAATAAAGCAGCTTTAATTATATCTATGACAAATTAGCATATGACCTGACATACCATATTTTGGGCCTTGAAACAAAACCAGTGATCAGTTCTATTTTGTAATGCACTATCTAACAGGAATAGAGATATGATGGATTTTAGGCACCAATGATGTGGAGAGGTAATAACCTTCAATTAGATTTCCCTTTGTTCACCTCATGTCTAATGAAGCAGTAAATTCACAGTTCAGTAGCAAATGAGAGCAAATCAAAGGCAAAATACTAATTTAAGTTGTGCTCATGTCTTTTTAAGATGAAAATATTTTATTATTGTTTGCATTTCACTTCTTTCACAGGAAGAAGAATAGATCTTGTAGATAAAAACCCCAAAACAAGTATTCAAAACTGTCACCCTGTTAAAGCTTCCAGGTTGAGCAAATCTCATATAAAAATGTTGGAACCTCTTTGGTCTTCATTTTTTCTGAGAAAACCACAGGGTCAATACCTTCTCCCAATATACATCAACCATAAGACAACTGGCTTGCATGCCATCTCCTGTGTGAGGCAAGGAAACACCTCTGCATATGGCCAAATATAATCTCTGCATGTTGGGAACCCAGCTGAGACATTGTGTAGGTGGCACTGCTAGGAGAAAGTTATCATGTTTTCCTTCAGGAAAGACAACCTCCTTGCACCCTGGAAATATCCAGATGCTTTTAAGGCTCTCTCAGGATAACAGCAAGCCTAGAATAGAATAGAATAGAATAGAATAGAATAGAATAGAATAGAATAGAATAGAATAGAATAGAATAGAATAGAATAGAATAGAATAGAATAGAATAGAATAGAATAGAATAGAATAGAATAGAATAGAATAGAATAGAATAGAATAGAATAGTTCTTACCTCAATAGCTAAAATTCACATTAATTTTAAACTTTAGGATGTTGTACTTAACCCTCTTGATGTTTGGTAAATAGCCTGCCCAGCTATGTCTTTCTGTATGCAAAACCATGGCAAATCATGCCAAATCTGCAGTTTATGATGTTACAACCAAAAGCAGAGTCTATTCCTTTATATATAAGTAATGCTATTAAACACAAACAAACAAACCAACCAAAAACACCAAAAAACTTAATAGAAATTGCTTTCTAGATCAAAATATCTGTTGCTGAGTTGCCTCTTGTTCAGTAATTAAAGGTTCAGGGTGTAATGGAAATGAATGGGAAGAAAACAGAATAGAAGAGTTGTAATTGTCTTACAGGAGCTGCTTTCAAAGTAGTCCCTACTATGTGCATCACCAGTGCAAATTGTTGCTTTGAGGCAGCTCTGCAGACCTTTAAGTGATGATTGTATAGTTTATGAGCTCCATAGGTCTCTTGGAGCATAAATATTCTTTCTGAAGTACTAAACATCTGCCTGTGTTCTTCTTGGCTCGTTAGGCTTAGTTCCTAACTGGGGAAAAATATTCAGTGATAGCAACATTTAAATACCGTAGGCTGTAGAGCTTCAAAAAGAGAATTCATTCACAGGAGAATGGCATAGATTTGTAACCTTTCTTATGCCCTTTTTATGGAAATTAAATGCAAGAGACTGGCTTACAATAATTAACAGTAGAAAGTGAGAGTTGATTTCCAGTTAAGAATATGCTGTTTCAGTCCTGCTTTTTGTTTTATTTTGTTTTGTTTTTACTATTTCAGGGCTTCCTAGATTCACATTTATATTGTTACCACCAACAAGAGTTTGAGCATGCCATACTAGCTTCAAATATTAGTTAAGCTAAGTCTTGAAAAAAAGAAAAAAAGCTTAAGATAATATATATACTATAAAGAAAATTCCCTCTCCAACAACAGTAGTTGGTTTAATCTGTTTTCATGCCACAATCTAAAGGGAAACACCACTACTACCACCTCCTACCAAACACTAAGTGACCTTGATTTTATGTCTTTTGAATTTTATGTTCTTTGTGCTGATTCTGGGCATTTTTTTTCTTTTTTACAAGACATTAGTGAGACAATATGTTTGTAGATAGTAACTTTTCATTGCTGCAACCTGCCTGACCCATCAACCTGGGTATAAGGAGTAGGATGAGCAAGGCAGGATATAGCAGAGTTCCTGCTGCTTTTTAAGAGACACAAAAAAGACTCGAGCAGTGTAAGACAAAATGGAGGGTCCATAAATAATGTTCACACATCTTTTTTGCATCCAAGGTACAACGGAGCCACAGATCAGACTGTGGTGAACATAGAAACTGGAATAAACAAAATCCATCTAATTTATAAAATTTTCAAGGATACTCTAAGCTGAAAGTGTGACATAAGGGTAGAGAGCAGAGTCTGCCTCATCCTGTACGTATGCATAAATATAAAGGTAGTTTGGAGGACAGACAGTTGTTCTTTAGCAGCTTTAGATTAGACTAAAGATTTATTTCTTTATTCTGTCCAGAAGAAGAAGATCCAATGAGGACAGGAAAAGCCAATGAAACAGGGCTGTGTAAGCCCCTCAGGAGCACTCTGCTGCACCCAGGCACTTCTGTGGAATGCTTTTTCCCCATCCAAAAAGCCAACTTTGGTAATCCCTCTTCCTATCATTACTCTTAGAGCAGCAGTATGAACATGCAGCCTAATAACACTGCTAGCACAGTTTACTTACTTTGTACATGCAAACTACATCCTTTTCTCCTAGATCTGAGACAAAATTGCTTTCCAAGAGCAGCATGACTTGTAAGGGTTAGCTGCTTTATCAACTGCACCTTACTTTGTCACACCTCCAGCTCTGCAATAGGATCATCATACCAGGCACTGTCACAACAAGTAGAGTTTGAAATGTGAGGTTTCTTTTAGGCCAGGTGTGTAGCTAAAGAGATGTTTGCCCTGGAGACAAATGTGAAGAGGGAAAAGGAAAAAGTCAATGAAGCCAATTCATTTTCTTATGAATAAGTAATTTAAAAAGTAATTTATTAATTAATGCAATGAAAAATTCATTTTTAAATCTGGTTGTTTCTTATTTCAACCTATTTTGCAATTAAAAAAGGTAAAAATAGTAATTATATGGATATTTCATTTAACTAAAAATACGTAGCTCATGCCAATCATCCATCTCTGCTTAACTCTTGATAGTGCAAGCCATGTCTGACAGCTATTTGTAATCAAGCTGTCTTTATTTGCAATTCCACACACACTCTCATGGAATTAGCTAAACTGTAGAATTTTCAGACTTAAGTCTCAGCACTTACAGACATAGGCTTTACCTGAATCTACTTAGCTTCTGAATTTAAAAGCTATTGTCCTTTATTGGAGAAATCATAACTTGAGTCCATCAATACAATTTTGTTGCGTAGAAACCTCTTGTCCTAATACTGGCCTGGTGTGACCCCATCTAGCTCACACATTTTCATGATGCCTTCAACAGAGTTTAGCACGTTTGCTGGCACAGGGGGTCACTGTAAAAGTGCTGTCAGACCCTTTTAGAGAGGTACCCACACAACATAGTGTAATACTAGCCTGTATCCAAAAGCAGTATGTGGTGCCAGTAACTGCACAAATAACTTTTTTACTGAAAGAAACCTTAAAAGTGATGACACCAGTTTCTACAAATTAAGCTGAAAGGAAAACCTCTTGGTGGGTTAATTTCATGAAACCTGCTCACAGTAAAAAGACATTGATCATATTTCCCGATCAAAAGGGTATGTTTCCATGTAAGCTCTTACGATACCAAAAGTACATCATGCTACATAAACACAGGGTCATGTGCTCAACCACTGACTTAAATGAAAGGAGTTACAGAGAGATGTGACTCAGTTCACAAGAGGAATGCCTTCATTTTCATCATCACTAGCGTAATAACACAATTATCCACTTTTGTAAAAGAAAAGAAAAAATAAACAACACAAACTGTGCATCTGAGGCATCAGAAAATTATTTTGTCTCATAAAATCTTTAATCTCCACACATCAAAGTATTATATGCATGCATTGCACTCCTTGTCTTCTCTAGTCATTTACACTCTGCTAAAACTGACATTTAGAAAATAACTAACCTCTGTTATCCAACTACAGGCACTTCACTAATCATGAAAGAAGGAAGTTCACTAAGATTGAAAATATTGAGACCAGGAGTGATAGATGTGACAGGAAGTTTATTAAAGTCAAAGAACAAAGTTTCCTTCACCCGGCTGCAATGCAGATCTCTTATCTGTGGTACGAATCGTCACAACATTTGTATGATGTGGAGATACTTTGCCTTTTAATGTCCCAGTGACATCAGCAGGAATCCTATGAACATGACCTAACTATGGCACGAGTTTCAGCTTGGAAAAAATTTGCACTTCTTCTCTCAAGTAAGTCTTACAAGAGTAAGAAAAGCAATAACATGCAAAACATCCTTTTGCTACTTTACCTTTTTTAAAGTGGCAAGATTTATTCAATGAATAACATATCAGCCTTTCCAATACACACTTTTGTATTACATTATGCTTACTTGGGTAATGCAAATAAATTCCATCTCCAGCATTATTCACACTTGGATTCTTGTTCTATGGCTTGACATTTATTTCGGAGCAGAGGCATTTCAGTTCCTCTGATGCTTGTTAACAACTTCATTGGAGAAAACTGTTTTCACTGGACTTGTCCTTTGCAGAGGAAGGTCTATCAGTCACAATAAGCTTTCTTTGACTTCATTTAATTTAAAGAGTTCAATCTTTAACTATAGAGCTGCTGGTGCTTTAGTTCTCGACATCCAGCTTTATCATTTGTCTTTCTAATAGGAGGTGTTGTCATTTACAGATTAATGGCTTCTGAAATTTTTTTCCTATACTCGGTTTTTCTTTCTACTCTTACTCTCCCTAGAAAGGACTATATATCTCAGGGTCTGACATAAGAAACCCAGTAATATTTCTTTGTGTCACCACTTGATTACAAAATACTTGGAAAGCATTGTAATAATACAAAAGTAAATTTAGGAACCTAAGTAAATTGAAAGTAATAAAGGGCAAAAAGGACAAATGATTATCTGACACATTCAAAGTCAGCTGACATTCTATAGAGCAATGTTACTATTCTGATCAGGAATATAGACTTTTTAGTTTTTTTGTAATTCATAGTTTTTCCATTCTCCTCTTATTTGTGGCTAAGAAATGGTAAGAAGTCTGTTAGTGATCACATATCTGATTTTCAGCATTTCACTCTTATAGACTGAAGGATAAGAATTTGCAGACTGAGCTACTTGACCTAAATAACGTCCCTACTCAACCCTACAGGTTATCAGTGTGACAATTTCTGTCTGTCTGAATAAATTCTTGACTAGCTGCAGATTATTCTGTGCTCTGTGCTATGCTAAAGCAGAATAGACCTAATTTCCTCTCCTTCTTTCCCTTCACAGCTGCCCTATCTAAAAATGATGAGCCAGTTGTAGTCTTCATATGTTGTGACCAGCAATGCTGGTAGAAAGAAAACCCCGAGCATGGAACCCAATGACAGAGGGTATAATTTGTTTTGTAATATGGCCAATTTGCTGTCAGCCTTTACATTAGGAATCTGTTTGTGAATATCTGGATATAGTTGCCTGCTCATCAGAAACTAAAAATAATTACTTTAAGAGAGGGGACAGAATTTGCAAATATTTCTCTTTGACATCTGTGGTCTCAGATGCTACTCTAGCCAAATGGGGACTGTCAATCACTATTTGAAAAGATCCAGAAAATAGCAGAGTTAAAACAATTCTTTTTTTTTTTTTTTCCTTGTGAAAGGCAGTATCATAGCTGGCTAAATAAGGTCTATACTGGAGGAGAGAGGAGGGGAAGGGAAGGGGGAGCATGTGCTTGTGTTGTAACATGACTCCTTACTCATCAGATGGCACCCATCATCATCACAACCACAGCCTTTCAGTGTGCTGGAATAAACTAATTATCTCACTGACAACTCACGTTTTAATCCCCATTTGAAAGCATTTGTCATGAGCCTTGGTCAGCCAGTTTTTAAAGATGACCATGAATTATATATTTCTCCCTTTTTAAGACTGCCTAAATAAGGACAATTACAATGTCTTGGAATGGGTTTCAGTAAACACATTTGTGCTTGCTGCTGCTGCCAGACAATGTGAATAGGACAAAGCTTTGTACAGTGCTGATTGTAAACTGGAGTTCTAACATTCAGTTCTTCTAGAGCTGTAAACTATTCAATCCTCATGACAATATGCAGGGTGAGATCCTTCTCATGCTGTGAATCAATGAAGCCACATTTTTAAAAGGGTAAGATGCTGGACCCACAGAATTTATTGACTTCAGTAGAGTGAATCCAAGTTCACATTTCCCTTAGTTTTTCCATTCTGAATGCACATTACATACACTTTTTGGAGAACAATATGTCCCATATGTCTAGGCACTTAACTGGGATGTTGTTAAGACCCTGCCTACCCTTCATCTATCCTAGTAAGGAAGCAGGGGATATTTGTCCATCAAAGACCTGGGCAAGTGGCACAGAGGGCAGACCCAATGGATAAAATTAAGACAGATTTTTCTTTAAGAGCAGAAAATAGCCTTGTAGTGGAATTTATTGTGGAATGCAATACACCTAAAGGTGTGATGACTACGTGGTACTGTTCAGTAGTCATCAATATTGCATTCATTAGCATGATGCAGGGCCTTTCTCAAAGAAAAAAGTCTCATACTGAAATAACAAAATGAAACGTCTAAAAGCCCTTCATTTTTTCAGTGTCTGCTCACAGTATACGCTTCTATAAGGTCTTAATAAATCAGTGAGACAGTCTTCTGTATGGTGCACATTGACATTTAATATATAGCTTCAGGAAACACCTTCAGAAAAAGCAGTAGTTACTTCCTTCTTCATGTTGTTTAGTAAATTAACAGCTTGATCCAAATTAATCACTGGTGAAATTTTGTTCACTTTAGTAGCATTAAATTGAGTTTCAGCACATAGAAATTGGCTCAGAGGCTTTACCTTCTAGATCTTCAGCAATCTTGCCACATGGTATATGCTTTCCATGTATTTTACACTCATTTTTGGACATCTGAAAGGATAAACAAATAGTAGAAACAAGCTGCAGGTAGAGGCAATGTACCACATTAAAGTTATATCAGTTTTTTAGGCACTACTTTCAAAAACTCATCAGTAGTCAGAAACAAAGGCTGTTCTATATTTATGAACTAATTTTGCATCACTATTTCAGTGATAAAAGTACCATTTCTTTTATGGTTGCTTACACAAGCAACCTCTGAGACACTAAGTCCTTTGACAGAAAATATATTCTAGCATATAAAAGCAGTAACACTCAAAAAGAAAAGAAGCGAATATCTTAACATTCCTTTCCATTATAACATTTTTCCAGATTGGAACAGGTTCTTCCTATTCATGTCTCAGCTGCTGTCAAGGGTAAGAGCACTTTTCATTCAGTATAGGGTAACAAGAAGGTATTTACATGTTTTTATCAGTCAGCTTTGATAAACAGACTGTTTTATGGTACTTTCTTCAGTCCTTGAATATTATTGTGAGTCTTTTCTATATTCCTTCCAATTGTTCACCATCTCTTTTGCCAATGTGAACATCAGAAGCATGTCCATGTTAATTTTTTTCTCAAGCACAAAAGAAATGGGCTGGTAGTTACATACAAGGAGCAGCATCACTTGCAAAGAGAAAGTCAATGCTCTGCCTGTATTCTTTGGTTGTCTATCCACATATCTTTCTAGAAGTTTATGATAAACTAGATGTTAGTTATGGTTTATAAAACCATATCATATTCTATTATATGACTCTTCCTGTGGTCCAAAGCCCTTCTCCACTCTGAAAGAGCACTTCAAATTCCCAGCTCCCAGATAATTTTATGCTTATTTATTATTTATTTTGTTGACTTTTGTACTATGAGTGTAAGCTGCATAGGACTATTGATGGACCAAGACAGGATACAAGGCTTGAGGAGAGTCTAGGGTTGAAGGTGATGTTCAGGTTATCATTCTATATGAAGGGTAGCGATCATGAAAAGCAGTAGCTGTGAGGAGGTATTTGTTAGAAGCTGTGATCACAGGCAGGGAAATATGTTTTACTTCATCTGTGCTGAATTTGATTTGTCAGATGAGTACACATTAAAAGATATCAGAGAGAGAAGGCAGGACATCAATTTGCACAGAAAGGTTGTATCTGCACTAATATATAGTGCAGACCCAGGCGCAGGTTCCATCCCTGGAACTCATCCACCCACACTGTCAGAACACTCAGCAGTCCCTGCCAGCATTTTGACCTTGCCACTATTCCAGAAAACAGCCTGGCAACTAGAAGAGGTCAGGGACCACTCCCAAAGGGCAAATTAGATGAGACTGTCCTGATGTGAAATGAAAGAAAGTGTAACGCTATGGAAGTGGTCAGACCTTGACAGTTGCCCTCAAAATGAGAGAGTGGCTGGTCTCTTTTCTTTATACTGATGTAGCCAAGTAATGTCTGGAGTAGACCGGTGTATTTTTGAACACAGGGAACTCATAAGGCATCTAGCAGACAACTGAACCACTCTGTGTCAATGAGAGTACCCAAAGATGCGATGTAGAGGGATCAGAGAAACTGAAGATGAGAAAATCTTCAGAGATTTTCAAACCTAGTACTTGGCTCTAGAAACATTTTGGCATGGGCAGCTTCCTTAGAAGTTTCAATTTGTGTTTCTGACTGTACTCCTCACCTCAGTCGTTTGCAGGGCACCCTTTATTATATGCTTTGGAAATCTCATTGTTAGTGATTTTGTCAACTTTCATGACATTGATGGAAATGCAGAAAAAATATTAATGCAGAAATACATACACCTGCATGAGGTTTCTCTATTGATCTGTCAGTTAGCCATCTCTTAATCTGGTACTATGCTTTATTGTTAGTGTAAGGTGCTGCATTTTGAATAATACTATGAGGCAACGTGAAGTCATTCACCCTACGGGAGTCCAAATATAGCTACACAACTGTTTTCTCAAATAATCATAATCTTGTCAAAGTATCACATCACATTCTTTGAGAAAAACTAATTTTCAGAAAATGATCTTGATCAATTATGCTCCTCACCCTACACTCTTTTTTAGCTGAATCCCATGTGAGTTCCTCTCACCCCGTCCCTCCTGGGATTTGTACCACATGATCCAGCCTGTGATTACTCCAGAATTCTCATTTCCCTTTAATGAATAGTGGCATTACACAAACACTTTAGCAGTTTCATGAAGTTGACACATTATCTGTGGAAATTACAAGTAAATAACATCAGGCAAGGAATAGGAGGAACCAATTCTTTAAGAAGTCTTTGATGTAAGAAAATAATTTAAAAAATACTATATTTAGAAATGTTTATTCAAATGCTATTTACATCCAGTTGGCTGGTAGATGGATGTTGATACAAACTCATAGATCATTGTTCCAAAAAACCTCCTTGGATATACTGAGCAATTCTGTATTTTCCTTCTAATTAATGCCTTGATCATTTCCAAGAGCGTCACCATTTAAAATTCCAGATCTTTCTGCTTTTCATCTGGGTTCCTATCATTAGTATGCAGCTTTTTGACTCCTCATTTTCCTTATCATATCTCAACTGAGTCTGTTCAGATCTCCTTCAGTTTGATTGTACATTGTATTTGCATTCTAGTGAGGATATTTGATCCCTTAGCTGTGACTCACATAGCATCCTATTTTTACAGCTCTCTCTCCCACTGGAAAATAGCCCAATGCTCTGCTAAAATAAAACTTCTACTGCACAAACAAAGTTTTCTGCCTCCTCCCTGTCCTTGCTCACTTTTGAAAGTCCCAGCAGTCTTCCATTGTACTTTCTATAGATTAAAAACCTTGACACAATCCACTGTCAAAACCACATGAAAAGTGTAGAAGTATTAGAAAGACAAGTAAGTGATATTTTGAAGCAGAAGACAAGACTTGATGATCTACAGCAGTAAAGACCTTCAAATTTAAATAGTAGACGTTTAAATAGGGGCTCTAATTCACATTCATCACACAATTAGATTGCATGTAGAGTAGCTAAACAGAAATATGTGTGACCTAATTGGGACAAAGCAGAAATACAGTTATGATTGCTCTTTCATGCTTAAGCATCATGCCAGGTAAGCAGAAGACACTTCCTCCTTTTTTTGCCTCGATTTTGGGTAGTAGAAATTCTGACATTTTCCTACATGGGAAATGGAGCAAAGTTATATCCTAATACATGGTTCCCCTCTGGGATTCAGAGTGTAATTGCCATGACCAACCTCATTCAGCTTCTTGAAGCTGTGAAAAAATTGTAAAGAAACATTTCTTCCATAGAAAAAAAGAAAGGAGATGGCTGCTGAACAGCAAGCAAGGAGATCGATCTACATGCTAAGCTGATGTGACTTCCCTGGTATCTGAAAATGTTCTGAAAATTTTTTCAGGAATCTGATAGGAGGTGTCAGCAAAACTGGCTCTGCTGGCAGTTAAATGTTTATAATTGACGAAGGTCAGCTAGACTGCCTGACTTTCAGTGATGGAAGAGTAAAACTCAACATATATATTAAGAGTGTTCAGAAGTTATAGAACATTTAAAATCCATTAGCTAAAATTATCTTCCCGGATAATTTCTACAGGCATAAACAGTAAGTGCATACTTTTAAGAGAATTTGTGCTTTCAGACTCTCTTAATGTTACAAAATTTAAAAAGCTGTAATTGTTGGGGGATGGGGTGCTGATACATTGCAGATTGTGAACTGTTGGTGGCCCTGAAGGCAAAGTTGTTTCATAAACTTTAGCATCTTTAGGATTTTTTTCCCACACAGAAATGCCAGGGACATCAAAGCAAGATATTGTAAAGGTGACAAATGTGATGTTATGTGAATTGCTAGGAAACTGTGTTAAGAATGTACAAATCTTTACAAGGTATAGCTGTCTCAGCTTTACATTGCTATACTTTTTTGTACAAACTGTAAGTATATAAGATGATAATAAGCACTTACTAATTTAAAATCTAATCAGAACACAATATCTTCATCCTGAAAGATGGGTGGATGTCTCATCAAATTTCCTCTGCTGTTTGTTCCAAAGTTTTTGAAATGAGAGCAGTATATTGTGATGTGTTGGATATCTGATCACAGCAGATTACCTACTGCTAAGAGAAGCAGAAAATAGGGGTTCTTTTTCTGTTTGTGGGGCTTTTCAACACTTGTATTGTGCTTAAGGGCAAGAATGACTCAGATCTGGAAAAAAGTGCTCATATTTTCCTTTAATTATGCCCACATTACCCATCTCCATTTCCTCCCCCCCCCATCTTAGGAATACCTATGATGATCATTTTGCAGAACCAAAATGCCTGCAAAAGACCGGAATCGCTCACAGCCACACAACCCTATTCCCAACACTGGACAGCAGGGTGAGTGCAAACATTTGACATGTAAACAAGATCCCTCTGTTTATACACATATTATAAGTATTAGGTGCTAGTGAGTTGTTTCTAGCAGATGTAAAACATCCGGATACTATTATATGTGGGAAAAAAAGGGTTGATGGCTTACTTGGAATTAATGTTCACCCTTTTTCTTATCTATACGGGTGAATACAAATCTTCTGTAGCCTGCTACAGGTTGCTAAGACTCTTTCAAAGTCATAAGCAAGATAGTACAACTTCACAAATGCAAGAACAGGCAGCAAAGGAGATCCATTCACCAAACACATCTCAGTTAGGCTTCATATTGTGTAGCACAGCTGTACATTTCTATGCATGGTCAGAATACACATGTTGCCTTTGAAATGTGCAGAAAAATTTGGACACCCACCTGAATTTTGGAAGTATCACCTGTCTGAAAAACAGCAGTTGAGTGAGATCATAAAATGATTCTTTAGACACTTTGAAAACAAAATGAACTAAAACATCCCATACTTGCATTCAGTGTTGTCTGATGTGGTTTTTACTGGCTACTGTGAAAGAAAGGCTGCTGACTGGTCTAGAAATGCACTGAGCACCTTCTCTTAAAAAAACAGAGAAAATGGTCCTTATCAGTAACTGAATTAAGCACCAAAAGTTTAACAACTGGAATATCTCTAGAGCCAGACAGAAAACAAAAGCCCAGAAAGACATAACGAAGAGACATATTTTTAAAATTCTTAGGAAGTGAAGCTTCTAACTACTAGCTTCTGTTGGCCTATAATGCAGTAAGTGTCAAAATATGTTTCTAACTCATTATCTACATTTATCTACCTAACATAATTTGAAAAGGCTATAAAAAGCAACAGATTGCATGCCATTTCACCATCATCTTATTTGGATGAAGCTATTCTGTTTTACTACATTTTAAGTGACTTTTTTGTTTGTTTGTTTGTTTTTGTTTTGGGGGTTTTTCTTGTCAGTGTGATCACTACCATCAAAGTGTCAGAAAAATCATCTCTGTGACTTCAATGGCTCTTTGTTGCTAAAACGCAGGGAAAGTGCAGTCATCTTCACCAGAGGAAAGGCCAGCCACCTTCCAAAGAGAAGTCTGCTGAGAATGTCCAGACCAATCTGTACAGTAGCTCCAACAGCAGCTAGCAAGTTCAGAATAAAACCAGGCAAGACAGCTGGAAACCAGCCAGGTGGCAGTCCTAATTTACACATACGCAACAGCTCTTACATTTAATAAACCTGCATAGCTCCATGGCACTGTGCCGAGATACATTAGCTGAAAGCACACACAGCCATTTTTTTTCAGGGCTAACTCTATTTTTCATGTCTGCTACCTTCCAAAATGCATATGCAGTGTCCACCAGCCTGACAGAAGCACGCCTCACTTATAAGCAGAGCTGCCATACCTGTGGCAGAGCAATGCACAGCATTCCCAATGGGATCACATGGCTTCTCCACACTGTAATGACAGCTTTTGTTGTAGTACTGCAATGCTCCATTGCTCTCTAAGGGAACAACCATTTATGGACTAATGTTTCTAATCCTGAACTCACCCACAGTTTAGGAAACCAAACCTTTTTCAGACTGGTCTCAGACTTACAATTTTATGTTCAAACAAGGTGAAGTACTGTAGTGGAAACAGACATTATAGCTCAAGGTCATCACAAATTAAATAAGCCATAGAAAATGGCACAAATAATACACTAAGATCATATGCAAAGCTATGGCTTGGATTTTTCCTGGAGTAAGAACACAAGAGTAAGAACACATTCCTGGAGTAAGAACACATTTTATGTGATTTCTATTGGCTTCCAGGATTCTGCTCAGATGCATCTTACACCTTCATTTGTCTGCTGGTTTTTTTGCTGCTCTCAGAAACGTCAGAGCAATGGAGAGCAAATAGAACAAATTATTTCATTAACAACTACAGCATTGCACAATCACTTTCAAAATTATTTTCTTGGTATAAGAAAAAATCTGTCTGAAAGACTCAGAAACATAATGGTATAACAGTACAGGAGACAGTAGTTCATACTCTGTAAAGGTACCTTTCATGGCTACACCACATTTATTTAGCTAGACAAGGAGAAATTTAGGCTAGAAGAATAATGACAATTTGTTCTGTCTGTGGAAGGAAGTAGTAATGAAACAATTTGCCAAAAGACAATTACAGGGTGATGGTAAGTGTCTTCTTGTTGTGTGAGAGGAGATAAGAAAACAAGAGATACATTTTACAGATTTTTTCTAAGCATTCTTCGCATTCCTCTACCTGCCACCGGCAGTGAGTTTAGTAGCTGACCAGCATTCCTTTAAGGAGCAAACAGATGGCTGGCATTTAAAAATCTCCACCCTTCTGTGTTTGGATCAGGACCAGGTTCAGTGCTGACACCGTAAGTTATACATTGAGTGGAAAGAATATGGTCAACGGGATAATGGAAACAGAAAGAATGCTTTCTAATAATTTCTTCTCTGAAAGGCTGTTCTTCTTTAAGTAGTCACAAGGGTTGACATCAGAAGTTGCTATGTGATGACAGTGAGCTTAGATTTAGCTACCATTAAAGTGGCACTGCTCTAGGAGGTGTCCCCTGCATTGATCTGCTTTCTTGGAAGATCAAAAAGTTGTATGAGACTGTGCCATGCTTCACTCCCATGCAGTAGGATTGTACCTTGTGACTAACTCAGTCATACTTTTACTGACAGGGTAAAACACCACCATTCATTCATCATACCTGTGCACGTGGTTACTGACACCAAGAAATAGAAATAGTATGGGGACATGCTCTTTTAACTTGGATGGCTAAAATTAAACATTTAAGTTCTGCTTCAAGATAAGACCACTGTCCCCACTTCCCTCTTTTAATCTAGCTGAGCTGAAGTCCACGCTCACAGCTTATGCCCAGAGAGTGTTACATTTGCTAACATTTGTGACTATGCGTAAAGTAAAAAACTATTTGTGACAGATTTGCGCTTATAAGGTCAATAATGTAAACTTCAATATTTCTTTAGGTTGAGTGAAGATGGAATGGATGAAGTGAAGAATACACTGTTTTAGTATCTGGACTCACCAAGGGATGTTTTCAGGCATCTGATTGATGACCTTTATGAACCAAAACCATACATATATAGGGGAGATCGTAAAGTTAAATGGCTCAATTATTGTCTTTAATTTTTTTTTAGGTGCCCATTAGCTATGTGACAATCATAGTTACAAAATCACTGTCTCTTCTGGCTGTGACATGATGCTTTTTACATATCAAAGTTCAGATGAATAAGTAAACAAAACATCATAAAATTATGCATGCTCTATTGAATAAGATGCACTATTATGACAAGTATGCTAACACTTATATTGGTATGTTTTTTTATTTGCCAGTGCAATGATTTTTTAATTCTTGTATTGGTTCACAGCAATCTGGAATAGAAAAAATTGTTAAAAAATTCAACATGATTTTAGCATCATGTAGGTTTACAATATACCCTTGGGCTCACTCCTCTTGTGCTAATTCAGACAAATGTTACTGTAATCAAAATAGCTTAAACAAAAGATTATAAAATCAGACCCTAAACATTGGTCCATTTTATGAGAAAAAGTGAATAAAAAGTCCTGAACACATAAAATATGGATTAGCAATGCAAGTAGTACTAATGACTTTGAAGAAACCCTTTTAGTCTGCCAAGTAAATATATAATTAGGCAGTTTTTATTTACTCAGGAGATAAGAACAGCTTGAAGAAACTTTTAAGGCTCTTTGGTAACTTAGACAAACTTTTCTGTCTACTGCCTGTCTACTTTGGAAATAGCTCTTTATGTAGTACAGGGAAAGGCACTACATAACAGCAACTGCAGCTGCAGTGCTATGTGGCTCAAAAGGTAACCTGAAAGGGTTTGTGATCTGCCAAAATCTCAACTAAACTTGATATGTCCTGATTTAATAATCTGCTATACATGTGGTCTTACGGTTCTTTTTGTTGTTCACAGCCTACTATTTTCCAAGACAGGTAGATAATACAGACTGTCATGGCTATAAAGACTGAGGCAGTACTCTTGTAACTTTGGTTGGATTTTCACAATAAATTCTGCAAATTCAATTTGAGTTGCACTGTGAGATGTATAGGAGCCTTAACTAAACTCAGTGATACTCTGAGACACTAAATCTCTCTAACAAATCAATGTTTTCCCAGTTAAGATGCTCTTTGAGTTACAAGTCCATTGATCACTTGCAATTTTGGCTTTCTTGTCTCTTGTTTATATTTATATATTTATAGTTCAAGTTGACTAGAAGAGAGTTTGTCTTTTCATTCTGTCTATCCTACAGAATCTATTTTGGTCAGGCTGTGGGCTACAACTTCTTTGACAACAGTGATTACTAACATGAAACATCTCAGTCTTTAGTACCTGTGATACATCTGCCAGCTAGTTATTTCAAACTATAATACAAATGTTATGAAAAATACTCCAAATGATGGATTCTATTGGACACAGTCTGTCGGGTAGCAGTAAGAGCAGGACAGGTGCACAAGGGAAATGAGCCAAGAGCTGGGAGTGATCACAGCATAGGCAGGGCAGTGACCATGCTGACCAGGGCACAGTCCCACAGTATCTGAACCAGACCAGGTTGGTCAGTGACTGGTCCCATGAGCAGCCCCAGACATAGTGAGGAGGTAAGCCATGTTTGGGGTTCATCCAGTCAGAAACAGCAAGAGGCAGGACCAAAGACTGGACTGGAGACAGGGCAAACTACAGTGCAGGTCATCCAGGATTCATCCAGTAAGTCAGGGACAGGACTGGCTGGCACAGGCTGTTCTGAAAATTCACTGTTCCTAACTGTATTGAGTGTGGCTGAGATGGAGTTCATTTCCCCATAGCAGCCCTAACAGTGCTGTGCTTTGCATTGGTAGCTACAAAGGTGTTGATAACACACCAGTGTTTTGGCTGCTGCTGGGCAGGGCTGGCACAGCATCAGCGCTGTACCATTCCTTTCTCAATCAAGGGGAAGATCCTGGGAGGGGTAACAACCAGGCCAGCTGACTCTAACTAACCAAAGGGATATTCCCTACCATATGATATCAGCTCAGATATAAAAGCTAAGGAAAGGAGGAGGACGGGAGGGGGCATTTGTTGTTGACAATGGTTGCTTGCTGAGAAATCATTACATATTGCTGAAGCTCTGCTTCCCAGGACATGGCTGGCCATTGCTGCTGATTGGAAGTAGGGGATAAACCTTGTTATTTTCCTCTTCACTTGTGTGTGTGTATGCAAGCTTTTGTTTTCTGCTTTGGTCAACTGCCTTATCTCAACCTACAAGTCATTTTCCATCTTCTCTCTCCCTTGTCTGGCTAGGAAGGGGAGTGATAGGGAGACATGGTGGGCACTTGGCATCCAGCCANCGGGAGGGGGCATTTGTTGTTGACAATGGTTGCTTGCTGAGAAATCATTACATATTGCTGAAGCTCTGCTTCCCAGGACATGGCTGGCCATTGCTGCTGATTGGAAGTAGGGGATAAACCTTGTTATTTTCCTCTTCACTTGTGTGTGTGTATGCAAGCTTTTGTTTTCTGCTTTGGTCAACTGCCTTATCTCAACCTACAAGTCATTTTCCATCTTCTCTCTCCCTTGTCTGGCTAGGAAGGGGAGTGATAGGGAGACATGGTGGGCACTTGGCATCCAGCCACGGTCAACCCACTACACTAACAAAAAGCAGCTATTTATGCCCTTGCTCCCCATCTGTCTTTCAACCTGCAACCTGCCTTTAGGATGTCTCTGATTCTGTCAGCATGAATACTTAGCTGTACCTATTCATGGACATGACATCAGTCCTGTGAATAACTAAAATACCAGTCATTGTTTTTTTAAGACTTACTGTACTTGTCCAGCACATATACTCTGACAAACAGAGCTTTCAAATCAGTTCAGAATAAGTCAGTACATTCAAATGCCAGATTGTGGTGAGCATTTTTTCTAAACAATTACCATCAGCACAGGAGTAAAACAATCCCTCTTTTACCTGTCATGAACTTTCAGCCTCAGATACATTGGTCTTTGCAGATTAGCTTCCTCTGAGGTTCTGAACCAGGAACTAGTCTCAGAAGTATTATAATATCCTGGGTGAACTTAACTTTCTTTAATCTCAGCATCTGAGAATGTTGACATCTTGATGGAGAAACGACACAAATATTTTTGGCCCTGGGCATGGTGTCTTCAAATAGTATGAACATCTCCTGTTCTCTGAGCAGCTTTCAGTAGCATACTCAGGCAATCCATTACTTAACTACATTCCAAATCCAATTAGTTCTTCAATAAAGTGTTCTACTGTTACCCATCAATATTGTATCTGGTGTCTTTCCAGGGACAATAAAAACTTTCAGCAAGGTCCTTGGTGTACATCAGGAAATATCTAACAGCACTTAAAGTGTTCCTAGAAGTGAAACAGGAGAGCATGGAATCTCTGAAAACTGAAATAGAGACATGTTCATCAAGGTGCAAAACACAGAAGAGAATTAAAATGTTTAAGCATGTTGTCTAGTAGTAGATGTTTTCAATGTCTAGTAGTAGATGTTTTCAATGTCTAAAACAAATGTGGGAATTAAAAATAACAATAGCAAGAATGGGAAAAAATGGTAAAATAAGGATAATTCTTTTCTTGTTATTTCTAAATGTTTCTAAAGATAATTTATATTTCTAGCTCACAAATTATACTTGGAAAACTGCACTTATTTGATTCAGTAGACTGTAACTGCAAATGCAGCTGTTGAAAACTGAATTGTTTATTCTATTGCTGTGCTTCCCTGGCTGTGACCAGATGCAACCAGCTGTTAACCAGTTGCTTGTCTCTGCTCATCTCCTGGCAATATGGTCATCAACAAGCACTACAAAATGCTTATAAGCTAACCAGAAACAGTTCAGACATTTACCTTGAATCCAATAATCCAGTGATCCAGTATTTATTTAAGATCAGGAATCTGTTCATAGATTGATTTTAGTATGAGCAAATTTGTACTTAAACTTATATTATTCTTAATAATGAGCTTAAACATGTGCTCAACTAAGCATCTCTAAGATCACAGCACAGGCAAAAGATAAAGACAGGACGGTTTGGTGGATGTACTGGTCTTGCAATAAATGCTCTCGCATATGACGAAAACCACTCAAGGCACTTGATTACATTCCCATAGGTAATTCAATATTTGTTCCTCTGCTGTCTCCCATATGGCACACAACTGAGTTTCCCTGGCCCATATTTATTACTCAGGCCATTTAAACATTGGATTATTATGGGCTCTTCCTAAGCTTTTCAATACCATTATAGCACCTCAGAACTTTACAAAGGCCGTTGAATTTATCTCACACTCCTGTAAGTAAGAATTACCATTCCTTCTTCTTATGGAAGAATGCCAAAACAATCAAAATACCATTAATTCTGGGTGTCAAATTTGTTACCTATGCACACTCTTTTTTATAATATTTTACATGATACAAGTACAGACTCCAATTAGAGCTGTAGTGCTTAGCATTTTTTTAAGCCTAGGCCCAAAAACATTGTGGTTACTTGAAAATAAAAAACACAACATTCTCCTCTAACTTTGAAAATCTGTTTAAAAGTGGCTTGCCTAGCAGAAAGAGGATTAATAAAAAAATTATTTTTTTACAGGGCACTTTCTTACTTATTTGATCTTGAGATCTTTTTTCTCTTCCAGGAATATTCTGCCTCTTTCAACTTCTGCAATCTGATCAGTGTTATAAAGTGCAAAATGTCATTCAGAATGATTCTGGAGGAGGACATCCTTTGCTCTGTGTAAACCTGTAACTCTAGAGTAAAAATAGGATGTGTTGCCATCAAGAGAGACCATGACATAAACAGGCAACAGCTGAACTAGGAATGCATGGTTATTTTTAAATGTGAAGTTTTCTTATAAATTTAACATTTTTTTAAGATGGATTTTTGGGCATAACGAGAGATGAAATACTCAATATTTGTTCATCACTGACTGATATAGTTTATAGCTTGGAGTAACTGCAATTATTAAAAATAAAAGATGTGCATGCCAGCAGAATAATAGATTCTGGACCAACTGGGGAACTCCAAAGATAATTCCACATGACCCCTCTTAAGTTCACACTTCATGGTGAGGTTATTTGCTTTTGCAAATTAAACTTAGATATCACCCACCTAAACCATCTGCATTTAGTCATGTTAATACTGATTCTTGAAAGAATTATGAACAGAAGGCCTTTTCCACAGAAATTACAAATACAGATTTCAAAGAAAGAGATTAATTTTGCCTTCAAGCCCAGACTAGTTTGACTAGCAATGAAGAAGGTTGACTCTTTGTGATCCTTAATGATTTCAAAGCAGCCAAAAAGCATATCAAATCTCTCTCCTTCCTGAACAAGCTCATTCAGAAGCTGGCCAAAATCCATGAATGTTCACCTATGCAAAGCTAGGAAAGCAGACCTGGCATTTGCTGGATTCACACCAAGATCCAGAACTGAACATACCTTAGCTCTGCTGGAAATGGTCTACTAAAACTGCACAGGAAGCAGATAGTTCTCATTTTGGATCTTTTTCCAGTTTAACTTTGCCAGCCACAAAATTTTACTGCCTTGTTGAGAAGAAATGGCATGATACCACCTCCATGTGCAAGAGGCTTCTGGTCTTCTCTGGAATGACATGCCCAACTATAATGGTAGGGAAATCTCTCTCATTGCTAGAATCACATCTTTTTTCTGCTTGTTCCAGGATTTTACATGCAATATCAATTGAACAAATTTGATGTCAGCAACAGGTGGATACAGAGCAGCTGTAACTTTTCCTCTAGTAAAATTTGACTTCCTCATAATTATCAGTATTTAAATAAAATCTGTTACTAGGTAAAGAACAGAAGACTGAAATGAAAGCTCAGGAAGGTAGGCGATATGATGATGAAAACCATTTAATTGCAGTGAAAACCTTTTCAAAAGTTTTTAGCGGAGGGGCTTTAATGATAATTAAGATGTGCAATTAACCATTAAACCTGCAGCATGAGTAATGCTTGCTATCATCTCAGATTGGACAGGATAATCTTTTTTTTAGATGATTTTAAGCTATCTCGGTAATTTCATTTCCCATCACAAAACCCAGGCAGCTTAGAGGCTTTTTTGTAGTGTTGGTTGGTTGGTTGGTTTTGGGTTTGTTTTTTCTTTTTTTCCCTTCCAAGCACAAGAAGCATGATCATGGGCATCCAAAGCTCACTCATAATACTTCAAAGTTTAGAAGCAGCAACTGTGACATGGCAATGCTTGTGCTACATCTGTATTATCATTACATGCTTTGACCTAGACTCCATGTTCATAACTCAATTGCAATGAATAAGGGGTCTGTGTGGCTCTCCAGACTGGCTTCTACAAAAAACTCCATTTCTTCCTACAGAATACCTTGTAAAGCCCTGGACTCTTTTTTTAATCCAATGCAATCTTTAGCATTCATTTTCTGGATGTATTAAATATTTTGGATTAAGAATGTGATTAGCCAATATCCTCTTATCCAGTGAATTCTCACAACAAGGACAACACTTACTTCCAAAGGAAATTCCATTCTGTTAGAACTGCCATGGAAGATGGATTGAACATGGTCAAGCTCCTTTAGGAACTAACTTCTCAGTATTCTTTTATAGTATTTTTGAGACCTCTTCTATAGTATAAAAATAAACCAAAATATGCATGAAAAAAATAAATAGATCCTTAAACCTTACCAAAACAAGACATTTAATGGTATGTGAATTTTCTCAGTGTAGAATTTCAGTTTCCAAATCCAGCCAAAAGCCATTTTTAGAGACTAAAAGTTGCATCTCAGAGCAGTGCTTATCGCAGTATTATGAAGTTTCACAGGTCTATGGAATTTCATGATACTTTGTAGTCTGATTAAAATTCATGCTTCTGACAACTTGTGACTATTTGAAAAATCTTAGCATCCGTTTCTTGATCTCACAATTATGACAAAAAACTCAGAAAGTGACCTCAAAGAGTAAAATCAGTGGGCAAAAAAAAAGTAACACAAAGTATATTTTAACAATTTTAGGCTATCTCAGGACTACGTTGGGACTTGATTAATATTTAAATGGTTGGCACTACCAACAGTGATATTCCTTTGCATAGCAGTTAACTGCTTTCATCTCCATCCCACTTTCCAGTGGCAAAGCACAATGTTACTCTTCTACATCTGGCATTGTAAGCCTCATTGCAGGGACATAGACTGCTGAAACAATTCTTTGCTTTCTAAAGCAAGTGCTTTTTCTAAAGATTTGGAAGCTAAGCTATTAATTTGCCAACTTCTTTTTAGTATGCTCATAAAGAAAGACTTCTATATGTCTGCAAATACTGATACAAGAAAAGGCTCTGAAACATGATAATGATAGCTAATAAAATATAAAAGCAAAGCTTTGCTTTCCTCTTGCTTTGCATACACAGTAATAAAACTACTTCCCTAGTAGGATATAAAGTTAACATCTCTTTATAAATTGCTTCAGCACTTGTGCTCATAAATGGTATGGTATTAAGCCTAAAGCAACATAAACATTATTTTATGGCATAGTATACCCTTAGTATGGAAATACTGTGTGCTATTCAAGAAAGAGGCTCTCTAAAACACTTTCGAAGGCTATGGTCCCATTTGATTGATGAGTTACGAGATCACAGTGAGCATTGTCAAATTCAAAAAGTCAGGGCTGATAAGCCTGCAGGACACAGATTTAATCCTCAGGAGGAAGAACAAAAAGCTAACAGAGTAATACTGATATGCAAAAGGCAAGAAGCAGCTGGCTTTAAATTAATACCTATTTAAATGCTGTAGATGGAAATAGGCCAACTTTTTAAGTGATTTAGAGGAATCCTATTTTTACCATATCACTAATTACTGAACTTTGTGAATTTCTTCTGTACTTTTTAAAACTCCATTAGGCATATCTATTTAATAGATAAGTTCTTCAACACTGCATATCATATTACAGTTATATTTCAGGGCGGGGTGCCACCATTATGAAGCTTGTAAGTTATAAAGCTCTACAAGGTACTTGTGAAAAAGAGGTAGGACTCTAATAGAGAAGGAATTTCAATTTGAATGTACTGAGAGTGCAACCCAACAAGAGTGCTGTTGTTAATGATTACAGAATCACCAAAGAGTAATGGAACTGTATTCCCTCCTGAAGTGCCTTTCTTATCCTTCCTCTCAAGGGAAGGAGAAGGCTGGGTACCAGTTGCACAGGATGCATAAGAATGGCCACACTAAAGCAGTTCTAAATTGTTTCCAAACTTTAGCTTCAAGCTATTCAAGGGGTAGTTAATGTTGCATAACTCACATGGTCATCTTGGAAATGAAACAACTACAGTGATTATTCAGATGAATCTCATTGATATCCTTTCACATTTGCACTCCTTTGCTTGAGAACATTTGGAATCTAAATCATGTTCCTTGACCATGATTGCTCACCTAAACATACTGTCCTGCCAGAAACCACACTGCCTCTCCAAATGTTTGCACGCATATTCTTTCAATATTTGAAGTAATGGCTCTTCACCAGAGAAGATGCGGGATAAGACAATTCAGCCAAATTACAAGTAATTACTACTTATTTGAATTGCAGTAATACTTAGAATTCCATCTGATATGAACATCACATTCCACTATGCATTGTACAGATGCACTGAAGTTTAGGACAGCACTGGAGAGTCTATTAACTGAATACAGTGAAAGTGAGACACAGAAGGAGTGAGTAATTTGGTCAAGGCTGCACAACAAAGCTCTGACAAAATTTGCAGGAAAGGCCAGGTATCCTAATATAAAGTTTTAAACATTAGAGCATGAACTATAACGCTCATAAAAACGCGAAAAAAAACCGCCCAACAAACAAAACCCAAAAAACTTTCAGACACAATAATTTAAAAAACCCCCATCTTTTTAGAATAAAGATAAGTGGTTTTTTTCTGGTGACAGAACACAGAATCCTTTTAACTAATTTGTTGAGGAAATATGCCACAGTGGAATTTAGTATGACTGATTAAACTATGTTAATACATTTTCCAGCTTTGGGTCCCCAGTCCCATTGCCCCATCTATGACCTTTCTAACTCAGGAATTATGTTACTTGTTCTACAAACAAGCATCCATCCATGCCACAGGATGTCATGGTTGAACAGAAATTATTTGAAGTGCAAGAACAAAACAAAAAGTACCTGACATTATGAAGCACATGTTGTGTGTGTGTGCATTTGCTGAATATACTATCTGTGATATTGCTGCTATGATATAAAACCACGATCTAAAGTGATTTTTAGAAGATTGATCCCTCTCATTTTGACTGAATATAACCTGTAAATCAATTCCACACATATCACAGTACAACTGTCTTTCCTAGTAAGGTGTTCCCTTGCAAAGGTGCTGTGTAGGGGTAAACAGCAGCTGGGAAAATCATTTACCTTCATAAGTCACTTGTTGGAAGACACAGTATCTTGCTTCTCACTGTTTCTTTTCATATACATTTCACTACTGCAAAACCACACATACATGAGAAATGTAATGGATACACATTCTGCTTGGTGAGTGTTCTTGTGACTTTCCTTGGAACTGTTACCACTGGTCTGACCAAGACCTGTTTGTTGGAGGATGGGGGACTGAACATCTGATCCTGAAAGTATCAACAATCCTCCAAGCCTTTCTTCTTCAGGCTGACAATCATATGCTCCAATTTAGAATGTACAGGACAGAAATAGTAGCAACAGAGCTGGAAAATTAGTTAATACATCTGCATCATGAATCTTTTTACCAGATTCAAGCCTCAGCTACTAACCCAGAAAAACATGCAAGCACATTAGATGTATAAACTTATAAGCTAGAACAGGACAAAGCAGTCTTAATGGGGATCCATGCGTGGTGATAGTTTTTCTCAAAAAAATAATATAATTGCAGTTGAAGTCTGTTGATTCTTGCTGAACTATATAAGGCTTTCACCAAGAAAGATGTATTTCTCTTCTCAGTGTGCTATTATCTCATCCTTTGGTTATCCCTTGATCACTTGGTCCTGCCTTTCATTCACAAAAATTGTGTAAAACACCATCCCTGCAGCAAGAAGGATACAAGATCCCTTTAGCATCCAACAAAACTAAGTTGGTTGGAGTTGCCTTACCACCATCCTTTAAACCTCTGTGGGAATAGTTGTGTTAATTACCGAAACTTAGAGGAAATGATTCCCATTTTCACTTGTTTTAAGGTCCCTTTAAGGCTAGAGCAGTGTGAGCTGAGTCAGTGTAAAATAAGGCTCATTAAGTTTAATGCTGATAATGTCTGGCCAGTGCTAGTGGAAGGAAAGTTTTGCTGCTCTTTCACTACTCTTTCTACTGCAGCACCTCCTGTTTCCTTCCTAAGAGCAAGACAATTTTTAGATATTTATGGGAAAATAATGCAATCTTAACCTAGACTGGGAAGTAAGGATCATGGAATAGCTGCTGTCCCATCCTTTCTCGTTCTTATTGCTGAAGGGAAATTATTCGGATGGGGTGGGAGGGAGGGGTGGGGAGAAAAATCTGCGCCTTTTTTTTCCCCTTACATTTTTTTTGCATTACATCACACAAACCATTCTGGAAAAAAAGTGTAGAATTTCCACTGTGAAGTATCTGTGGTAACAAGAGGGTTTTTTCATTCAAAATGTAAATGCTGGTAGTATCAACATCTGGAGGTCTGTAGCCTTAGGCACCATTACAAGAAGCAAGAGATTTGGACAGGATACATTCAATCTTGCTTTAATGGTGTGATGCTCTGCCAAGATAAACTTCTGAGTTTTGACATATTTTATTTTGAAAAATGTTATCATCAGGTGTAAAGGAAATTCCTCTTCACTTAAGAGAGTTTTGTAGCAGTGTATCTGATGACATAATTACTATGTGACTACATATTTCATGAACATCTTTCCTGACTTGAATAAACAAGAAGCAACAATCATTCCTCTGATGACAACCTCATACACCAGTGGATTTAAATAACAACAGAAGGAAAGGACTCAGATTCTTACTAATGGCTCTGTAAGAGAATTATTTTCCACCAGCATGCTGAATTTTAAATCCATTGCTCCTAATAAAAGGAAGTCAGCCGCTCAAATGCTTCTTATGCCAAGCCTCTCTGCCTTTAGCCTTACTCAGAATCTCTTCTCAAGTCCTCACACCATTCCAAAGTCTTCACTTTTGCAATGCCTTGCTTCCCACTTTGATAAAAAAACCGAAACAGTTGTGGTCTCCTGCTGTGACTGCTCTGATGTTATGTATGGCACTTTTCTCCAAAATTGTCATTATGTACATTCCTGTGGACTGCTCAAGACTGTTGCTGACACTTCATAGGATTCTCTGTCCATCTTTGTCTGCTTGGTTCATCTGCAGCTTTGAAGTCACCCCAGAAAACAGCTGGAAGTGAGGAGGCACTTACCATGTACCCTGTACAAGGCTCTAATAGCAGAATACAAAGGACATGTCTGGGAAAAGTGAACATATAACATAGCCTTACATATTTGCCTTATGAGCCTTTAATCACTGAGCAGACATTCTTATGAATGAATGGGAAAAAAGGAGGATGTGAAATTCAAGTAGAATTATAGGAAGCCTACAGCTCACCCAATGCCAAAATCTCCAAAGGCAACACATAATCAAAGGGTGACTAGGTACTGCTAAATTCAGCTCTGCAATGCCTGACTACTAGACATCCTCAAATTAGGATATATGATGCTGAACACTGGTACTTAGGGGCAAGCACCTACTTCCAGAGAGAAATTAAACCACTTTTCTTAGGGCTTTGGAGCATTCTGCTCCAGAGACCTTATAGTATAGGAGGATACTTCAAGGGAATAATACTGTGGTGATTGTGAAAAAGATTCTCAGCTGCTTTAAATCAGTAGAAATTTACTACAATCAACCAGCTACAAGTCAACTACAATGAAGTGAAATAAAATTTTAAAATCGTGTTCAAGTAGAAAAGTTTTATAGCAAATCTGGCAGAAATATAAATCTCATTTTTTTCTTGAACTAAAGAAAAATTGGACATTTTACTGATAAGCAAACTGCACCCCTCCCTTAGTCCTGCATACTCAGCAGCAGCGGTTCCTGGGATGTCATTCCAAAAGCCACTTTGCAACAACTCAGACATATAGGTTCCACTTTCTTGGGTCATCTTTGCCTCCACAATCCACATGCATCACAGATGTAGAAAGTTATACCTTTTATATCCAATTCAGTTTGTACCTTTTCACTGTTGCATTAACGTATTTCCTAGAAGTATTTGTCACTATAACACAGGGCTCAATTCATTCACTAAAGGAAAGGTTTGCACAGCTCCTGGAAGTGACCAGCTTCAGATAATGAGACCATTGGATTAAATATAGGTTTAGCCGCCTTTTTTTTTTTTTTAATCTTTCCCTTTATCTCTATCCAAATCCTCACTCCCTTTTGGCTGCTGTCACTACAGCACTTCAGATTCTGGCACAGAACCAGTAAAGGAGGTATTTCAAGACATGGTAAATCAAGTTATTCAATGCTTTCCCTGACTTCCTTTCTCAGAGGTTAAATATGTTTTCAAACCAGTAAAAGAAGTGAAAGTTCTTTCAAGTCTCACTTCTCACAAGGCAGGACAACCAGAAGGGGGTTTTCCAATATTCCCCACTAAAAACATGCAAGTCTCAGAAGAGCTTTTTTCCTTTTCTGAGCCATGGGATATGCACAAAGGCTTGCTCATTATCTTTTCATGTCATCTCCAAAATGACAGATACAGGGCTATCAGCATAATGGGACAAGGAATGTACATATACATCACATTTCATTATCCACCTTTACTTTTAACTCAGATTCCTAAGCCAGCTCCAGGAAAGAATGCCAGCATTTATGTGCATATGAGAACTCTCTCTATGTTAATTTCACGAGAACAAGCTTGCACAAATAACAGTCTTAACATGTAGTTACTCTCTGTATATAATAACATCCCAGTTCCGAAGAGGCTGAAACATTTATTTTTGTAAATATATTGAAAAACCTCGTATTCATATTACAACTAACAAGAAAATCTCTGCAATGACACAATTCACACAACAGGTAGAAATGCCATTGTATCTCAGAAGGAGCTACAGAAACAGAGGAGACGTTTTTATAACCTTGTTAAGCAGTGACACATTTTTCTATGTAATTATCCTGACATCAGTTCAAATACAAAAGTAATGCAATCAGAATAATATAGCAAAATGTGTATGCAAGCATCCTGATAGCTGCCCAAGCCACACTCAGCTATTTGTCAAAATACTAATCACCACTTCAGCATTTCACTCTGGCATGCCAAATGTACTTTTCATTTTTTACAGCAGTTGCTGACCAACACTCAGCACTTATTGTCAAACATGATGATATTCTATGAGAAGCAGTTTCAACTGCTATTTATATGCTCATTAACTATTTTTGAAGGTTAACATAAGATATGGGTGGGAAGAAAAGGGAAAAAAAATAGTACCACCACTACAAGTATTAAATTGCTTATCCAAATTAATCTTAAAAAAGGACTTTATGAAAATGGTGCTTTAGTCAAACAAAAGCAACCACAACAAATACAGAGCAGCTGGAAATGCCTCTATGGCAGGACATAAGATTAAGTTATATAATGAGCATTATGCATAAGGCATTATTCATTTCACCTCCAAGCAGACATCTAAAGAAAGTCAAATGGATTGTGGCAAATGTTCTCCACTGATTATGAAGGCAGCCTATAATGACTACCTGAGATGCACATCTCTGCACTGTAGCCATCCCTTAAGGTGAAATGAAATCCAGCATTTATCCCTACTTCCTACATAGCAGAGCAACTCTACCTTCATTGCAGAGTACTGTTCCCCCATCATATTAGTAGAAACATACTATAAACCATAAATCTAGTAGTTTTTTTACTGGCCTAGTTATCAACATGCAATTTTCCTGAAGTTCTCAAAACACTTCACAGAGGTGCTAACCATCACTATTGCCCATTTTGCAAGAGGAAAACTGAAAGAATGAAAATTAACATGACTTTGCCCATGGTCTGCAGCAGCAAAAAGGGTTAAACTAAAACTAGAATCAAAACCTCAGGACGTACTCTTTCATCCTACCTTACAGTAATCATCATCTACCATCGGTGCAGCTCTGCTGCATGCTATTCAACAAAATCATAGGCCTGAAAGGTGAGTATGAACATCAGGAAGAAAAAAAAATAGACAGTGAATGATATTAAATATTTATTTTAAGAGCTTAAGATAAATATTATTCCTGTTCACCACAAGGTACATCCACACAGCACGCTGGAACATGATGCAGTTGCCTCGCTGGCATTGGTTAAGGTAGTGTCAGAAACACACTACAGCAGTTTCAAAACTATGCTGAGCCCAAGTTATTAGCCTTATGAAAGGAGAAAACTTACTATCCTGAGCAGTGGGCCAGGCAAATACAGCTTATATATATTTTGGTACTTGAGCCATCAAGAGAGCAATGTGCTTTGTAGATTTATCAGCCCAGTTCAATCCAGGTGAACTGGGGATGGTCTTCATGCTCTGCTGCCCCATGTAGACATATCCTAAATTCTCTGTAAAAGCAGCTAACTAAAATAATACTGCAGCTCATCCTTAAAAAACACTATAGACAAGGATTCCACATTTTTAATTAAAAAAAAAATAATTCTGAAACAGAGTAACAGTTTTAAAAAATTACTATAGGGTAAATTGCATTATAAAACTACACCTGTACACAATACACATCTGTGCATCAACACATACACAGACACATGCTCCTGTATAAATACAACGCACTTCTTCCACTGACAAGTTTACCTACATTCACTTTGCTGTCACTTCTTGTAAGTACGTTAAATTACCACAGCATGCTCTTTTTCTAATTGCTTAGCAAAGAAACATGTCAGTAATATTTTTTCCAGAGTAAGGCAAAAAACGAGTCCTCAACACCATGACACACTGGAAGGAGGATGCCTTCCAACCTTGTATCTGGCATGCCGAGAACAAGTCTTTACCAGTAGTCTGAAACCCTGGCACACAAATGCGATTTTCTGCACTGATTAATGCTGATCTAGCTGCCTGCACCCAGAATACAAGTCAAAGGAGCAGGAATGCCAGCACAGTACTAGTATGTTTGAGGCAATGATCTTGCCAAAGCATTACATATTTAGCACTCTGGAACTGATGCAATGAAAACTGTTGTTAGAAGACTTGGGTAATTTCAGGATAGAAACAAAACATAAATTTTCACCATTATTCTCTTCCTTTAACATAAATTTCATCTCTTTCAAAATAATGCACATTTCCATATTCCTTTGCTAATGTGACCCATCTAGTCTAAACTTTGATATTGACAGAACTCCATTTGAGAATATCAAGAACATTTCAATTATGTTAAATAGAAATTGTTCTTAGCAATGAAATTATGTCACTGGAAAACAAATATATGCACTACCAATATAGAAAACCTCAATACTCTAATGGCTCTTAAATATTAGATTACTGGGGAAAAAACATTTTACATGTGATGTCTGATCACATGAACATAGCTGTGCACTATCAAATCAGGATTACAGTTTTCGATGTTTCAGTTGATAATAAGATAAAGAACTTTCTATACAATGACCAAAAGAGAAATTAAGTCACAAATCGAGGATATACTTGGATAACAGTGGAAACAACACCAAATATATGTTTTTAAGTTTTCTCAGCTCTAAGTCAAACAGTCATTTTTAAACTCTTAATTAAGTAGAGTAAAAACTTAAAAACGCTTAATTAAGGACATTCTGACTAACTGCTTCTTCTGCCTTGACATTTCAAATTACCCAATCAAAAGATCACTAAATAATTAATTGTGATAAAAGCAAAGGGAAAACAAGTGAGCAGTTTTAAAGGATTTTTTTTTTCAAATTATGCTTTATAATATCATTCAGCCAAAACTCCATGAAACTTTTTCTTCTCTCATCCATGCCCCCTTTGGAATGCCTACAAGACTAACACGCTGTCCTGTCTCCTGTCTTGTACTGCCTTTTTTCCAATTTCACCTTGGTTTGCCACATACTGGATGCTTCCTGTTCAGTTTTCCTGTCACTTGAGGAACTGAGGAGTGGGGCAGCAGAACTACAGGTTTAGATGCAGCTGACAGGTCTAGATCTTATAGCATATTTTTAGATATTTCAGCAATATGTGACAGCACCAAATTTTTATAGACACATGGACAGTCAATGCCAAAGTTACAATGCTGATGAGCCCTAAAAACATTCAAAGCAGAGCACTGCAATCAACAGTAACCCAATGTTAAATATGATCAGTACAATAAATGATTTATTATTGATTGAAAAGAAAAAATAAGTAAGAAAACACATTTGTTATGGCACTTGCTTCTAAAACTGTCTACTTCTGAAAGTCTGTAATCTGTCACACCATTTTACAATAATTATGTACAAGAATCAGAATGAAACATGTCTTTCAGTCTCCTATTGTTCATGGCTCACTTCAAAGCAATTTTCTAACTTACAGGCTGTGGTTCATACAAAACTCCCTTATATTTGCCTGGACAAACATATGAATATATTAAATATATGAGTACATCATAGGAGCTGCTGAAACAAATGCAAACCTAGTTTTGTTGAGTCTGGTTTTTCATCTCTAACAATCATTGTTTCACCAGGACGCGAACAATTTTTTCAAGGCTTGAGTGTCCATTATTTGGCAAGGAAAGAACAGGAGAGTCCCACAGAAGCCCATGGGAATGAGACCAAGTGACATGAAGGACACAGACAACCCTCTCAGGGAAATCATGACAGGCATACAAAAAAGAAGGAAATGGTAAGACATCGAAGATTGTGGCATAGCTCTTCATACATTTCTGTGTACAGCCAAAGATACATCAATGATTTCTGACGCATAAATAAACAAAGCTTTGACATGCTGATTTACTAAAGCAGGAGTGGTAATAATAATAAAACCATCAAAACTCCAGAAAGGCCTTTAATGTGTCTGAAGATATTTTCATTACTGCAATAAGTGTTAAGTGTTTCCTTTGCCATTAACAGTTTTTATGGCAAAGCTTTGAAGATTGTCCCACAGGTTATCAGCAAAGGCTCTATCCATTGCATATAAAATAAGAACAAACTAAACAATCCAGAAAACTACTTTCAAGTTGTGATCCAGGACTAAAGTTGGAATCATGACAGGCCAGATCTGTTACTGGTCTCCTCTGGCATAGTCCCAGTGGAAGGAAGCCATCTCAATTGACACCAGCTGAGAGTATAGTCTGATGCATTCTTATTCACTCTCTTAAGTCAGTATTTTTCTTTTTTTCCCTTTTCTATTCTAGTCACCAACACCATTCTGACCAGTCACTAATAGATTTTAAAGGCTAATCTTCCTGTTAGCTTGCATTTGAAAATGAGTCTCAGATGCAGGAAATGAAAGCCTTCCTCTCAAACATAAAGCAGATTCCAATTGAAAACTAAAGAATTCACGCTTCAAACCACTCTCTGAGGATGTCTTTCTCTATTGGTAACATTTGGAGATGTTTGAAAGGGAGCTAATGAGGACAGGTTTATGTGACTGGTTATAATTTTACCTTCCCAACTGCACATTTCACATTTGTCTCAGTGAATTATCTGGTAAAATATTTCACAATAATGAATAGTTTAAAAGGCTTTGTAACTGGAGAAACATTTTGAGTCTTTACCAAAAATAGTTCATAAAGAGAGCTTGCATAAAAATGCACAAATGGCTAATTGCTCAAAATAAAGCTAAAACATTTAAGCACATATAAACATAAAATGTTGTAATGCTTCAAACCACTATATGATTGAATATATGATGACAAAGCAGAGTGGGACAGGAAGAAAAGGAATTAGCTAAGAATCAGGAAAAACTTTATAAGTAGCCCATTTTACAAGCGACGTGAACAACCCAAAGATCCTCTAGTGTTTACTGACCAAATCTTTCCTGCTGTGCTATTAAAAAGATTTTACCTAAATTAAGCTTTTCAGAGAATTAAACTAATTGATAACAAGTCTTCCTGATGAAATGGCATTGTGGCATTTCCACGGACCACTGTGAGGAGAAAAACTTACTTGATGAAGCTGTCAGACCTGACCAGTCCTCTTCCCACCTGCCTATTACCTGCAGCAGGTCAAAAGAGCAGGGAGCTGCCCTTCAGTGTCGTTCTCCTCTCTCCATGCTTATGAACTGCAAAATATGAGTCTCCTAAGCTTCATTAAACTGATTTTCCAAAGAGTTCTCACCTGGCTTTAACTGGCAGGGTATTGACTCAATAAGCTCAAAACCTTGACTTTCAAATAAAAACTGAAGACCTCTGAAGAGATCATTTTATAAAGACATGTAACGCTGCAAGAGGTCTGCCGCTGTGGCTGAAGGACACAGTAAAGATTTGCATCACTGATACCTTCAGAATTACTGGTAGATGACAATTACTGTTTACTTGCAGCATGATAACACAGATTAGTGTCTCAGTGTGCAGAACGTGAGTTATGTTCATCATAATTAAAAAAAAAGTGAAAAAGCAGCAACTGTACTGATCTTTCATTAACTTTTTGCAAAATCCAAGTTTAGCATTGTTCTCATATCCATGAGACCAGGGAAAAGGAATGTTAGAAGAAAGACTTTCCCTTGATCAAGAAAAATTGGGTTAGAGAACACCTAGGCAAGCTTGGCATCCACAAGTCCATGGGAAACATCCATGGGTGCTGAAAGACCTGGCAGACACCATGGCGAAGCCACTCACAATCATCTTTGGAAGGCTGTGGCGATCAGGAGAGGTGCCTGAGGACTAAGAGAAAGTAAAGGACACCCCAGTCTTCAAAAAGGGTGAGAGGGAGGACCCAGGGAACTACAGGCCAGTCAGCTTCACTTCAGTGACTGCAAAGGTGATGGAGGTCTGTCTATGCACATAGAAGACAGGAAGGGTATCAGGAGTAGTCAGCATGGATACACTAAAGATAAATCATGCCTGACCAACCTGATTGCCTTCTATGATGAAACAGCTACTTGGAGAGTAGATATTGTCTACTTTAACTTCAGCAACACAACTGTTGTCTCTCGCAACATCCTCATAGGCAAACTCAGGAAGTGTGGGTTGGATGAGTGGAGAGTGAGGTGGATTGAGAACCGGCTGAATGGCAGAACTCTGAGAGTTGTAATCAGTGGCACAGAGCCTACTTGGAAGCCTGTCACTACTAGAAGCTGGAGAGAGAAGAGGTCCTATTAATATTTCAATCAAGAAAAGTTTTAAGATAATTCTTAATTAGACATCAAAAATCCTCATAAAAAGACACAGCTGAAACAAGGCTCTCACAGTTTGTTTCTAACACGTCTGGCATACAGAGGTCAACCAAGGGACCAGACATGCATGGATTTAGGAAGGGCAGGTCCTGCCCGACCAACTTGATTTCCTTTTATGATTTGTGACCCACCTGTCAGATGAGGAGAAGGCTGTGGATGTGTCTACCTGGACTTCAGCAAAGCCTTTGACACCATCTCCCATAACATACTGCTGGAAAAGCTGCAGACCACAGCTTGGACAGGGGCACTCGGTGCTGGGTTAGGAGCTGGCTGATGCTGGGCACAGAGAGTGATGGTGAGCAGGGTGATGGTGATGGTCCAGCTTGTGGCTGGTCATTAGTGGTGTCCCCAGGGACCCAGTCCTATTTAATACCTTTACTGATGACCTGGATTGAGTCTACTGTCAGAGAATTTGTAGATGACACCAATCTGGGTGGGAGTGTTTGTTACAATCTGGTTTGAAATTGNGCTGGAAAAGCTGCAGACCACGGCTTGGACAGGGGCACTCGGTGCTGGGTTAGGAGCTGGCTGATGCTGGGCACAGAGAGTGATGGTGAGCAGGGTGATGGTGATGGTCCAGCTTGTGGCTGGTCATTAGTGGTGTCCCCAGGGACCCAGTCCTATTTAATACCTTTACTGATGACCTGGATTGAGTCTACTGTCAGAGAATTTGTAGATGACACCAATCTGGGTGGGAGTGTTTGTTACAATCTGGTTTGAAATTGTAACGAAATTCTTTTAATTGATTGAGCAGCAGGCAAGATTCAGGCATGCAACTCCTTATGTTGGGTCTCAAACAGATACTGTCTTTATTGGGGTAACAAATAAGGAGAAAATGCAGGAGGAGAGGAGAGATAAAGAAAGGTGCAGGCTAAAGCAAGGAAATTACCACGACCAGCGGGAAGGACTTCAGGGAGAAAACAGGTAGCCAAGAGCGAGAGGCAGGCAGGGTGAAGAGGCGAGGACAAGCAGAGGCGGGCAGGACGAGCAGTGGGACCAGCAGTCAGGCTCAGACGCTGGGTGAGCCGAGATGGAATGGCCAGCCCTCAGGCACCTCCGGGCACGGTCTTATATACCCTCTTCAGGCAGACCCCTCCGGGGCACCGATCGGCCAGGCAGCCGGTGTCCAGACAAGGGGAAATGTAACTATTTCCCCCCCACCCCCGTTTTTGCCATCAATCACACCCTGAGGGCTCCCCAAGCTGTCTGCCAGCAGCCCAAAAATGTCTCCCAGGTCGACGCAGATAGCCCTGCAGAGAGCCCCGGTTGGGGACCATTTTGTTCCATCGCTGGGCTCGGGGATGGGGGCGCTCCTGGAAGCAGAACTTACATTGGGCTTCAAAGTATCTCTGCCTTAGGTGTTTAAATTGCCCGATTAAAGCTTCTCTCACTTTTGCAAGACAGACTAATTACTGTCCTGGTCAATGTAAAAACATAGTAGCGAGTTGCAGACAGAACAGTCTCAGAGTGTTGATCTGCTGCAGGGCAGAAAGGCTCTGCAGAGGGACCTGGAGAGGCTGGATGGGCCAAATCCAACAATATTCAACAATGCCAAGTGTCGGGTCCTGTACTTTAGCTCAACAACCCCAGGCAGCACTACAGGCTGGGGGCAGAGTGACTGGAAAGCTGCCCGGTGGAAAAGGCCCTGGGGGCGCTGGTCAACAGTGGCTGAACATGAGCCAGAGTGTGCCCAGGTAGCCAAGAAGGCCAATGGTATCCTGGCCTGTATCAGGAAAAACATGGCCAGCAGGACTAGGAAGTGATTCTTCCCTTGTACTTGGCACTGGTGAAGCTGCACCTTGAGTACTGTGCCTAGTTCTGGACTCCTCAATTCAAGAAGGACATTGAGGTGCTGGAGCAGGTCCAGAGGTCAATAAAGCTGGTGAAGGGTCTGGTGTTTGTGTCCTGTGAGGAGTGGCTGAGCGAGCTGGGGTTGCTTAGCCTGGAGAAAAGGACACTCAGGAGTGACCTTATCACTCCCTACAACTCCTTGAAAGGAGGTTCTGGCCATGTGGGGATCAGCCTCTTTTCCTAGACACCAGCAACAGGGCAAGAGGACATAGTCTTAAGCTGTACCAGGGGAGGTTTAGGTTGGACATTAGAAAGAAATTCTTCACAGAAAAGGTGATTATGTATTGGAACAATCTGCCCAGGAAGGTGGTGAAGTCACTGTCCCTGGAGGTATTTAAGGAAAGACTGGACATGGCACTCAGTGCCATGGTCTAGGTGACATGGTAGCGATCAGTCATAGGTTGGACTCGGTGATCTCAGGTCTCTTCCAACCTGATTGGTTCTACCATTCTGCGACTCTGTGTACACAGCCTCATTGTGAAACATTTCACTTAGTGGCCTCACCTGTAACTTTTTGAAGTTATTTTTATTTTGCTTTGCAACCATAAGATAACAAATGCTTAGATATTTACCTGGCCATATATAGGGTTTTAAAATCTGCTGCAAGTAGGATGTTTTTCCTAAGCAAGTGCTATCAGCATCTGCCAAATCTAAAAAATACATTTCTAGTCCTTCTAGTTTTAATGAAAATCTTCCAATGCTGTCTGAGCAGCTAGAAGGGAAGCTGAAGGAGAAGATTAGTACTCACACCTGTCTAACCACTTTTGGAGAAACCAAATATATACAAAAAGTAAAGATGGAAGAAAGTTCTTTTTCTTTTCAGCAGCTCTTGAAAGATGACTTCTGATATATCTAGGAACACTTAGAGGTGGAGCATTCAGTAACAGTTACTCATTTTAATCCAGTATCTCCTCTGTTCTTAGCAGCCAGAGTACTATTCTATTATCAGACTATTTCTTATGAATAATACTACCTCAAAATTAGTTTTAATTATATAGAATTAGTTCCTCTGATTACGAGGTACTCCTTAAAGTGCTTCTGGATGCACAGGTGAGATTGGCTAGAAACTTTTGCAGTGACTGTAAGTAAAATAACTCAAGCTTTCAACATCTTGGTCATGTGAAACATTATGCAAGCACTAGGTATTACGGCCAGTACTCGAGAGTTTTTATGTCACAAGAAAATCTGTTATTCTTTGCAGTGGTGACATCCAAAGGCCTTTAGGACTCTGCACTATTCTCTCATCTTAATGGATGATGCTGACGCACTCTCTAAGAACTCGTGGGAAAACAATTGCTACCTCAAGAGTGTTACAATCAGCATACCGGGGAAATCTGTTTCAGTTTCCATATGTGACACTGGGCAAGCCCCTAACCCTGTCTCACCTGAATGAGAATAAAAGCAATACCACAATCTACCTTCAGGGAAACTGGCATGAGAAATACTTTAGATTACACACCCTCAGCAGCTACACAGCATGGAGCAGCGAAACTCCCTAGCAAATTTATTTAACGTATGCAAGAGTAAATCTGCTCCTCTAAATCTGGCAGCTTCTGTAACTGTTATGCTAACTTTAACAGCTACCTCCAAATACTTAACCCACCTGAAAATTTTACTACTGCTATCTAACAGGCAGGGTATTATGACTAAGAAAAAGCTCAAAACTCTATGAGTGCTCATACCTATGTCCTTTCTAGTCCTACACAGATAGATTTATATGTAGTTTCTGCTGGTTGAGACAGATCAGGGATAAATCATTCCAGTTCTGTGAGCCTTTTGCCAAGTACACTCAGAACACTGAGGTATTGGCCACTTTCCCCATGCCCCATTCAACGAAACCCTTTATAAAATCTTTTACATAGTAATATGGAGTCAAGACAACACATACGTTACTTTTGACTAGTAAAACTCAGAGATGTACTGAAGTTTGTGTGCTTTTGATGAAGACAACTGCATATGTATTAAGTAATAGTACCCTGTTTCTTTTGATCTTCTCAATAGTTGCGGGCTGTAAGCATGAAAGAAAGGTATGTGGCCAGAGAAATCTGCCTCACACAGCATTTCTTAACGAATCAATAACAATGAATGGGAAAATGTTCTGTAGCTCTTACCACCAGTAACTTACCTACGTATTATGCCCAAGTATGTATGTCCAAGCTCTCAGCACAGTGCTTTGCCTGGCTCATCATTAGGGCAAATTAAAGACCACTAGATCAACTTAGATTCTTACTGTTGTGTGAGCAAAAGTATCCTTTAGCCTTTTATATGCTTTTTTACACATCTTTTTCTACTTGTCCAGGTAATGAATTCTTACAATGCCTTAATATATCTGATACACAACTGGTTTATATTGGGCCCCAGTTCTAGTATCAGCACATCTTAATTGCCAAGTTTTTACAGTGAAATGATATAATAATAAATTTACAGTAACTACAAGTAATTTCAGATTTCCATTTGCTTTGAGGCTTCTTGATATATGTAATTTCAGAGACAGAAGAGATAAGAGAAAGAAAAGTATATATTGACAAAAGAGCCCAAAGTAAGTGTCAGTCAAAAGTCCTACCAAAGCTTTCCATGTCTTTAACTGTACAAGGCAAAGCAATAGATCTGCACTTTTAACAAGTCTTTTTACCTAAACAGCTAGTGCTCATACATGGCAATGTTTCTCAGGGTACTGTTTTCCATTTCCTGTTTGTTGGGGGTTTTGTTTTTCTTGGTTCAATGTTTTTTGGCAACGAAAATTACTTTGAAAGACTTGTCTTGAGTGCTACCCCTCATTATTGTTCTCATGTAGGGTACTACAAAAGATATCAAACACCACAGTAGAACTTTCCTACAAGTTGATAGCTTTATTCCCACGCACATATATATGGAAAAATAAAATAAAAATTTTAAAAAGGCTGTTCAGAAAATCTAGGTGAGAATTTATAATAATTTAACAATATATCAGGTAGCAGCCCATGCCCATTTCTACAGAAAATAAAAATAATTATTTAAAAGGATCAAATCATATATAATTGTTTAAATCCATGAAGGTCCTCGATTAATGAGTATGAATAAATTGTTCACACATTCTGTGAGCCACATAATAACTGTTCATGTCTCCTCACAAGCTGCAACCTGTTTAAGGCTACTGAAATGTGAGGGGGGGGGAAAAACCCCAACCACCCACACCTTTTTTGTCCAGACAAATCATCCAAACAGAAATTACTAAATCTCAGTGCTTTCATAAGACTTCAAATCTTCAAAGAACCGAGAATGCATTAGCTAATCAGTGCATTCCCCTGTCTTGAATCCAAAGTTCATTAGAGGAACGGAGGCCAAATCACCAAAGTTCAGGCAAGTCTGGCCTCAAACACCTCACCAGCTTGATGCCACGGGAGTTGGCTGCAAGCCCGACATCAGCAGGTCCAGCGCTCCTCTGCTTTATGGTGCACCACGCCTGCCACGGCTGAGTACAGCCAAGCTGCAACTCATATCTAAGTGACCCCCAGCACGCCCTGCTTGAATCGTGTTCACTTGGAAGCTCCGGAACAGAGCTCCTTCCAGGTGCCCTTTCTGCTCTCAGCCAGGGCCAACAGAAGACTCCCAAGCAGAACTGCAACCAGCCACCCCGGTGAGGTAAAAGGCAGGCACGGCAAGCTGGGGGACCAAGGAGCCTGACAGAAGCTCACTGCCTTGGCTGGGGCCATTGCAAAGCGGCTGCCACCCTTGGCGAGCCGGCCCCCCCAACCATCACGCCCCTCCAGCCGCCCGGGGTGCCCTGCCGGCCCCTCCGCTGCCCGAACACGGCGGCTGCAGCATCTCCCCGGCACCCCGACGGCTCCCGAGGCGCCTCAGGGCTGTGGAGCCTCCACGTTTTGGCTACTGAAGCGTAACATTGAGGGGAGGGGGGATCACCACGAGGAGAGACAGGACCTTCCTGCCCAAAACTGCCGGAGGCGACGAGGCGAAGGGGCACACGGCACATCCCTGCCTCCCTCGGGGCTTATTCCCCTCTGGCGAGCAGCCTCCCTGTCCTCGGCCGCTTCCATCGACGCCCAGCTCGCCCGCTCACTGCCATGCCCGCCGGGTTTGAACAGCC